>JAESUZ010001623.1:0-422974 GCA_017311185.1 Proteles cristata cristata
CTCTTCTGAATGTCTTGGATGTTCAGTGAGACCTTTCCAATTAGGCTACTTGGCATGCAAATTTTCCACATCCAGCCGCATGTGAATGAACCCTTGCAGTTGTTCACCTTAAGGTTTTTGGTTAGTTTTTCTTTACCTACCCTGGCAGAGTTTCTCATCTTAACTTGTGGGGCTCTGTTTAGAGCCAGACTCAAAAGAACAACGTCTGGATTTCTAGAGCTCTTGTTCTGCATAGCTCTCTCTTTTCCAGTACTCTGCCTTTGTATTTCAGCTGCCTTACTTTCTTGGAACTCTGATCTCTGAGCTGGCAGTCAGCACAGAGCCCGACGTGGGGCTCGAAACCATGAAGAAACCATGAACTGCGAGATCATGACCTAAGCGAAAGTCAGACGCTTAACCGACTAAGCCACCCAGGCGCCCCTAATTTAAGTTTTCAATTAAAATTTTCTTTCTGCCTGTTTTAAACACGGTGTTACTTCTGTGATCTGTTTGAGGTCTTCTGTCCTACTTTGCTCCTTGGGATGTGCCATCGGATAGGAAGCTTGGGCAAGAGTATGGCTCACTTCGGTTTCTCTCAAAGGTCACAGCTCTGGACTGCCTTTTGACCAGAGTTGGAAAGCAGTTGTTCTATATATTTTATCCAGGTTTCTATTTATGTAAGGTCAGAGGTCTAATTTTGTAAGTCCAGGCCTGATTACTCTACCATAGCCCCATACTCTTTAGTGTTAAGTCATATGGCGAAATACTTTTGTTTATGGTCAACTAAATAGTAATATATTTTAAGACACCACTCTTCACTAGAACTTTCTGTGATTATGGAATGTTCTGTTTCTGTGCTGTTCAGTCAGTAGACACTAGCCATATGTGGCTATTGAACATTTTGAAACATGGTTAGTACAGCTGAGGAACTGAATTTTTATTTAAATTTAATAGTCCCATGTGGTTAGTGGGTCCTGTCATAGTATAGTTTGTTTTCTCTCAGTATTATAAAATGTCAACTTTGGGGTTCCTGATTCCTGGATGGCTCAGTTCGTCAAGCATCCAACTCTTGATTTCAGCTCAGGTCATGATCACATGATCATGGGATCAAGCCCCATGTTGGGCTCCATGCTGAGCATGGAGCCTGCTTAGGATTCTCTCTCTGTAATAAATGTTAAAAAATTTTTTTTCAACCTTACTGCTTTTTCATATCATGAAAGTGCCTGTGGTTGATCTCTAACATGTCCCAATTTGGAAAATTGCTGTAGTATTTTTTTCAAATTAAAAAAATAGTTACATGTGCCTTAGAGATAATTCAGAAAATACAGAAAGTACAAAAAAATTTGTCACACGTTATCCCAGAGAAAACTGTTAATATTTTGATACATTTCCTTCCAGTCTTTGTATAGAGAAAATATTATCTTAGTGAAAATTGTGTGGTTTTATTTTAAATATTTCTGTCTTGAAAGGAAATATGCACAGGTGACCAGATTAGAATCCTGAAAATGTTTTGTCCCTTTAGAATTGGCTTTGTATTAATTTGTTATTAAAGAATAGCCTTGTCCAGACAGGCTTTCCTAGCTTTGTAGGCTGTTATTTAGCATTTCTGGAAAGCATATTAATTGGGAAACTTTTTTTCCTTTTGTCTCTTTATGGTACATTGGTGTTTTTAAATAGAAAAGAAACTGTGCTCTGGTTGCTTTTTGACAACAGGTGGAGAGAGAGGCCAAATAGATAGGTTTAGTATTTAGCTCATGTCCCTGTTAAGGCACCTGGTTTGGAGACTGCTTTCAGTTTGGTATTCTGAGTAACTGTTGTGCCTGAAAACGTGCCAGGTGCTTAGAATCCGAAGGCCTGGCCCTCAAGGGGTTCATGGTGTAGTGGACAAGAAAAATAGTTGGATTTTCTTCTATTTATTTGGAGCGGGTGGAGATCAAATTTTATTGTTTATTTTAATAGTACACTGTATAAAAGTAGTATAATACCTATCATTTCTAACTTCTGAAATCTTTTGTTTAGGTGAGACATGGAATCCGTTAAAATTGCATTATCAGTTAAGAAACGTGCGGGAACGATTAGCTAAAAACCTGGTGGAAAAGGGTGTATTGACAACAGAGAAACAGAACTTCCTACTTTTTGACATGACGACACATCCCCTCACCAACAACAACATCAAACAGCGCCTCATCAAGAAGGTACAGGAAGCTGTTCTTGACAAGTGGGTGAATGACCCTCACCGCATGGACAAACGCTTGCTGGCCCTCATTTACCTGGCCCACGCCTCCGATGTCCTGGAGAATGCTTTCGCTCCCCTTCTGGACGAGCAGTATGATTTAGCCACCAAGAGAGTACGGCAGCTCCTCGACTTAGATCCGGAAGTGGAGTGTCTGAAGGCCAACACCAACGAGGTCCTGTGGGCGGTGGTGGCGGCGTTCACCAAGTAACTGCTCAGAACGAGGTTCCTTTCTCTCATGTAAACCAGTAGGTTCTCTTCTACTGACTTCTGGTTCTCTGCAGTTTGTACTTTCCACACTATAATTGGCTTTTGTTTTATGAAATGGTGGGTGGCTTTTTCTTTTTGGTATGTATGCAGGATTCTGCTGGTACGAGAGGCCTTCCTCTTTCTGTTTTAAAAAAAAAAAAGTTTTACTGCCATATTGGCAATCCATTCCTTGTTGCCATCCTCACTGTTAACTTGTTTTGGGATTCTGGCACGCTTTGACTTTCAGAGTGACTCCAGTCTCCTCACATGCACATCTCTTGGATTACCTCAGCTTGAGTTTTTCCCACGTGTGCACGTACATCTAGCATTCTGCCTACAATTCAGACAGAAGTCACAAAAAGGCCTTTAACTCACCAAAGGTAAATATCTGTATCTATTAGGACATTTTATACATAGACCTCAGTTGAGATGTATACTTAGCAAAATTATTTTTAAATTGAAACAACGCAGTAAATAATATAAAATGCCCCTTGGATTTTGTTTCCCATGTAAATCTGTTGTATTATTACACTTGTTGTGATTTTAACTATTAAATCATAAAGGTCCAGTTGTTTCACAAAGCCGGATGGGGTGGACCGCATTCCACATATGCTGTATATAGTTTGAACTCTATATAAATCGCCCCTTCTGGCCACATCTGTCTCCATCTTAGTATTTTGCAAGATTTCTTTAGTTGTACACCTGGTGCCCCTCACTTGCTTCAGTCAATACTGTTTGATGGCAAAATAGACCTCTCCTCCTTGAAGGAAACAGAAAAGATGTGTCTGATGGGTCCTGAGACTTCCTGAGCTGTGCCGTTCATGGCTCTCTGCCTACGCATCTCCTTTCGGAATTAGTTTTGGTTTTAAATGTTTCTGTCGTTTCTATAGGGAAGAGGCTTGTGACCAGTACTAATCTTGAGTACAGTTTTTTCTTTTTCTGTCCACAGTAGATTAATGTCTGCTCTAAAATGTCATTTATCTACTCATACTTTTTTGGGGGAAAACAAATCAAATGTCAGTTTTAGCAGATATTGCATGTAAATTGTTAGCAAGTAATGACTACAACTCAGATGATTAAGAATTTTGTAACAGAAAGCTCTGCTATGTTTTAATTTTTATATACAATTATGATAATTAGCACATTGTAAGAATATAAACCTTTGCTTTTTAAAGTTTATTTTTACTATTTCTTTATCACTGTTTATGGTATCAGCATTGGTTTCATAATGTAAATACTATATATTGAACAAATTAAATGTCAAATTTTTTATTACCATAGTTCATGTTAATAGTGGGGCTTTCAGGTGTTTAGAGATTTTTTGGTTAACATTCAATGCAAAAGTACTAGATGGTGTATAACTGTAGAATTGAATTTTAAGGGATTCCCTAATATGTATACTATCTTTTTATCTGAAGTAATAAATAAACTATGATCTTGAAAGTGCCTGAATCAGAGCAAGCATGTCATTTGTATTTTTGTATTCTACCATCGCTTTCTTTCTAATTTTTACTTAGCTTTAGTTCAGTGTGGTGATACTTTGTTTTTCTATTTATTTATCTATCTATCTATCTATCTATCTATTTATTTATTTATTTATTTATTTATTTATTTATTTTGAGAGAGATAGAGACAGCACAAGTGGGAGGGGAGCAGAAAGTGAGAGAGGGAGAGAGAGAATCCTAAGCAGGCCCTGCACTGCCTATGTAGATCCTGATTTGAAGCTTGAACCCATGAAGTCATAGGTTTGACCTGAGCCAAAACCAGAGAGTGGGACACTTCAACCGACTGAGCCACACAGGCGCTCCTAGAGATAATATTTCTTGCAGTGCAGGGCCTGGCAAACTTTTTCATGTAGGACTGGGTTTTGTGAGCCATATATAATGTCACAGCTACTCAGCTCTTGAGTGAAAGTTGCTGTCGATAATACAAATAAATGGATGAAGCCGTGTACCAGTAAAACTATTTACAAAAGCAGGCAGCTGACCATTGGTAATTGTTGGCCAGGCTCTGTTTTTTTAGTGCATGGAGAAAGACAGATTTCCTGTTATTTAAAATAATCTCCTTTACCTCCAAAAAATGACATTACTGGTGGTAAATAAAAAGTATGGGAACTTAACCCCCCTCTCCCCCACCAAAGTGGATACTGAACTGATAATTGATACTATTCTGGAATTTCTTTTCAGGTGAGGATATACAGTTTTTTCCTTGCAAAGATTTTAGAAGTGAGGTCATGGATGGTTTTCTAAAGTATTTTTCACCTCATCGTCAGCATCTGTATATTCTCAAGGGTGGAAAAGGGCCTTTCCCGAACCCCTGTCGGTGTTTGTTTCAGAGCCAAGTGCCCAGTCCCGTCTACCCGTGTGTGGCCCCAAGAGCAGTACGTGTTTCTGTAGTCAGAAGAGAGGAAAGGGAGTGTAGTTTGGAGATGGGGGATTGCTACCTGGAACTGTCTCCTATATAATGCTACTGTGTACAGTCCTCTTCAAAGGGGAAATGATACGACCCCATGGAAATAATGGTGCTGTGTGGTAGGAGCGGTGTTTCCACAGGTTTATGCCACTCAGATCTAAACCTCAGGCAGTGAGTTTTAACATAATAAAACTTACATAAAAGTCTGTTGTGTAAAGAATCTGCTGCTTCTTGAATTCTTCATATGTTGTTTAACTGTTGAGTGTTCCTTAAAATAAACCGATCTTTGTGTTTTGCTTTTTTTTTTTAAATGTTTTATTTATTTCTAGGAGAGAGAGAGAGACAGCGTGAGCAGGGGAGGGTCAAAGAGAGAGAGGGAGTAAGAGTGCTCTAGCCTGATGTAGAACAAAGTTCCAGCCAGAAAGGAGCGAGGAGACTTGGCGAGGGCACGCTCTGTGCCTGGTGAAGTAGTCTGCGCCTCGCCTGGAGTTCCCCAAACCCTGATTAAGGTCTTCACTTCATGGAGACCAAGCTTGGAGAGGATGCTTTGCTCCATCTCACGTTACCTGGTAAGTGTTTGAACTTTTGGTCCCGAGCGAGTGAGCAATAGTTCTGGCCCTCAACTCCAATTTTTCCTTTCTTATTTTAGTACTAGGCGGGGACTCATTTTCTCTAACAGAGACAACAGCAGAAGATCAGGCCTGCAAAAAATTCTCATGGTGGTCCAGAATCCACTGATAGAAGGGTATTCCTGCTTGCTTCTAATATCTTGGTATAACTTAAATTGTCTTTTGGGGATGAAAAAGTTGGCCAATTCTGTATGTCCTCAGAGGAAAGAGACACTGTCAGATGTCAGGTGGCCAGGAAAGCCTCTGATCTGCAGAAGCAGGATTGCCCAGTGGTCTCAGACACATCCGTCATTCAGTTCTTCCCATTGTTTGTGAACAGATGGATACAATACTCTTTAAATATAACCTCTGAGTTTGGTCATCACCCAAAGGAAGGCAAAAAGGACTGGTATTTGGTTCAGTGGCAACATAGGACCAGTAAATAATGACATTCAGCCTGATGACAAGGGTCCATGGCTGCCAGATGCGGCCACTCTTGCCCCCAGAACATGGAAACCAGGAGTCACAAGTCTGTGTGAGGTACTTAGGAAGTTTAATTCCAACTCCATGGCCTCTCCATCCTGTATTTCCTCATTATGTATATTTACAGGTAATATCGCACCATTTTGCTTTCATCCAGGTCAAGGTAACTTGACAACCTGAGTAATTTCCTATTCATTGCAGGCCATCGAGTCCCAGGACCATATCCCTGGCTCTCATAAATTTTGCACCAATTTCCTGTATTCTTAACAGCACCAGTAAGGTAGTGGTATTAATGTACATAACCTTGCGGGCTACTTTCAGAGGAGTGTGGCTGGTAACATAGTTAAATTGATATGCAGACTTTCTCAGTTGAATGTTAGAATTTACTCTTGGTAGACCAGTGGTGTACTGTGATTCCCACGAGCATCATAATGGGAATGCGCAATATTCTTTTTCCATTTATGTTGTGGAGAGCTTTTGAAATAAGCACACATTCTTTTTAAGCATTTTTGGCTTCATTGTATAACTTTCCCGTTAATGAACATTTGGATTATTCTCCTGTCTGTCTGTCTTTCTGTCTTCCTGTCTTTCTGGTCTTTCTTGTCTTCCAATTTAATTTTAGAAAGAGTGTGAATGGGGGAGAGGGAGAGAATCTCAAGCAGGCTCCACATGCGAAATGGAGCCCAATACGGGGCTCCCATCTCATGACCCGGGGATCATGACCTGAGCTGAAACGAAGAGTCACACGCTCAACCAGCTGAGCCGCCCAGGTACCCCTTGTCTTTATATTTGATTTCTATAGGAAGGATAATAGAAATGAATTTGCTCCAACAGTAGGTCTTGAAAATGTAAGACAAAATCCATTTGATTTCTTTTTTTTTTTTTTAATTTTTTTTAATGTTTTATTTATTTCTAGGAGAGAGAGAGAGAGACAGCGTGAGCAGGGGAGGGTCAGAGAGAGAGGGAGTCACAGAGTGAAACAGGCCCCAGGCTCTGAGCTGGCAGTCAGCACAGAGCCCGACGTGGGGCTCAAACCCACGAACTGCGAGATCATGACCTAAGCAAAAGTCGGACACTTAACCGACTAAGCCACCCAGGTGCCCTAATCCGTTTGATTTCTAAGATTGATGTTAGACTTCCACCAATAATGTGAATGCTGGTTTCTTTAGACCTTAGCCAGTACTGTAGAGGGCCTCCTCAGTTCTGGTCTTCACCAAGCTAATAGAGGAGAATGATCAAATTATTTTAACTGTGGAGAGATTATTATCATTTACTATCTTTATTGGTAATTCACATTTGTTTCCCCCCCCCCAGTGAGTTACTTGTTCATGTTCTTCATTCCTTTTTTTAAGGGGCATTGATCTTCTTTTGTGTTGCTTCATCAGGACTTCCCCATATTGTGCGTATTAACGCTGTGTTTGTGATGCAGTTGGTTTTTCCAGTTTTCGGAGCTGGTATAAGGTAAGGCTTTCTGTTTTTTGTTTTTATTTTTTTAATATTTGGAAAAGTGTATGGTGCAGTGCTCAAGGCTGGTATCTGTGCAGACCTTAATTGTCCTACTAAAGAGATCTGCCTGGTATTCAGATTTAGGATATGTCTATATTGTAAGAGTTTGGGAGTATAAATATGATATCTAAAAATCACACGTACAATTTATAAATATTTGTATATGCAAACATTGCTTTTATGATTAAAATTCAAATGGAAAATCACATGAGCAAATGTATAGGCTAATTTATTTGGAGGCAAATATGCTTGCAGCTGTCACCCAGGTCTGGAGATAGAATGTTCCAGAATCTGTTCAAGACTGCCTCCCAATTACAGTCTCCTTAATCCCTGAGAGTACTCTTCTGACCCAGTATGCATCTCTAACAATTTTGTTCTGTTTGTTTTCATTTTCCTTTTTTTTTCCTTAAAGCTTATTTATTTTGAGAGCATGAGAGTGTGACTGGGGGGGAGAGAGAGAGGTAGAGAGAATCCCAAGCAGGCCCCGTGCTGACAGTGCAGGGCCTGACCTGGGACTTGAACCCATGAACCATGAGATGACCTGAGTGGACACCTAGAGTCAGATGCTTACCCAACGGAGCCACCCACGTACCCCTTTCAATCTTTCATTTGATGACTTTTTATAAGGTTTTTTTTTAATGTTTATTTTTGAGAGTACGAGAGGGGGAGGGGCAGAGAGAGGAGGACAGCAGCGAGCCCGAAGTGGGGCTTGAGCTCGTGAACAGCGAGATCATGACCTGAGCTGAAGTCGGACACTCAACTGAGCCACCCAGGCGCCCCAGGTTTCTCTTAAAATAGAAGTCTCCCTCTGACACCCAGCTCATGTCTTTTCCCTTGCAAAATATTTGTTGATGAAATTGGATCACTTGTAGAGTTTTCCAGGGTTTGGATCTTGCTGGCTGTACCCACATGGTGCAGTTTCATGTGCTTTTCTGTCTTCCGTACTTCCCAGGTATTGGTCATTGGATCTAGAGGCTGTCAGATTCAGGTTTGTTTGGGCAACACTATTTCTTAGGTGGGGGTTTGTTCTTTCATCAGGGAGCTCTTAATCTCTTTCCTTTTGTGATGTCGGCAGCTCTGCTGGTCAGTTCTTACATCAGTGAGTGATTGGGATTGCAGAGGGGTGATACTTTAATTCTTGCCATTTCTTTGCTTATTAGCTAGAGAATGTTTATAAAAAACTTTAGCTTATATCATGACTACTTCCTCTTAGTATTCATAGAGGAAAAGTAGGATAAAGTCTTTATTTACTTTTTTGAAGTTTGTTTATTTTGAGAGAGAGAACGAGCTGGAGAGGGACAGAGAGAAAGGGACAGAGGATCTGAAGTGTAGGGCTTGAACTCATAACCTGTGAAATCGTGAACTGAGCCGAAGTTGGACGCTTAACCGACTGAGCCACTACCCAGGTGCCCCAGTTCTACCTTTTAAAAACATGTTTATTATTTTGAGAGAAGAGAGAAAGAAGGAGTGTGCGTGTGGGGAAGGGGCAGAGAGGGAGAGGGGGAGAGAGAATTCCAAGCAGGCTTCACACTGTCAGCAGAGCTCAATGCGGGGTTCGATCTCATGACCATGAGATCATAGCTGAAACCTAGTTGGCCACTCAACCAACTGAGCCACCTAGGTGGCTAAATTCTCCCCTAAATTCTACCTTTTGTTTACCAAGTTTCAAAATAGAGTTGGTTCCCTAACGTTCTCTAAAGGTGACTGATTCGTTAAGTGTTATGAACTTAACAAATTTTTTTTTTTATCATCATCACTTTCCTTGATGAGAACCAGGATTCTTGATCTGGAAAACCTGGAGGTACAGCTTTAAGACAGAAGGTAGTAAAAACCTTGTAGTATTACATTTAAATGGGAAATGTCAGTGTAAACTTATGAAGTACTTTCTTTTCCTCTTTTTATTGTGGTAACAAAATTTACCATTTTAACCGTTTTTAAGTGTACAAGTCAGTGCCCCACTTTGAGCTGTATCTGCATTGTAAGAACAGTGTCATTATATTATTAGAGTCTCCCTTTTAACTCTTACTTTGGTCTTGACTCTTCAGGAAAATACGTATTTAGTGCTCACTACCGTTCCTTATGTCACGGGCCTGTCATTTTCATTGTCTTGCTCATTTGTTAGTAGATTCTTCAGAAAGGGCTTGTGAGACTAATAGTCCTGAGTGTTTGTGTGCTGATGACAGTTATCTACAGCCTTTTTATTTGAAAGTCAATTTGTCTGGATAACATTCTAGCTCCTATTTTGATTTCTTTTTTTTTTTTTTTTTAGTGTGTTAAGTGTGTTCATTTTGGCATAAAGCATTACTGTCGAAGTCTGATTGTAATAGGATTTTCTTTCCCTCGTGAATGTCTTGTTCTTTTTGCCTGGAGCCCAGAGGACCCAACCCCCTCCCGGTTTCTCCCCCGTAATGTTACCACACTTGTGTTTGGGGGTTGCTTGTTCTGGATCAGTATTTCCTTTTAAAGTCTTTTTCTTTTTTTTTTTTTAAATGCTTGTTATTTTTGAGAGAGAGAGAGACAGAGTGTGAGCCAGGGAGGGGCAGAGAGAGAGGGAGACACAGAATCCAAAGCAGGCTCCAGGCTCTGAGCTGTCAGCACAGAGCCTGACATGGTGGGGCTCGAACTCATGAGCCATGAGATCATGACCTGAGCTGAAGTCAGACACTCAACTGACTGAGCCACCCAGGTGCCCTGGATCACTGTTTCCAAATACATGGTGTGTTCCTTCAATATGTAGTGTCAAATCTTTTTTTATTCTCATTTTCAGGAAAACTAAAGTTTCAGTGTGTGTTCTGTCCCTTGGTTTCGGTTTTCTTCCTTGGGGACTGTTACTGCAGCTCCTTATATTTGTCCGTCTGCTTGGGCTCTTTTTTCTCTTTACTGTTGATCTTTAAGCCTCTCACCCTTTTTATTTTCTTTTTGTCTTAAGATGTTATCATTCTAGTTTTGTCTTTTCTGACGTTTTCGCTGAGTTTTAATAACCAATTTCTGAACTGTTTTTCTAATTTCAGTTGATCTTACTCATATTTTATGTCATTTTCTTGATGTATTTTGTTTTAGGCATTCGGTTATGGTTTTCACTGGTTTCCTGAGCATGTCTTTCTGGTGTGGTTTTTTGTCTATAGGGATGGTATTGGCGCCTCAGCCTCTTTGTTCTACTAACATCGAATGGGATTTTACCTAGATTATCTTCTGTTGCCTCTTTTTACGTGAGATTACTTTCGCTGCTGTTTTACAAGGGATGTGGGTCAGGGTAGCTTTTCTATTTATTCTCTACACCTCCATCTTCTCTTAGGGTGCAGTGTAAAGAAACCCGGCACATTACTTTCTGAGATCTGGTTCTGCTCCCCTATTGATTATTATGTATTCTGTTGATTATGGTGGGGATGGTGGCTTGTTGTAGGGGTGCCAGGTGTCTCGGTGTTTCCTCCGCTTCCTTTGCACGGATCTTGCTGCTGTTAGTAGTTTATCCCTGCCCGTTTGTATATGATGGGGTTTGTGGGGGTACTTTCATACTAGTTTTGTTGTAGTACTTGGTTTTTCTATATTAGTTGCTGTGTGTGTGGGGGGGGGTGGTGTGGATGGTGGCCTTGGTGGTGGCAGCAGCAGCAGCGGGGAGAGAGAATGGGTGGGATTGTGAGGAGACTAAGACACTGTGTCACTGTCTGGCCGTCTTGCCTGAATCTACTGGGATAGCCCCTCCCTAGTTGTCATTAGTTTGGATGTAGTCTCGTTCAATTACGAGTCTCTCTTGTCTTACAGTTCCTGAATTTAGCCTCCTACTCACTTTATGATTTAAAAAATGCAGCATGATGAAAACTTAAAGTATTTATTGATGTCTTTTATAATTTTTTAATCAATTTTTTGCTTTTTAGTCCTAATGCACTACATTTAAAGATTTCTTAACATCCCATTTCAATAACATCACTTAGGCTTAGAATTTTCTTAGTATTACTGGATTCTGCTGCCCAACATTTCATCAGGATTTTTATTTCATTTATGAATATCCTTTGTCCATTTCCACTGTATTTTAAGCATTTTTCAAGTTTATCTTCGATGTCCCTGACTTGGGTTTCTGCAATTTGATTTGACTTCGTGCATCTGGTAGGTCTTTAGTTTGGTCAGGTGGTCTCTTCAGTTTCTGTTCTTAGTTATACCAGGTCCTTATTAATCTCACTGGATTTTCTTTCTGTTTTGATTGTGTTTCTTAGAAGCTACATTCTCTTTAAGAGAATTCACGTTTTGTGTTTTTGAATTCGGTATTCATTGAGAATACAAATCAGTTTGGGATCATAATCTACTGATACCCACTCCCGAGGTAGTCGTCCTCCACAGTACAGGTTTCTATCTGCCGTTTGCATATTGTGTTTCAGCGTCCTCCCTCCACTGTCCCAGTTTCGCGTTCATGAGGAGGACCTTTGCTAAACCAAATTGTTTTCAGTGGGGGTTCTGTCCAAGCCTGCTGTTTGCCCAGGGTTGGTTGGTAGTGGATATATTAGGTCTCTGTGCTTAAGTATGTTCAGTTCATCCTTTAGGATGAGAGAAGAAGGCAGGATAGTGGCCAATTTTAATCCTGTTTCATTCAGATAGGTGCCTTGCGGGGATCAGGAGGAGGGCATGTGGAGCGGTACTTGCCGGAGCCCTTGTGGGTTGGGTGAGCTGTGACAGCTAAGCCCTTACTGAAGTAGTTTCAGCCCTTTTGTGGTGGGGCCCTGTCTGGCAGGGGCTCCCTTCAGATCAGACCATTCCTCGTGTGTTGTTCCCAGGCTGACCCGGGGATCTGCAAAAACCAAACAATCCTCGTTTTTCGGCCTCACCCTCCTTACCATTCTGAGGAGTGTAAATGGTTCCAATTCTGGGTGCTTCCTGCTCTTCTGGGGTTCATGTTCTCCTGTAATCCCCTTTCTCCAAGTTAAGTCTTCTGGCGGCATTCTTTAGGACTCTCATTTCATACTTCTGCTTTTTCTCATTTAGAGGGAATTGTATCCCATTTCACTGCTCTTTGGTTTGGTCTTGGATTGTATTGCACGTACTATGTAGCTTCCAGCACTTACAGAATGGGCTATTTCTGTATTATATTAAACCGCAAGTTGTTCTCTTTGTATTTGGGTGTTAGAGAAAAGACTTATGTGAACAAATAAGCTCGCTCTGTGTAGAAGTTCTACCCGAGTAGGAGTGAGCCATTCGGCATCTGACTTTTGGGGTATATATGGAGAAAATCAGGCAGGTGGTATGTCCAGAGAATTCTATGATACAGAGTGAGGCTAAAGGACAAAAGAGCATTCATAAGGTTTCTAAGTAAAGAAAAGGTAAGAAGAGTGGGTGATAACGCCACCAACCGGTAGAGGGAGGAGTGGGTCTGCAGAAACAGACCCACAAATAGCAGGGGTCTTTTTTGTTGGTTTTTGAGAGAGAGCACATGAGCAGGGGAGAGGCAGAGAGAGAGGGGGAGAGACAGAATCCCAAGCAGGCTCAGTGCTGTCAGCCCGGAGCCCAATGCAGGCCTTGATCCCACAAACTGTGAGATCATGACCTGAGCTGAAACCAAGAGTCACTCAGCCGACTGAGCCACTCCAGGCGCCCCAAATAGCAGGAGCGTCTCATCAGTGGAGAGAACACCATGAACCCGGTCATCCAGTCTCAGAGGCCCAGTCATATACCAAGTCCAATTTTTACCTTTCTGTGACATGCCGTCACAGAAAGATGAGAATCAATTCCAAGCAGGCTCCATGCCCAAAGTGGGGCTCGATCCCATGACCCTGGGATCATGACCTGAGCCAAATGCTAAATCAACTCAGCCACCAGCGTGCCCCTTATCATTATACTTCAAAAGGTTACTTTATAGATGGCAGAACTAAAACAAACAACAACAAAACCAAGTAGTAAGCAGAGTGTTTATTTTTTTTAAAATTACTTAAAAAAGGTTGTTTACAGAGATGTGGATTTACATAATGTGGCGACAACATTTTAAAAATGTACAGGCTATTTCATATTATTGCACGTACTCTTTAATATATAAGGCATTTTATTTTACATAAATAAAGGATAATGTATATTATCATACAACAGGTGTGGTGCCAATTAAGTCAACCATAAAATCAAATGAGATGTGTATGGAGGGACAGAAATGAAACCCGACTTACTTCAACCTTCACAGAATATCCTTGCAACCACAATTTACTTGTTGAAACAGTATTACCTTCATAGCTTACTGTGGGTGACTGACGAGTTAAATAAGAACCCCAAACAATGAAAGTTTTAGTAGGATACTAGAATACCATTAGTGCTCACGTCAGGAAGTGTGGGAATTAGACTAATTAGAAATACTATTCATGCCTTGAACACTGAAGACAAAGAAGTAGCTTTCTAAGGGTCAGAGATATTTAGCCTTTTGCTTTCTCCCTTAAATTCCAACTGTTGATTAGGGAAACCCTTCTCGCAAGATCTAGAAATGGCTGACGACTTAACGTAGTTCAGTGAGCCAAAGGTCTGCCCTCTACACTCTTCAGATATGATGATCAGGGACTCGTGGAAGGAGACTGTCCCATTGCTCCACATTCTCTAGAAATTCCTGTCTGCTCACATAGGACACTGAATCTCTCACTGGTAGGCACAGCTGGAAGAGTAGAGGCAAATATTCTCTTACTATTTAGGCAAGAAAGCAGAAACCACAAAACTGACCCCAGAGACTTAAGAACAATCTAGCATGCACCTTGCACTGACTGCCTATAGTTTTCCTACCTGGAACTGTAGTGAAAAGTAGAAGCTAACTTAATCAGGTCTTTCTAGCTAACGCTTGTACGACATTCTCTTTTGTATATAACCTATGGGAAAAAAAGGAGAAATCTGGGCTCACACCAGCCAGATACTTCATTCCCATCCGAGGGGCCCCTGTGGGCCGACTTTACAGAGGTTTACTGGGATTATTAGTTACTTGGAAAAGTGATGCACAAAGGTGAGAAAGCACCTCAAGGATCGGGGGAGGGTATACAGTGACCTCCGTCCTTTTCTCTGAGCCACAGACCCAAGCTGCAGGTGCCTGGAAGAAGTCTCCGACATGAAACCTCGGCGTCTTCCCGGAGGCAGCTTACGAGTCTCACCCGGACTCCCGGGACTTGATCCACTGGCCTGCGTCACCCTTGGATCTGGCTCGTGACTACATAGTTCTGCTTTACCTTCAAAGAATGACTCACCCTTGTTCTCCATTTTCTTCTTTTTACATCTTGGTAAATGTAGCTGGTGAAGGTTTGGAATTTAAGAAAAGAAGGTGCAGCAGCAGGAGAAAAGCCAGTTGTGTGACAGGGAACAGCGCATTGAATGGGAACAGCCACTACAAACAAGTCATGTTTGGAAAGGAAGGGCAGCCGGGACGAGTTTCACAGGCAGTAGGAGTCACAGCAGGCTTCTGCAGGGAAATGGTTTTGGCAAAAGGAAGAATTTGCAAAACAGGAAAACAAAACCAGCAAACACTTTACTCACTGCAGAGCCGTCATTACACCCAGGTCAGAAAAAGCGGTCCAATGCTTTAGAAAGGTTCTGTTTCTTAAGCTTGTTGGGAAAGGGGAACACAACCAGCCAAACAAAAGTCCCCGAAAAGGATTATTTTTAAGCTCCTCCATTTGGATTGTAAATGTAATGCCTATGTTTATAAATCCAAGGGTACTAAAAAGATTTCTAAAAATTTGGCTTAAATTAGTGGTTGGAGTGCATAAAATAGAGAAATGGAAACCCAGTGACTGTGATCTTTCTGCCTACTCTTGTGTTGACTGGTCTTGAATCGAAGCACTTATTCAAGACAAGTTCCAAACTAGATGCAAGGTGCTTTCAGAGCTGGAACTTTCTGCTCGTTCTAAGCAGCAAAGTTCATGGCTATTTAGTACGGTTTATCAGAACGGCATTTCTGTAAAGTAGCCTTACGACTTACACTTTTAGATCATGATCAGCACTTTATGATGATCGATAATCCACAGAGTTGAACTCTGTATCCATACATTGCACATTACACTCGCTAAAAAATATCACTTTCTGTATTTTGCTTTTTCATTTTTGGATAATTCCTGAGCTCAGCTTAACTGTTAGGTCATAACTCTTCTTTCTTGTCTCATTTTCTTGTCACGGTAACAATTCAGACCCACAGCTCCTTCCACTGAATGTGCCCTAAAAGCACTGTTACTTACTTACAAAAATTATATAAAACCGTAGTCCGTTTAGTTGTGACATTTGTGTTGCCTCCTGGGACCTGGTGACCTCCCTCACCGCCAGGACTGGGTATGGTGCGAGAGGAGGCCAGAGGGATGTGAAGGTCTAGGTAAATGTTTTGAATGAAGAAGGGCACGCCACGTCTCGTATCCCCGTCAGTAAACATGAAAAGGAGGGGACAGGCACTGGAACGAAAGGGTCCCTCCTAGCCTAGGTGGTCAAGGTCAAAGGCTTCCCGAGGTCAGCTCCACTGCTGCCGCACGCACAACAGGTCAGCTTCACGTAGATGTCAAAATGTGGAGATGTCTGTAGTCCTTGCCTGTTTCGTGTTCCTGTGTTGTTTTAGGAACCCAGCGTTTGAAGACGTTAATTCGGATTTGCTTGAGTAAGGGAACTGCGAAAAGGAAATGCTTGTTCAAAAACAAAACAAGCATGACCACTGAGTGTCACTACCGGTGACGGTTTCAGGAAGAATGTCTATGCTTCCTGATTACTAACTGCACAGGTCCCTCTGGGACAGACTTCATAATATTCCAGGCATCAAAGTGCATGAGCCCAACCAGGGGTTTCCCATTAATGGCGAGAATTTCATCTCCAGCTTCTATTGTTCCCGCTTGTTCCGCTGCACCCCCTGTGAGAATAAATGCAGAATAATGGCTGGGCACTTTGTCAGCAATCAAATACCGAGGAAACAAAAAACTTAAATAACACACAGCGCATATACCCATAAAAATATTCAAATCTGTAACCCCCTCCCCTCCTCCTAAAGCATATAAGCAGTGGACTAGATGATCCTTTTCAACGTATTTAAATAGAGGGAAGACGCAGGCTAGATAAAGAACTACAAATCAGTAACTAAAATCCAAATGGCCAGTAAATGCAGGAAAGAGGTTCCACTTCTATCCAATATACCATGACCGCTAACCAGGGACTGTGGAGATTACTTACACAGCAAAGCCTGATGGGTCTCTACACTGCAGCTTTCTGTAATAACAAGCTTAGGCGTCTATAGGTGTATGTTACACTGATACTGTTAGCATTAACCGTCATGATACAATAGCATATTACATAGAGTAGGACATAATAGGATATACAGTAGTATATGTTTAGATTTTAAAGAAATGTTAGAGTGTGGTGGAGGGAGGTGCAGAGAGAGATGATCCCAAGCAGGCTCCGTGCTGTCAGCATGGAGCTTGATCCCAAGAATCAATGACCTCATGACTGGAGCCCAGATCGAGAGTCAGATGCCTAACTGACCGAGCCACCCAGGTTCCCCTATAATTATACTTTTAATTGTTTAGCTGAGGAACCTGAAGAGATTTTTGAGAGCTCTCCAAGATCATAAAATGATTCAGGATCATAAAGAGACCTCAGATCTACCACGTTTCAAGGATCTCTACTCCCATCCTAGTATGTGCAGTTTTCAATGAATGGGATCCCTTGGTCCACGTTGATTACCCCTGGCTGCCACCCTGCTGGCCTGCCTTCGCCTAGTAGGTTTATATCAGCTACAGCTAATACAAGTTCAGAACACAGGGTTGGATGCAGACCCTGGAGCCAGACTGCATGGGGTCAAGCCTTGTTCTGCCACTTGCACCTGTGACCCTCAGGGCTTGTGTGGTCTCCTGTGGCACAGGCTCTCCTCTGGTGAAACGGGGATAACAGTACCTGATAGGACTATCATGTGGGTGACATGCGTTCACAGGTGTAAAATGGCACAGGGCAGACATACAGTGCACCCTGCATGTCACAGAGAATAAGCACATTTTCCAAACGGAAGGCACCGTCCTACACAGAAAGAAAACAGACCGCTGACTGTGTTTTTAGGGCATTACCTTTGTACACTCTTTTAATGACCAGGGGCCCATCTCCAGCCATCGAGGATTTCCCTCCATCCAGACTCAGTCCCAGCCCAGCAGAGGTCTTCAGCACTTCGACACACAGAGCATCGTGGGAAGCTACACTTCTCCCTGTAGCAACGATGTAGGAAGGATGAAAATGACAGGGACACTCATCACCGGTCCCTAAATGCATCCCCGGCACCCTGGGGTCCCATCTACCTTCGAAACCAGCGTTGGGGTTGGTCTCCTAAATTTGGAGCGGGCCTCAAGGCTCTGTCTTGCAGTACACACCGTGTGCTCTGAGCCCCTCTGTTGTGCCCAAGCAGAAACCCCCAGGAGCCAAACTGCTCTCCACAAGCCCCACGCACTGCCGTGGGTTGTCGTGAAGTCATGCTTGGGGAATCAGATTCGGTTTCCTGCCGAGCCTGACTGCCAACAGCAGCAGCATGTCACGGCCTGACACCGGAACCCTGTTAACACCCAAACGCCAGACCCCATGTGAGACCGCGCTCATGGATTCCGAAGCTCCCAGGGGCGCCAGGCTCCTCTCCTTCCTCCTCCCGCCATGCACGCTGCTGTTGGGGGGCCTTCATCACACACCAGCTGCCTTCACTGCCATCTCCTCTCTCCTGGGGGGGAGGGGGGCGTTTCCATGGCAACTGTCCTCCGCTGCAACACACTTGCGCCTGCTCTGTGTGCTAGTGTGGAGAGGCCTGGCTGAAACCCATCTCGGAGATCTGCACAGAGATCTGCCTTTTGTTTCTCTTATTTACACACTTTCTCAGCGAAGGATGTTGAGGACGGGAATGGAAAGGCGCACCGAGTTGTCCCGGAGGCAGGGGAAGGACCACAGGTTAAATTGCTTCCCTCGGGTTGAGGCCAAGCTAGCCAGCATCACTGCTTTGCACATAAAGGTCAGGCCATTAGTGTGGTGGAAAGAAGGCGACTCCACCTCCCATGTGGTCTGACGGAAATGTGCCGACCGATGGGAGCAGCGTGATGTTTCACTTGCTGTTAAGCAGGGAAACCGGCCCATTACAGTGGCTCTCAGCTCTGGCCAGATTCCACTGGGATCCCCTGAGAACCTTAAAAAGATAGTGACGCTGGGCCCTGGCCCTCACCTTCACCCCCATCCCTCAGGGTTTATGATGTAAATGAGCTGGGGAAATTTGCTGGGCAGGAGGATTTTAAAAAGCTTCCTAGGTGGCTCTAAGCGCAGCCTACTGCATCAGCCCCCAAGTGCGATGCTCGCGGCGTGTGCTGGGGTGATTGCACAGGTTCAGGCAGAGCCCCGGGCAGGGCCATTTGAAGGAACAGGAATACGAACAAATAAAGTTTAGGCCCTGAATGTGCCACAGGAATACTTAATGATTACAAACGACGGGATTAGCCTTCCATATCCCGAGTTCACTAGTCTTTAAAACTCAGGAAGCCACTGGGATTAAGTGTCAAGTGGTTTCCTTTGAGAAGTTAAGTTTCTTGGGTCCCACTGAAAGTACAAGTTGAGACTGTGCTGGGGCAAAGGTGCGTACGACAAAGTCTGATGACATAAAGTGCCTCCTAATGCTGGGAAGGGCTTCAGTTTTCTAGAAGAGCAAACGCAAGAGAACAAGAGAAGGCTGAGAATACCCCTGGCCTGCAGAGGCATCTGGACAAGAAGAGTTTCTGGTTTGTTCAGTGGACAGCAGTGTCCTTTCCAGCAACGCAATCACAGCCCAGGCTGCCACGACGCCATGTTGAACAGAGAGGAATTCAGCTGCTCTTGACTTCATTAGGGAGAGAGGCTGAATGGAAACAAAAGCCTCCCCAGAAGGCGATGCCCTGACCCGAGCGTCGTTGGGTCTCCTGTGCCGCCTGGACTAAAGACATCGCTCCTGAAATCCAAGGTAGACGACACCACTGAAGTCTGGTGTCGATACCTGAAGGCTGTAATCAGCCTGTGCTTCAGAAGCAGAAGTGGTACTTAGTTCCTTCTGAGTCAGTACTTCATTCGCTTTACTCATGAGCCTTGGTATGACAGTGCGGAGGGCACAGAAAATCTATTTCTGAACCTCTTTTTATAAGCTCTTCTTGGTTGACTAAGGCTACAGTCTCTGTTTTTACACATCTGTACCCCATCATTTTCTTACATTCTTCCAAAACAGGAAAGGATACAAACCTTCATACTTTCCAAGGACAGATCTCAGTACTAGAACTTCTCTTTCTACATTCTCAGTGTGGTTCCCCTCCCCTACCACAAGTTTCTTGCTTTACTTACCGGTCACTTAAGTCCTAAGGAGAAGATATAAGTGTGAAAGGGCTTCCTTAGGACATTTAAAGAAGCAGTCAGGTGGCCGTTAAAAATCTTCAATAGTATGACTGTCACTACCGGGGGAGGTGGTTTATATATAACTCACTTGTAACACTGCTTTTGCAAGAACCATCTGCCAACATTAGACTTCACTACCTTTGATTTCTCTGACCCGGATGATAGCAGTTACCTTCCTTTGTGCCCAAGCGATTTGACCCTGCCAGGTGCGCACACCCTGCTGCTGGTTGAACTGGTATCTTACCTGCTCCGGGCTCCAGGAGGCTGGTTTTTCTGGATAGCAAGCCCCTCCCATTGGCTTCCTGTCTGGTGGAGGATCTGGACTGCTCATTCCCTTTCTTGATGACAACGAGGACATCTTTGTGCAGCTGTGCTTGGTGCAGAACCTTCAGGACATCCCCGTGGGCTAAGCCAGCCAGTGAGGCGCCATTGACTGATAGAAGGAAATCCCCTCGGTTCACAGTCCCTTCCTGAGAAGCAGCCCCCTGAGAAAACACCCTGTGCACCTGGGGCGAGGGGAAGACAAAAGCCAAAGTCATTTATAACAGCCAGGAAAAGCAGATTTGTAGGACAGGAACTTTCTAATGGCAAGTTTTCAAAATCATACAAATGTGGTTTACCAAAAACCTATTATTCAGTATGAGGGATGGAATATATATTTTAAAAAAATTTTAATGTTTATTTAGTTTTGAGAAAAAGAGAGACAGCATGAGCAGGAAAGGGGCAGAGAGAGAGGGAGACACAGAATCTGAAGCAGGCTCCAGGCTCTGAGCTGTCAGCACAGAGCCTGATGAGGGGCTCGAACTCATGAACCGTGAGATCATGACCTGAGCCAAAGTCAGACGCTCAAACAACTGAGCCACCCAGGCACCCCTTGAATATATTTTTTATTTAACTTCTTGCTAGTGTCTGGCGCTCCGTGGGGGTGAGAAGAATATAAAAATGAACAGAACTTGGTCTTGTCCAGTGAAGGTGGCCTCTCCAATAATCTCAAAGTCCTTTGAGTGATATAACATGTTAGGTTGTTCTTGAGAAGGAAGTGATTTCAAAAGCAAATGCAGGTTTGGTCGGTTAATTCTAGTGTTTTTCTAGTGCTTGAATAAAATGTTTAGGTGAATATGAAGATACAGAGTCACTAAGTCTGTGTCACAGTCAGCTCTGTGGTAAGAATGTGTATCTTTGCTAATGAATATATTATATCCTACTTTCCTCACTTTTCCATTTTTGTTTTGTTAGGAGGGAACAAAACACCAGCATTCTTTGAACTCACAGACATGAATTTTGTCCTGATCAAATGTGAGGCTGCTTTGGGAGTGACTTTCCTGAGAGCGCCTTGACATTGTCACTTACCACAATTGATTTTGGCTCCACATCTGTTCCTCCCGCCACAGTGAATCCCAGACCTGAGCCTTCTTTTTTATTCAAGACAATGAAGCAAACATCTTCTTTATTCTAGTAAAAAGAAACAAAAAAGTACAGTTAATCCTTGAATAACATTGAAATTCTGCCTATAAATTTTGACTGCCCCTCACTCTTAACCACTAATAGCCTGCCCCTGACTGGAAGCCTCACTAATAACATAAACAGTTGGTTAACACATGTTTTCTGTTATATGTATTATATACTGTGTTCTTACAGTAAAGCGAGAGACAGGTGCCTGGTGCTCGGTCGGTTAAGCGTCTGACTCGATTTCGGCTCAGGTCGTGGTCTCACCGTTTGTGAGATCGAGCCTTGCATTGGGCCCTGTGTTGGCAGTATGGAACCTGGTTGGGTTTCTTGGTCTCCCTCTCTCTGCCCCTCCCCTGTTCGCTCCCTCGCTCTCAAATAATTTAAAAAAAAAAAAAAAAGCTAGAGGGAAAACAACATGATGAAGAAAATCCTAAGGAAGAGAGTGCATTTAGAGTGCTGTAAAAAACTCGCGCGAAAGTGGACCCACTCAGTTCAAACCCCTGTTGTTCAAGGGTCACGCGTCTGTTCCTTGTGCCGGGAGTTAGGAAGTTCTGCTGTGATCCTCCCGCTGTGCAGCACGGCTTGTCAGTGTGAGCCCCAGCGGCTATTCCGGAGCTTTCATAACTTTCCCAGACTCCACTGTCCTGCACCCTCCTGGGCAGCGCTTACTTGGGGTTTAGGGGTCTATCCTGAACCTGTAGAATCACGGGGATGGTGACATGAGCCAGAAAGGGGCAGGGACGGGACAATATAAGAGCTATTCTAGGTGCCAGGTTGTGTCTTCCCAAATCCAACGATAGCATGTAATTTGATCATGAAGGGAATTCTTTTTATTTTTTAATTAAAAATTTTTTTTTACATTTATTTTTATTTTTGAGAGAGTGAGACAGAGCATGAACTGGGGAGGGGCAGAGAGAGAAGGAGACACAGAATCCGAAACAGGCTTCAGGCTCTGAGCATTCAGCACAGAGCCTGATGTGCGGCTTGAACCCATCAACCGTGAGGACCATGACCTGAGCCAAAATCGGATGCTCAATTGACTGAGCAACCCATGCTTTTATTTTTAATGTTTATTTTTGAGAGAGAAAGCGTGAGTGAGTGGGTGAGGGGCAGAGAGAGGGAGACAGAAGATCTGAAGCTGGCTCTGTGCTGAGAGCTCGGAGCCCAATGCAGGGCTTGAACTCATGAACCGTGAAATCATGACCTGAGGTGAAGCCATAGGCTTAACCTTAGACCGCACCACCCAGGCACCTCTCGAAGGAAATTCTTTATTCTGTAACTTAAACAGTTATAGACTTCAACAGTCTAGACTTCAACAGTCTATAATTTAGTCAGGCCAGGGTCAACAACAGGAAAGAGAAGTAGTGCCAGGAAGCAGGATGAGAGCACGCTGAGGCCAACTGTTTTATGTCCCCTTCCTGCCATGTTCAGTTCATTGGATTTGAGGTGCAATTAATGAATGGGTAGTCCCCAAATACAAAATATGTTAAAAAATATAAAGTACCCTAAAACTAATTGCCAACTTGTATTTGAGACTAGAACATTCTGAGTAGTGTCCTAGGCTTACGTAAAAAAAGACTGTCCTAGGTTTCAAGCATCCAACAAAAGATACCTTGAAATAAAATATTTTAAAATAACTGAGTTAGGCTAATTATTCTGAATTTTGACTTCCTTCACGCATGTGGTATATATGATTTCACAACATTTTTCAAGATCTGCATTGCTAGGTTCCCCATGAAGTGATTTATGACCCATCAATTCAAGGTATTCTCAACCCAGTAACAGAAAAAGAATCTAAAAATAAAACTTAAGTGTTGCTTTGACAAGAGAAAGTGAAAACATTGAAAGAGAGAACCACCTCTGTATTGCGCTGGGATAGGAGCCCATAATTTAAAAGAAAAACGAGTTTAGGAGTGCCTGGCGGGGCTCAGTTGGGTAAACACCTGACTCTTGATTTCGGTTCAGGTCATAATGTCACGGTTTGTGAGTTTGGGCTCTGAATCAGGCTCCACGCTGACAGTGTGGAACCTGCTTGGGGTTTTCTCTCTCTGCCCCTCCCCCACTCTTTCAAAATAAATAAAACATAAAAATAGAAAAGAAAAAGTTTAGTTCTAAAGAGTAATCTCAAGCATTTTACATCTCCCCAAAGAAGTTCATTCAAACCGAATCTCCATCTGCTGACGCTAGAATGTCCCGCAGACCTGAGGGATTTTGACTTTGCCGGGAAGTCCAGCTATTTACAGGCTCAGACGCGTTCGGAAAGAAGAATGAGGACTAGGCGTTCTCATGTGGTCTGGGACAGAATAGTCCCTTTTACTGAAAGTGAAAAATGCTGGATGTCTCAAGGTGTCTGTTGACTGCACATGTGACATGTGGTCTGGAAAACACAAATTTTAATTTACTCAAAAAAAATTTTTTCTAATACATGTGCGCTGGAGGCCACTCACGGCCACTCCGTGAAGGCGCCTGAAGACTGCAGGGAGATGAGGGGAGAAACTGCATCTGAGGCAAGCAGGGGTGCCCTTCCACCCCAAACCACAGCACCTGTCTGGGGGTGAATGTGGAACCAGGGTGATGGGGAGGAAGGTCCCCCAGCTGGTGCTCAGCGTCCCGTCCACACAAAAAGTCTCCCATTGTATCTGTGGTCCTGAAAATGTGCATCTCGCTTACGAGGTTGGTTGAGACTTCTTGGTTTTCTGCTTTTACTTTTTTTTTTTTTATTTGAAAGAGATTGGGGCAGAGAGAGAATCTCAAGCAGGGTCTGTGCTGTCAGTGCAGAGCCTGACTTGGGGCTCGATCCCATGAACCATGAGATCATGACCTGGGCCAAAATCAAGAGTCGGACGCTTAACCAACTGAGCCACCCAGGTGCCCTGCCTTCTATGTTTTCTCTAATGCTGTAACATGTCTGGAGGAAAAGGACCCAGCAAAGTGTGTTCATGCCACATTGACTGGATGTGGCAGAATGAGACTTACATGCATGAAACACTTATTGTCACAAGTCAAAGAAAGAAGGGAGATGACAGGAGAGTCCCTTTTACTGAAAGTGAAAAACGCTGGATGCCTCAAGGTGTCTGTTGACCGCACAGACCCAGACCAGCAGGCTGATGACTAGAGAGAGTGTATAAACTAAGGGGAGCTGGTCTCCTCTCCATCCTGGTTCCCCTCAGGAGATGCCAACCTCACAGCCCTTCTGGGTAATGTCAGAATTTCTGGAACAGCGTTCTCGGATTGATGAGTGGCCCAGGTACATTACCAGTCAAAAAATTATTCATATTTGCTTTTTTTCTCAGAACAGAAATATTCACTTATTAGGATTCAAATCTCTAAGGGCAGTTCCGAGAAATTAATGTTGTTCTTCAGAGAAGTATTCTAGATATGAGCCCACGGCTTCTTCTGTTATTATTGTCACATCCAATTTATTGAAAGGCTGCGTTTTTTTGAGCGTGCACCAGTGGGAGAGGGGCAGAGAGAGAGAGGGAGACACGGAATCCGAAGCAGGTTCCAGGGTCTGTGCTGGCTTGAACTCATGGACCGCGAAGATCATGACCCGAACTGAAGCCGGACACTTAACCAACGGAGCCACCCAGGCGCCCCAGAAGACTGCATTTCTAATGACCAGTTAGCCACTTTGTCTTGAACCCCAGGCTTCAGAAGCTCTTATGTCTGGGACCAGGGTAGGGCTACACACACGCAAATGAGTTACATTTCCCCAGCAGGTGGCTCCCTTGACAAGTAGTTAATGTCCACATAGGTGCAGAGATGGGCTGTGGTCATTCCCTCAGGTTTCCAAGATGTCTACTTCAGTTCTGAGGAACCTCTGTAGACAGATGCCAAGCGTGGGGGGTGAGGAGGGTGGTAACTGGTCCCTACCGGGGAATTAACACAGCGGCTGCACCAATCTGGCACCTGAACTTCAAGACAAGGTCTGGCTTCCAAAGCCAGCTGCAAGCGCCAGAGGTCAGGCCCAGCTGAGGGTTCCTGTGCACAGGCTCAGAGCAGAGCTCTCCTTGGCTCCCAGAGCTCTGCCCGCACACCTGGGCACCCCCCTACTCCCTGCGTGGTCCCGGTTCCACTCACCTCTGATTGTGCTTTCGCTTCCTGAATGAGAGCCAGGACTGTCGATTTTGACCCCACTGACGATAAAACAGACTGTAGTCTTTGCTGGTCTCCCGCTGAGACTAGAAGTTGATCCAAACTAAATAATATAAAAATACGAAAGAAAAAGGCAGTTTTCCCATTTCATAAGGATGTATTTACAACACTCTTTCTACCAAATTGCAGGTGTTTTCTGATTTTCATGCTCTCTTGTTTTTAAAAATAATTTTTTAATGTTTATTTTTGTGCACAAGAGAGTGAGTGAGCAGAGAGATGGGCAGAGAGAGCAGGAGACACAAAATCCGAAGCAGGCTCCAGGCTCTGAGCTGTCAGCACAGAGCACCACACGGAGGTCAAACTCATGAACGGTGAGATGATGACCTGACCCTAAGTCGGACACTCAGATGAGCCATCCAGACACCCCTCCATGCTCTCTTTTGGTCCTAAGAACTCTCAGTTCAAACTGCCTGAGGAATCCTGAGTGCTGGGCAGGAATGTCATCCACAGGAATTACTGTGGCTTCTGGGACCCCCTCAGGATGTTAGAGAACCAGTGCTGCAGCTCAGCAGACAATTTCTGACAGTTTAAAACATTCTTTTAAAATGTTAGGAATGTTCTGCTTAACTTGGGTCGGCTTTGAAGGCCCAGACAGTTGTCCTCTGAGGCGCAGCCCTCCCTGTCCACCCTCATCTCTGCCGGCGCGCTTGCCGAAGTGCCCTGTCCCATCAAGACTTCCCTGCAGAGCCACTTTCTGGAAACCCTTTCTCTGCAGGCACGGTCTTTTTCTAGCAACGACACTAAAAAAGCAAAGGGTAATGTGGTATCCTGGCAGACAAAAAGGACGTTAGTGAAATTTGTTCCGTGAAATCTGAATAAAGTCTGTGGTTAACTGTGTTCTCCCAGTGTGAATTTCTGACTTCTGACGACTGGACCGGGATTACAGAAGATGTTCACAGTAGGAGTTGCTGAGTGAAGGGTACTTAGGTGCTCTCTGCCACTGTCTTTGCAATTTTTCCAAAAACTGAAAAAAAGGAGTTCATAATTTTTAAAAATGTTTATTTAAAGGGCGCCTGGGTGGCTCAGTCAGTTAAGTATCTGACTTCGGCTCAGGTCATGATCTCACAGTTCGTGGGCTTGAGCCCCGCATCAGGCTCTGTGTGACAGCCCGGAGCCTGAGCCTGCTTTGGATTCTGTGTCTCTCTCCCTCTCTAACCTTCTTCCTCCTGTTCTCTGTCTCTCTCTGTCTCAAAAATAAATAATAAACATAAAACAAAGATTTAAAAGCTTATTTGAATAAAAGGGGAGAAAGGCAGATACTTACTTAACTGACCAGCCTTTTCCAGAAGGCAAATTCCGGGTGGTTTCACCCACATGATGGGCTGGACTGGGTGCCCCAGGCTCACTGGCTTTCAGGCTGCTTCCTTCTGGACAGGGTCTGTCCCCTCGCTTCACGGGGCAGGAGAGGGCAGTGGACCCGTTGAGGCCTCCAGCGGGAGAGCCAAGCGACCGCCTGGGGATGATTTCCAGCTCGGTTTTGAAGAGCACAGCTGTGGGCCCTGCTGAGAAGTCCTCGCTGCAGAGCTTGTCAAGGTCCGGCATGCTCAAGGCCCTCAGTTCCTGGAGCTTAGAGCGGGACAAGGGCGAGGGCTGGGTATGGCGCACCGAGGACTTGTTCCTCTTGACCGGAGAGGCTGGGGTCATGGCAGCCGGGGCGGGAATTCCAGAAGGACAAAGTGATTTCTTTGGGTCGGGGTCAGGGCCCTTGCTGCTGGCCTCCACTGGATTCTGCTGGGAGACTGTCAACGCCATGCTGGACGGGGACTTGGTCATTTGGGGGATCAGGGTGCTGGCTTCGCTTTGGCTTTCGCTGCAGGAACTCAGGCTGCGTCTCAGTGACCTTGCTGCCAGGTCACCGGGGTGGCCAAGGCTCCCGGAGGCAATGCTGCCCGATGACCGTCTCCCAATGGGAGGCTTGGAGCTTGCTGACAAAAAAGGAGACACCCCGGACTTGGCCACCAGCCGGTCAGAATTGGCTAGGTTCTCAAAAGACTTGATCCTCTGCTTCACAGAGAAAAATGAGGTAGATTCGTAGTTCTGCTCAGAGTAGTAATGTCTTTTAGTGACTTTGATTTTGTCCGTGACTAGGCAGCTCGTCTCTCGCACTGAAAGGACATCCCCTTCGTCCATGGTTGGGAGGTTCCTCGAGGTCTCCAGGAGGGGCTTGACGCTGTACACGGCCTGTCCGTTAGCCAGGCCAAGCCCACTACCTCTGGCTGCCTTGGCCTCAGGGAGGCCCCCACTTGTTGCAGGGATCTGGCTGTCCCGGTGAGAGCGAGCTGGGCTGTGTAGAGCATGCCCTTCCCGTCCGAAATGGCTTGAAAACTGGGCCGGCATGGAGTAGGTCCTGGTTGCTGGCCTTGGTGTGAAGTACGGATGGTCATGTGGTGTTGGGCCCGCTGGTGTGCCGCTCTTGGTCGTCATCCCAAGGGAGCCTGACAGCTGGCCTGTCTTCCCCTGCGAGGAATCTGCCTTTTTAGTAGGCAGCTGCGGGGAGGAGGAGGAGGAAGAAGGCAGTTTTGACACACCGAAAGATCGCTGGGTTTCCTCCCCCTGGGATGCACGGGATGTGAGTGACGGCGGATGACTTGGGGACGTCTCCCCTGACTGGTGGCGGAACCTGATCTCATTCTTCCCTTGACAGTTGCTCTGGGCCAAAAACCCTCCTAGTCTGTCACTTTCAGCTAGCTTGTCACCACATGCGTTCTTGGGCATTCTTTCGGAAGAAATTTCCACTATTTTCAGCTGGTTTGTTCTTTCTAGGGGATCAACAGGAATTATTCTGCCTCCTTTGTCACTGGTCACCCTGGGTCGGGCTGCTTCTGATGCTGAATCCGTTCGGCTGGCCGCGCGCCGCTCGCTCTGCCCAGGAGGTGGGGCCTCCTGCCCGTCTGTGGCTGTGGGCGAGCCGTCCCCCGAGGCCGCAGGGGGAGCCCTGGCCTCTGGCCCACACTTAGGAGATCTGGGGGCGGCTGGGCAGCCTCTCTCGGGCTCTGAGTGGACAGCCACGTGGGATCTACCGCACGCACCCTGCTCAGGGAGAGTCCTGGGGGGGCCATGGGGCGAAACGAATGCTGTGATGCTCGTTTCCGAAGCCGACGGCTTCAGCGACCCCAGGGCAGCCGCTGGTGGCCTGCTCTCCAGCATGCACTGGGGGGACCTGGGGGTGGCTGCCGCATTTTTGTCAGGCTCCTCGTGGTCAGCTGTGGGGAACCGGTTTGATGCTCCCTTCGAGAGCACTGTGTGGGAGTTCTGGGGTGAAATGAGGGGTTTCCTGGGGTCTGTCCCACCAGCCTTGGCTGTGTGAGCGGCAAGGGCCTCGGAAGTGACTTTGCTTTTGCTTCTGATGCTCAGTCTCTTCAGCTTAGGGCCGGATTTGGGTTTCTGACAGTTACTTAAGAGTGTTTCCACGGAGCTCTTTTTAGGTGAGTCTTTATTTTCTAGGTTTACTTTCAGCTGTGGGGAGCTAGTAGGCACAGCACCCCCTTTCCTGTGGCCAGAACTCAACCCCTGGCTTTTGGAGTCAGGGCTTCTGGGGGGTGCTGTGGGTTGCTCCTTCTCAGTTTTGCCCTGTGAATGCGTCCCTTGGTTATTTTTATTTATTTCTTTAAACCAGGCCATGATGGGCCTCCTGGAAACCATTTTTGGTTTCTGTAGCAAGTCCTCCAGCTCCTGACTTTCGGAGATATGCAGATTCGTCAGAGCAGATTCTCCATTCTTAGCGACGTGCACACTAAAGGGGGACCGATTTTCAGGTGCACTGACATTTGTCTCTTGTCTTTTATGTGGGGTTTCGACACCCAGGAAGTCATGCTCAAAACCATTTACCATGTTCAGATTGCCGAGAGTGACCAGAGGGCTGTGAAAACGCATGGTGGCTTTAGGAGTCTGGCTGTTCTCCATGGATGAGCTGGTACCGGTGGCTTCCGTGGCTGCTTCTTCACACGAGGGCCTGGGGTCCTGTAAAAGCCGTACGTCTGCGTTAAGTTCATGCTCCCGAGAGCTTCTATCCAAAAGAGAAAATGGCTGGGAAGAGTCTGGAATTGAAGGGCATGCGGTTCCTGGCACAAAGGAGGCTTTCTCACACTGACTTCCCACCACCTGGCTCAGGGCACTGTGCTTCAGCGGCAGAACTTTGGCCAACACAGGGCAGGGTGTGGCCTGGGCAGGTGTGTGCGCAGTAGCTGAAGGTGGATTGGGGGAACCGTTTGCGGAACAGATTTCAATTTGCTCCTCCTCAGACTCTGTGGTGTCTTCCTTGTGAGACGATCCACAAGAACGAGGAGGTGACCAGTTGCTCCTGGTGGAAGCTCGTGGGGCTTCGGTGAGCGATTCAGGGTCAGAAGACGAGTCCTCAGCATCACCATACATGGATGAGAGAGATGGCTCCGTGCTGTCACCCAGGCCCGACAGGGACATGCTGTCTTCATGAAAACTGCTAAAATTTCTAGAGTAGTTGCTCAGAAAGTTTTTGTTCACAGTAAAGTGTTTGTCAGGATTAATGGAATCCAAAACTGAAGACTTGGAGGCCCACTGTGGGGGAGGGGGCTGGCCAGCAGCGCAGGCCCTCCTTGGGGTGGGGGTCTGGTTCCCCATGACTGGCTCAGCATGGTGGGAACTTCCACTTCCAGTGCCTGCTGGAGGTTGACCCTGAGAACGTCCCACTTGACTCAGCCGGTCCCCTTTCTGAGGAGACTGAAGTCTTAGTTCAGAAGCATCCAGCTCCTTGATGAGCGCGTCGATGTCAGTCACAGGACTGCCCCTGCTTTCCCTGGGGCAGCAGTGCCCCGAGACACGGCCGCACACCCCTTCGGCCTCGTCAGCGGGCGACGGCGGGGCGGGGCTGGCCTGCGGGGCCCCGTCGGACCCGGAGTCTGTTTCCTGGAGCAGAGCAGAGCCCGGGGAGTTTGCAGGCACGCTATTGCCTGTCGCTGGCAGAGCCCTGCTGTGGTGACGGGGACCTGTCTGTCTCTCCTCCTGGGACGTGAGGAGGTCTGGAGACAGGACGGCACTAGCGGCACATGCCGTCTCTGCCTCAGGTCCCGCGCCCCTGTGGGCAGCTGCCTTCCTGGGAAAGTTGGCTTCTGGAGCTGCCGGAGGGTTGCCAAGGTCACAGCGAGCCGCTGCCATCTTCCCCGGGGAGGCACTGCGCTCCGGGGCGAGTCTCACATGACATCTGTCCTCAGACTCAGGAGACACTAGCTCTTCGCGGTCCTCAGGCCGCCTTGCTGGCCCCGTGTCCGTGGAGGTCTTGCTGGGCTCAGAGTGAGCTGCCCTCTCCTGCTCTGGGGTAGGGATGAGGTCTGAGGGGCCGTCGAGTCCTGTGTGGAGATGGGGGGGAAGAAGGGAGAGAAAGGGAAAATGTGAGAAAAATGTGAGAAAAATAGAAAAACTCTCAATAAAAAAGAAAAGAAAAAGGAAAATGAAATAATCTCAAATGTTCGGTCTTTTTTCAGAAAGACATTCCACAGCCTAAATGTAGGTCTCCTTGTCGTTCTGTTTTTGCCTCTGAAATTACAGAGCGCTCACATCTAACAAATACCACCCTGCTCTAGACATTCTGAAATAACTCAGACTGGCGGGCAGAATAACCCTTTGTTTCTGCCCTTTTTTCTCTCTCTTCTTGGTTATCTTTAAGGATGGGGACACCAGAAACCCTTCCCCTGGGTTTCTTCACACCATCCGCTCTGATGGCAAAAGGCACAGGGGTCAGACTGGTCTGCTGGCTCCCTCGGCTTTGTGTTCATCCTGCAGAGCCCGTGGGTCTCTGGTTTAGCTCTCGTCATGGTTTGGCCTCAGAGTGGGAGTTGTGAGCTGGAGAGTAAAGTATAAAACAGTCGAGTGATGACCTCTGGGGACGTACTGCTCAGCTCAGGACAAGAGGGAGGGGCTAATTTGGGAAGAGTCACAGTAGGATGCAAGTCCGCACTGCACGTTGGTCGCATCTTGACCGTGTTCAGGGGATTGGAGAGCTGGAAGGCCACGTTATCTGGGAAGTTTTGACAGAACGGGTCGGGACCTGAGGGGGGTCTGTGGGGGTGATGAGGAGGAAGGTGAAGAAGAAAATGGAATGAAAGAGAAGAGAGTGCATGAAATCTCAGAGGCGCAGCAAAAGCCAATGCAGGCTGGGGACAGTGGGAAATGAAGTCATTTCGTGAGATGGGTTCTGGAGGGGACTCTTTAGGAGGCTGTGCACACTCCTGGGCTAATCTGTCCACCTTTGGGACATGGCATCTTGTAATCAGGAGGAAGGGCGTAAAAAGAACATTAGATTTGCTATTTTCTTGGAAACTATGGGTTGCCATGAAACAGTCACAGTGAAAGCACCTGGTTTGAGAAGATGGGTCTCCCCAAATATTATATTCACTCCATATCTTCCCACAAATCTCGTTTTAATTTTTAATCAGTGTTTTAATTAAAAATTAAAAAAATTTAAATGTTTATTTTTGAGAGAGAGAGAGAGAGAACGGGGGGGAGCAGAGAGAGGGAGACACAGAGTCTGAAGCAGCTCCAGGCTCTGAGCTGTCAGCACAGAGCCCGATGTGGATTCAAACCCACTAACCATGAGGTCATGACCTGAGCCGAAGTCAGCTGCTCAACTGACTGAGCCACCAGGTGCCCCTCCCACACAAAGCATCTTCAGTGCATATTCCTTTTCCCTCCGGAAGTTCCTATGTCCACAATTAAGAACTAGTCATTCGGACTTAGCACTGTGCTGAGAGATTTTCATGCACTTAACTTTCCTCTCAACACTGTGAGGTAGGTCCTGTCACCATCTACTTTGGAACAGGAGGGAACTGAGGCACAGAGTGGTTAAGCAATGGATCCAGGGCCACAGTTTACAGGCAGGGGTCACCAGGGAAGGGGGCTCCACAGCTCACCCTGTTATCGGAACCCTGACTTCATGGCCTGTGTGTAAACAGCACTTGGCAACAGCAAGGTCGGCCCATCCGGACACACGTGGAGACTAATCACAACCGCCCCAAACCCTGTGGAAGGCGAGGGACATGCCAAGATTCGAACCCACGGGCTCCTGTTCTTCTCTGCTCTGCCTTTCTGAACTCCCTTCAGAATGACTTTCCTGCTTCTGCTGGTACCAACTATGGGAAAAAGTCTCAATGAGACAAAAGGAGGGAATTTAACTTCTTCAGATTCATTTGCTTAACAAACCCTAAATTTTCGTTAGCGATTTGACTTTATTTGCAAAGCGTTCAACTTAAAAGCGTTCTGAGGGAGATTAAATGACGTAGAGGCAGTCCTTGATGGCACGTTTCAAAATAATCCTTCACTTGTAAACCCCCCAAATGTCCAATAATAGGCAGAATGTTGCCTCAATCATGGCACAAAATGGGGAAGAAGGCAGCGGCCTGTATACACCAGGTTTCAGGCACAGGAGGGCACAGAGGACATCGGCGCAGCCTCCGAGCTACAGTGGGCCACAGCCGTGCGGAGATGCACTCACCAAGTGGGATGGCGCGCCAGGGCCAGCACCTGGTAACCTCTGCACGTTGCTGACATATGACGTGTGAGGGAAAAGAAAGTTCTCAGTGCATCTGATTTCATGTAAGCAGAGTTGAGATTCTGAAGGACAGGAACCCCTGTGTCATGTCATGACTTATTCACTAAGATACATGTCACCAAATAGAGTGTCAACCGACTGAAAATGGATGCGCTCTGTGTGGATTTAAAACTATGAGTTTAGGCACAATGATCTAGTAAAGTTGTTACACGCAGGAGCTTTTAAATATCACTTATCTGTGTAAAAGTCCCCCGCCCCAAAGTTCTCCATCTGTAACATTTGTATAAGGGTAACGTCTGCCTTTCCATCTTGAAGCTTAACAAGCAAGAAAATAACCCTACCCATCCTGGGTTGCTCTGGTGCAGCGTCCGGCAGGTTCTCTGTTTGGTGGACGGGGTGGGGCGGGGCATTGGCTGGCCCCCAGCTGGAAGGGTCACGGCCATCCTCGACGGTCAGCTTCCCCAGAGATTCCTGGCGCAATGACAACCACAAGTCACTGTCGTCAGCTTTCAGGTTTTCTGTGCCCTGAGACCTCACACACAGAGAAGAGCTGGTTTGGGAAATTTCAGAGAGCCCTGGACGAGGGGTCAGAAGATCCAGATCTTGGGGGTCAGATCCACTAGAAATTATATGGACTTGTCATTCTTCCTGAGCCTCAGTTTTCTCAACTTTGAAATGTGGGTGATCAGGGAAATGCAGATCAGAATAACACTGAGATGTCACCTCACACCCACGAGGGTGGCTGTAATCAAAAGCAGAAATAACAGGTGTTGGCGAGGATGTCGAGAAAGTGGAACCTTGGGCGCTGGTGGGAATGTGACATGGTGGAGCCGTTATGGAAAATGCTATGGAGTTTTCTCAACAAAATAAACACAGAGATACCATACGATCCACATATCCGACTTCTGGATATACAGCTGGAAGAACTGAGAGCAGATCTTTAAGAAGTATGTGTACTGCCATGTTTATAGCAGCACTATTCACAGTAGCTAAAATGTAGAAGCGGTTCGAGTGTCCATGGATAGGTGAATGGATAAGCATAATGGGGAATACATTTAAAATGGGATATTAGTCAGTCTTAAAAAGTAAGGAAATTCTGATCCATGCTACAACAGGGATGGACGTTGGGGACGTTACGTGAAGTGAAATAAGCCAGTCAAAGAAAGACAAAATTGTGTGATTCCACTTATATGAGGAACTGAGGATAGTCGAAATCAGAGAGACAGAAAGCAGAGTGGTGGTTTCTGGGGGCTGGTCGGGGGGCTGGGGGCACGGAGAGTGATTATATAACGGGTACAGAGTTTCTGATTCACAAGATGAAAAGAGTTCAGGAGATGGTGGTGATGGCTGCACAACATTATGAACAAGCTGATACCACTGAACTGTACACTTTCGTGTTATGTGTGTTTTACCACAGAAGAAAAAATGGGGGAAGTAATCGGGGATAAGATTTGCCCTGTCTAACTCATAGAGTTTCAAGTAGAAGATGAGTAAATGAGAAAACCATTATAAAAACCATACACAGCCCACAAAAGGTTCTACATATGTAGGTATTATTGTCTTTATATGGTATGGTGATAGCCAAGACTGTAAGATCGACATCTCAGTTTGGTTCTTAGGGCTAGGACCCATCTGGATAAATGAAACTGACGTTTAACATTTCAAAATTTCACTTTAGCCAAATGTCAATTACTTCATCTTCCTTTCTTCTGTCTAAAACCTACTGTTAAAAAAAAAAAAAAAATCTCACAACAAACCCACCCAGAAGTTAAATCAGAGTTGAAATCCACCCTCTGAGTTAAGGAGTTTTCATAAAGTGGCCCATAGGTGGCAGCAGAGGAGAGAGGTGAAATGGATACAGTGTCTTTCAGCTCTTCCTGCATAAAAATCATTTAGTATCTGCTGAAGGAAATCTGCACAGGGTTTGAGTCCCTTAATTTCTATTTAGCAGTAAGGCATAAATGTAATATAAAACAGCAGAAGAGATTTGGCATTAGTAAGGCATAAATGTAATTCAAAACAGTGAAAGAGGTTTGGAATTAGATAGAGGTGTGGCTGTACAGCACTGTGAACGCACCAAGTGCCGCTGACCTGTGTTCTAAAATGTTTCATTTTGTGTTATGTGACGTTCATCTCAATTTGAAAAGTAGTAAATAAAAACAGCAGAAGACAACTTACTTACCAAAGGTATTTTTCTTTTAAGCTTCCAATATTTGAGAGTAAATACTTAATGGCAATGCATTTTCCCCCCCTTTTTTTGAGAGAGAGGCAGTGCATGCATGTGCTCATGGGAGCAAGCAGGGGAGGGGCAGCTAGAAAGGGAGAGAGAATCCCAAGCAGGCTCTGTGCTGTCAGTGCAGAGCCTGACCTGGGGCTTGATCCCATGAACCATGAGATCATGACGTGAGCCGAAATCAAGAGTTGGATGCTTAACTAATCTGGAGCTACCCAGATACCCGATAATGGCAATGCATTCTATTTTCTTTCTCATGTATACATGAAATCATATTTTTGAACTAAATTTTTAATGAAAAGAATTAAACTTTTGTGCAAAAGTTTAAATGCTTCTCAAGCTTCTTATTGGGAATACTCATTCACAATGACAGAAGCTCTCACTTTATAGATACAAACTATTATGAACAAACCCCCTGATTTATATAGTTATCCAGAACTGGCTGATGATACTTTTTGAAAGAAGGGGTTAACCCATTAGCTGAACATTGCATTTTAAAACACATATGCTAGCTGGAAGTAGTAACAGACTTTAGGAGGACAAAAAAAGATGTGTTTCTACTTTTTCTATATAGTTAACAAAAATCCCTTCTGCCTAACATAGTTTTTATGACTTCATATTTCCTGGGTCTGTTTACACATATGTTTGTATAATGCACTTGAACATGCATCTATATAAATACGGCCTTACAATCGCCTCAGAGAGAAACTATGTCGAGGAGATGGCAAACATTAGTTTCTCTTACTCTCTCCTTGCTTAAGTGGAGGTATATTGATGAAAATCAAGCAGTTTGAGGGGCACCTGGGTGGCTCAGTCGGTTGAGTGTCCGACTTTGGCTCAGGTCATAATCTCACGGTTTGTGGGTTTGAGCCCCACGTCCTGGGCTCTGTGCTGACAGCTTGGAACCTGGAGCCTGCTTTGGATTCTATGTCTCCCTCTCTCTCCACCCTCCCCCACCTGCATTCTGTGTCTCTGTCGCTCAAAAATAAACATTAAAAAAATTTGTTTTTTAAAAATCAGGCTATTTGACAATTCTGGACTGTTCTAACATATGTGTAACCAAGTTGTAACATAAATAATATTGATTTGCATTTAAAGTGGTGCATTATAAGTTTTCTTTTTTTCCCCTTTCTTTTAGATTTTAAGTCCTCTCTACCCTCCATGTGGGGCTAGAACTCACAACCCCGAGATCGAGAGTCACATGTTCTACCGACTGAGCCTGCCAGGCGCCTGGGTGCATGTTAAGTTTCTAAGCGAATGCATGCCCAACTCGTCACATGAGTCTCACAATAAGGGTGCAGGTAGTTTTGATTATACATAGTCGCCATATAAAGTCTGAAAACATAAGGACCGTGCAGAGCCTCATCAGCTGGAGAGAACTGCTGTTAAACGGTGTGACGGTCACTCCGGTTGTCCACAGACAACCAGGGCAGAGAGCATGATCTCTCCTCAACAGTCCAGACAACTGTGTCTCACAAAGATCCAACAACTTGCCTTGGTGGCCCCCCAACTAGTCAGTGGACCAGACCCAGCGTCTTCACCAGCCTAGCACTCTGCCCTCCCCTCTCCACCCACGGCCCCCCGTATAGGTGAGCCAGTGATTTCATCTTTTGGCAGAATGATCTGTGACTCAATACCTGGGCACAATCCCCGACCCCCCTCTCCCCCCTCAAGCCGCTGCAGTCTGTTTCTCCGGCCATTCCCCCTCTTCCAGGCAGGCTACCCTCTGCTTCCTAACACACTCCATGGTCACTCACACAAAAGTCACTGAGATCCCAAGTTACTGAGAGAAAACCAATTACCTTCTCCACGGTTCCACAGGGAAGAATACCAGTCCTGGTGTCTCTGCCAGAAGTGGCCTGGGCACATGGGTCATTGGCTCCGTCAGCCAGGTTTACGGTCTCGGAGTTGCTGGGCTTGACATCGGCCTCGGGCCTCTTGTGGTGTGGGCTGACCCTGGCCACTGGCTTGTGCCTGGACCCCAGGTTGTCATTCTTCTGCTGGGGGGACCTGGAGGCACCTGTGCTTGCCAGACTCTGGGTGCCCGTATCGGCTTTGTATTCCAGTTTGGGGGAACTCCTCGATCCTGATAGTTCCTTCTTCCCTGAGCGGCCAGGGCCACCCTTGGGGGCCTCTGCAGAGGCCAGCAGGTGGGGTGAATGGGAAGGAGTGTCCCCCATGCCCTCTGGGACCCTCTCGTCTAAGTCCAGCGAGCTGCCAAGGAGAGGCACTGAGGAGGCCTTGCTGACCAGGGTTTTCTGGGGATGTTCCTCCTGGTTGTTGATACTCATGACTTTGGAAGAGGTCATCAAGACCTGCCTACAGTCGTCCTCTGGCAGAGACCTGCTGGGACCGGAGAGGGTCCCTGGGAGGGAAATGCAGTCCCTGTCACCATCGAACTCTTCCTCATCGCTGGCGTCGTCCGTGTCATAGCAGCCCACCCTCCTTTGGCGGACAAGAGGGTTTCGGAGCGCCTGCGGGCTCCCGGGGAGACTGGCTTGTCTGGCAACCGTCACCTGCTTGTGGAAGAGCCCTGAGGTCCGGTGGCTTCCCAGACACACGACGCTGTTGGCCCTGGCCTTTCCTGGCTCCTTGTGAGCTGGTGGGGGTGGAGAGAGAAATCATCAAATGAGAGAGGGTTCCCGTCTGGCCTGGTTTGACAGCTCAAACCCTCACTACACACAAGCACCCCCACATTCACAACTGCTGCCTGTTCATCCTCTGGCCACTGAACACCAGGCTTAGATGACAGGGCTTCTCAGGATTTGTAAGGTGACAGCTTCTTTTCCTACTGGCCTCTTTTCTTGTTTAAAAAAAAATTTTTTTAACCTCAATCTCTGGATTGTTCAGTTTGAAGATATATGCTGCCTAGAGACAAATGCTTAATTCATCAACACTCTTGATGCCTAATATAGTGCGGGGGTTCACACTACACGCTGCCGCTGGAAGCGCCTCGGGGTGGGTGGGGGACGCCCAGAGACTGATAAGCCCTGTGCTCTGGACCTTATCACGAGGCCCCCTGTTCATCACAGGAGCAAAGAGTGGGGGTTGGGCACAGGGGCATATAAGCTCCTAGAACATGGTACAGGGAGCCTGCGATGATGCTCTCTGTAAGTTCCAACCAGGAGAAGGGGAAGCCCGGCAAATCCTTCACATCTTGTTGAATCAAAGAAAAAGTACACGTGCTTCCATCTTGAAATGTTTCTATCAGAGACTAGAGCAAGTTCGTCAGCTGCTTCAAATGAGAGCCAGAGTGGTCAAGTCTGCCTGTCCAAAGATAGGGATGTTCTTGTTCAGACATTAGAAGGTTAAAAAAAAAAAAAAAGAAAAAGTGCAGGAGCACCTAGCTGGCTCAGTCGGTGGAGTGTCCGACTTTGGCTCAGGTCATGATCACGTGGTTTGTGAGTTTGAGTCCTTCGTCAGACTCTGTGTTTACAGCTCAGAGAGAGAGAGAGAGACAGCTCTTGAGAGAGAGAGAGAGAGAGAGAGAGAGAGAGAGAGAGAGAATGAGAATGAGTAGGGGAGGAGCAGAGAGAGAGAGAGGGAAACACAGAATCTGAAACAGGCTCCAGGCTCTGAGCTGTCAGCACAGAGCCCGACGTGGGGCTGGAACTCACAAACCATGAGATCATGACCTGAGCTGAAGTCAGACGCTCAACTGACTGAGCCACCCAGGCACTCCCAAAATGTATTTTTTAAGTTTTTTTTTTTTTAATGTTTTATTCATTTCTAGGAGAGAGAGAGAGAGAGAGACAGCGTGAGCAGGGAGGGTCAGAGAGAGAGGGAGTCACAGACTGAAACAGGCTCCAGGCTCTGAGCTGGCAGTCAGCACAGAGCCCGACGCGGCTCGAACCCACGAACCGCGAGAACCAGGTGCCCTGGTGTGGTTTGCTTTTTAAAAATATGTTTTGGGGCGCCTGGGTGGCTTAGTCGGTTAAGCGTCCGACTTTCGCTTAGGTCATGATCTCGCGGTTCGTGGGTTCGAGCCCCGCGTCGGGCTCTGTGCTGACTGCCAGCTCAGAGCCTGGAGCCTGTTTCACAGTCTGTGTCTCCCTCTCTCTCTGACCCTCCCCTGTTCACGCTGTCTCTCTCTCTCTCCTAGAAATAAATAAATAAATAAAAAATATTTAAAAAAAAAAGCAAACCACACCAGCAGAAGCCTGAGAAATCGATATGGTCCACATGAGATTATCTCATATTATAGTGAGAACATAATCAATGAGATTTAAAAATACCTGATGGATAACATCTCTTTTACAGGCTCAGAATCTTTCCCTTGCTGCCTTCTAAAATGAATGAAGTTAGATCCCAGTGAGGGAAGGGAGCTGGAACTTGGCTAGGATTCTCCTAAAACATAAGGCCATCAGGTTGCCAACCTGATTTCATGCCATACATTTCAAGACTATGCTATGTAAATAGCATCTAAATGCTGTCTGGTTTAGCCACGTCCAACACCCTGGGTACAGAATGGGCACCCGGACCCTTTACTGCAGACTCGAAGGGCCCGTCATTAAATGGTGGGCTGCATTTTCCAAAAATAAACTATGAATTTAGTCAGGGAACAAAGATGGCTTCTATTCAACCAGAGGCATGGGCCCCAGTTCTCTGTCCACAGGAAAGCATTCTAACATGGACACCCACGTGGCCCGAGTCAGAAAACAGTGATGGTTTACCGGGGGTGCTGGGTGGCAGGCCACCATCCTCAGAGGTGCTGCAGCCACTTCCCGGGTGATCCTCGTCCTCAGAGCCGGCCACCATGAAGTCTGACAGGGGGCCTGGGACGCCAGGGGCAAAGTGCTGGGAGGGCTCGGGGTCAGAACTCAGGGTGTCCTGTTGGAGAAGACAGTTGGCGGATGGTGAGCGAGGCATGGCCGAAGCTGCTTACCTGAGACGGTAACTACTTTCTGTCTTTCCAAGAACACTGTTCTCATCCATGGTCCTCTGAAACCGGTGACAATAAACACCCACTGTCACTTCAGGATGGCTGAACTAAACAATTAATGAGAAAGCCAATGCTTGTTGCCAGAACATGTTTTTAAAAGATTTTTTTTGGGGGGGTGCAAAATGCTTAGCAATGATCAGAAAAGCCACAGCAGCCTTGTATCAACCATTCCAGGAAAAACACTGGGGGGAGAGACAGGAAGACAGAATGAAATTCCAAGCCACTGGTTCAACCTAGTGATGGAACACGAAAGAGGGGAGTTTGAGAACCTGGGCTCTGATCCACTAGGATGGAGGAGCCACCAGCAGAGAAAGATTCCAGTCTCCTTAAAGTCACAGGCGCCCCCAAACCAACCAGGGACCCCTTTACTGTGGAGCATTTGAAAACTATCCTTCAAACTGCAGCTAACGGAGCACTTTGGTGGCTCCAATGGTCAAGCCCGGCTCAGGTCATGATCTCATGGTTTGTGAGTTCGAGCCTCACATCGGGCTCTGTGCTGACAGCTTGGAGCCTGGAGCCTATTTCAGATTCTCTGTCTCTCTCTCTCTGTCCCTCCCCCGCATACACATTTATACAAAAATAAATAAACATTTAAAAAAGATAAAAAGAAAAAACGAGCTGCAGCTCAATTATTTTATCTTGTTGCTCTATTCTTTTCCTAGATAAACAGTTAATAAAAGAAACACATGTTTTTATATTCTCAAATTGGCATTGTTGTAGTTGTCTGCGTAAAGTAACCAAAATGACTCATGGACAGAAATATGGGCTGGGCCCTCAGATTTGGCTGCTAGGCTCCAGGAATTGGTTCGCGGGCCAGCTGAGCAAGGCAGCAGAATGCCTTGACTCACCTTTTTTGCAAGAGAAGGACTCTTCAAGGGGGTACCTGTTGGAAGGAAAATTCACCATAATGTTAAAAGAGCAAAGCTCGAACTCTTAGGCTGTCATTCTCAATTAGAAAAGAAGGAGTCAAACATATTAACTCCTCTTTGCTTGATCGACACTGATGGCCCATGTGCATAGATGGTACAGACATGCATGCACTTGACCCAAGTACCCGATCCCCACCCTATCCCACCTCCCAAGTTTCTGCTCATGCTTCAAGCCCTACCTCAGAAGCCACCATCCCCATGATGTTCCCAGTTGTAAGTAACTTCTTCTGGAATCTTGAGAGTATATTACCCATATATCAGTTTCCATACACACAGTATAATTTAACTATAAGTGGATGCCTCTTATTTTCCTTCCTCAGCTATTTATCTACAGGGCTGAGCCTTTCACTGATCTGACTCTACGGTGCTCAGCATTGCACCTGGGTCTAGGAAGTATTCCATGATACCTGCTGAATGGATTGAAGGATCAATGAACAAAGAAGTCCCATTCAAGAAACTCATGAAGAAACTGGGGAGAGGGTTGAATACCTGTTTTGGTTTTCAGTAGAAGGATGTGAAGATTCAGCATTGAAACTTTAAATTACATGCCATGAGCAAAAAGATCTTGGGCATGAAGTTCATAGCTTAATAAAATCTTACATAATAAATGATCAAGTAGGGATGCCGGGCTTAGGAGAGGACAGCTCTCAGGCGGGTCTGGAGAAGGAGCTGGCTGAATAAAGAGCCCATTATGGCTGTGCCCACTTTAAATATATTAATTATGGATACAAATAATCAGGGTATTACATGGCTGCCAAAAAAATCCTATGGCTTCCTTTTCCTCTGACAACCAGTAACTCATGTCTCAGTTCCTTTTCCTCCCGACATCAGTCTTAACATCAGTAATATCTCGAGTTGAGACACGTTTGCAGAGTCCCTTTGGATTTCCATTCTACCGGAAACATTACTTTCAAAACTTGATGCAATGTTTCACATTTAAAATTCATATGAAATTCTTACTATTTCAATCCTTCCCTGCCTGAACTTTCCCACTTAAAGAAGAGGAAAATCAGGATTTGGGGAGCCTCTATTACCCTTAAGCTGAAACTTAAAAAATAATACTGACTTATTATTGAAATATAGTTGCCATACTAGGTAGAAACTTTTAATTTGTGTAAAGAAACCTCAGGGGTTGGAATGGAGAACACTCTGTGTCTGTCAAACAACTGATATTTTGGGATTGCTTCATTTTTACCTAGAACGTTCCATATGAATTGTACATAAACACATGAAATGCTGCTAACTCATTTTTGCAAATGATCTTCTAGTACAAGAGGCATGCATAATTAGGACTTTAATAAAGCACATTAAATAACTGCAGAAATCAAAAGTAGCTGCCAGGAAAATGCACAGAATCTCTTGGACAGCTACTTCTGCCAAACCTGGTAACTACAAAGAATCCACTAACACTGCATGAGGGAGTGCCCCATGGGGAAGGTTAATTGAGAGGCTCTGAGTGTTGAATGAAAATGTGCAAATACGGTACCTAAGCCAGGAGAGGAACTGGCCTCTTTGCTCTCCTGATAAGTGCTGCGTGCTATCACTGCATCCATTTCCTGCTCGGAAACCTGGTTTTCAGCAGAAAGCACAAGTTAGATGGTTTTATTTATTTTTCCCCAATAAAAATAGCTAGGACCAGAGTCAGAGGCTGAGTGCAAATAAAGAGGAAAACCACAGGACCGGAGATTATGACCATCCTCTGAAGCAATAGCTCAGGGAGTATGAGAAGTATAGCCAGGTTAACATATTGCTTCAAACAATGTATTCAAAATTCATTAAATCATTCAGGTGTTGCATGGCTGATACCTGCCTCTCTCTAGAACACTCACTTCGGTGAATTCTTCTTTTCCTAGATTTTATTTAAACAATTTCAAACCTACATAAAACTTGTAAGAGTAACACAAGAGTAGTATACTCTTCATTGGTGTTTTTTTAAAACATTTTTCTACATTTTCACTTATGCTCTTTCTTTATACAGATACATATACCGCTTAACATTTTACTAAACCATTCGGGAGTCAGCTGCAGACATAGGAGGTTAGTTGCAAACCTCCCAAAAGCAAGAACATTCTCTTTAACAACCCCGGTACTATTTTCAATTCCAGGAAATTTAACACTGACACAAATGACTGTCTAATATACATTTCATATTCCAATTCAGCCAACTGTACTAACACCGTCCTTCAGAAATGCTACTCAAAATGTGTTAGTAGACGGAAGTAGTTCACAGGAAGTTTGATGCCAGCTTGTTGAGGAGATAGGATTTTCCTCCAGAATGCTTATCAACACTCAGCTTCTTTCCCAACAGTGTCTCGCTGGGGGAAAAAACGTCCACTGAACTGAGTGGTGGCCCCAGTGATGTAACTGATTTGCATTCTGGTGCAAGCTCCTTAACTTGTTGTGGATCTTTAGTGGACTGTCACAGACCAACTCCTTCGCATAGTAGTGCTTTATAGAAATTGCATTTTTGGTAATCCAGAATTCAATTTAGGATCTAGTTATCAAGTCTTTTTAGACTCCTTTAATCCAAAACACTACTGAGCCTTTGTCTGTCACAATACTGATATTCTGGAAGAAAGCCAGGCCAATCAAACCCTCAATTAGAATTTGTCTAATAGTTTTTTCATGCTGAGATTTAGATTATGCATTTTTTTGGGCAGAAACTATAACAACTGTTTCCTTTTCAGTGCATCAGACAGGCACTCAGGGTCACCATTTCATGTTTCGTCATGACTGGTGGTAACTCTGACCACATGACCACTTGATTAGTACAGAGTTCACCGCATTTCTTTACTAGATTTTTTTTTTTTTTTTTTTTTGGTTCATCAGTGAGTAATCTGTGAGGAGACAGCTTGAGATGACATCAATATTCTGCTCCTTGTATATTTTTACTCAAGGGTATTAGCATCATTGATTATTCTTACTTGAATCAATTTTTATGGTGAAGTTTTCAAAATAGTCATTTTATAACTCTTCCTTTCTTTCTATATTTATTGGGATCATGGTAGATTCATGCATTTTTTCCCCTATTAGTTGTTATCCCTAACTGTCATTATTCATGGAATAAAATTTAAAGCCTGATACATGCTAAACTATGAAATATTTTAGAAGACAATTATATAACTTGCATCGAGTTTCTTTTTTAAAGGTAACAATACTGTAGACGTAGAATGGTAATTTTATGTACTAAAATAACACTTGGCATAAGTAATATTTGGATAAGCATAGCAATTTGTCTTAATAAGTAAATAAAGTTATGCAAGATTTAGCATCACGTTTTAATCTAACAGATAAATCATAATCATGTCATGGCTTTTATGTAATACTTTCTCTCAGGCTTCACAGGAAATAAAATATATACATATACATGCACAAGGCATATACACTTAAACACACACACATATACTTCATAAAGCAAAAGTAACTTTGTATAAGTGAGTCAGAGAAAATACAAGCCTAGATGGTGGTTGCAAATTTTTCTTGACATTAGACTTTCAATATTTGCAACTGTTTTTTCTGAGTGGGAGAAAAATGGTCAGGTTTTGAAATAAGTGAAAGATTTCCTGGAATTCTAATCATACTGAGAACCTCTATGGACCTCTATGACCTTCTTCTACTTAACATAAACTAGGAGCTGTGACCTGAGTAAGTCCAAATCTTAGCTTGTCTAGACCTGGAAGGTTTGAATATCCCAGTTGGGCAGCTACTGCGCCAGTCATTATGAGAAACAGAAGAAAAGAAAATCCTTGTGGTATTTCTATTGGAACAACATGAAAACTAAGGAAGTACATACATTCAGTATCAAAATGTAGTACTGGCATGAAATGCTCGGGTGAGCGGTATGAAAATACATTAAACATAAAATGGAATCTTGACCAAAAGAAAAATACAGTATGATGTTACAACTAAGAACACCATGTTTACCTAGGAAGAAATGTGAAATCTCATAAAACAAATACTGAAATCTGGTTTTGCTGCAAGTATCTCCAACACCATCATGATGACCATCTACTGTGGCTAGGAACATGAGTCAACATGTATTCAACAGGATCGCAGACCACCAGTCCATCAGAATTATTATGCTTTGCACTGAAATGCCATTCTGGTGTTGGACTGTATTGGCAAATTAGGTAGATGCTTTTGGGATGAGACAAAGCAGACCTCCAAACAAATCGTGACCCGTGCTCTTCTGGAATGGATTTTGAAGTCAGACATGCCTTGAAACGAATGATTGGAAACCATTGAGAACTTAATTTTTTATTATGTTTCTGAGGGATGTGCGAGGTCAGTCTAGCTTACTGGATTGCTTCCTAAGGGGGAAGCAGGTAATGGAGTCCAAGAAAGGACCCTGGAGGAAGGAGTCAAGGCCACTCGAGCTGTGAGTATGAGGCAAAGCGGTGTTAGAAATGACATGGGGCACTTGCATGGCTCAGTTGGTTAAGTGTCTGCCTCTTGATTTTGGCTCAGGTCATGATCTTGTGGTTGGTGGGATCGAGCCCTGCTTCGGGCTCCTTGCTGACAGCATGGAGCCTGCTTGGGATCCTCTCTGTCCCTCCCCGGCTTGCGCACTCTCTCTCAAAAATCAATAAATAAACTTAAAAAAAATGGCCCAAAGAGAGCCATGGGGACTGCAAGGAGACAAAGTAGAAGAGATTGTAAGGGAAAATGTCCGAACTCGAAAACATAAAGGAGAAAAACAGGAAGTGACAAGTAGGAAAAAGTGGAAAAAGGTAGGATCAGGACTTGATATTATTTTAATGATATTTATTCAAGAAGTTTGTATTTAAGACACATATGAGGATGCAGGTAGACAATCTGGGGAAAAAAATAGTAGTGGAGTTGACTTTGAATCAGTCTAATGGCAATCCTTGTCCAAGCACCGTGGAGAATTAGTACAACAAACAGACACCACTGAAACACTAAAAATGATGTCATGAAATGAATACACTAAAGAAATCTCAGAAATGGGAGGACCCAAAGGTCTCTCCAAACAGACTTCTTATTCTCAAAATGGCACACAAGTCCATCAAGCCAGCAGCCTGGGACACTTAGGATATAATCAAATAATAAATAGTACAAATGATACAGAGGATGTGGTCATATGATACACATGAAAGGAACTAATGTTTTTAATTTTTAAAAAATGTTTATTGATTTTTGAGAGAGAGTAAGAGAGAGAGAAAGACAGAGTGCAAAAGGGGGAGGAGCAGAGAGAGGGAGACACAGAATCCAAAGCAGGTACCAGGATCTGAGCTGTCAGCAGGGCTCGAACCCATGAACCGTGAGATCATGACTTGAGCCAAAGTCGGACGCTTAACCGACTGAGCCACCCAGGTGCCCCAAAAAAGATCTAATGTTCTTAAGGAGCATTTTGAGTTGCTGAAAGGGAAAATCTAAATTTTGTAAAATACAGTCTGATTCCAATATTACAGACAAGTTAATTTAAAAGGATTTTTACATCAAGTCCTTGAAATAACAAAAAACAGTGCTCAAAGCCAGTAGAGTTGAATTTGCTGAGGTGCCCTCTGGTTAACCTAAAAAAAATTAAAAGCGACTGCTTAAGCATAAAAGAGATACAACCAAATAACACAAAGGCCAATGATACAGGGGCTATGATTATCTGCAAATTCAACAATGTGATATCTGCTGGAAAAAAAAAAAAGGTGAGCTCTTAAGCCTGAATTACAGAAGTATTCTCCTCAGGTCAAGGATGGCTTGGACAGATCATTTAATCCAATGCTCTCACATTTTCTTGATGCTGAAACCCAAAAATGTTGAGTATCTCACTAGAGATCAAACAAACAGCTGAGAGTCACTCAGAACCCAGCACTCTTATCTTCTACCACATTTCATATTCACCAATAACACTGTTACAATCTTCTAATAAAATTTCTAAGAGTGTGAAGATGAAGAAGTCCACATCAATGATTTGTTCCCATGTGTATCAGTTACCATGGCCACTGTGTGACCGCAGGCTGATTCGAAGCCCAGCTGGGTGAACTGTCTCACCAAAGAGTGTGTGTTATCATAGGAATATGTGTACCATTGCTATAGGACAAATGACCAAGCCATCTTTTCATATTCAGAACAATACGAAGTACTTCACCTTTGGATTAGGGTGCCGGCCAATGACAAGGCGAACAGGTCCTGGGGGGCATTTGCTCAGGATGGTATGGACTTTGCTTAATGCAGCATGGCGGACATTGACTGAGTTCACTTCCAGGATTTGATCTCCGCGGCTAGGGAGGGCAACATAACCAACACTCTGTGGTAACAGCTTTTTACAAGATCTCCTTCTGGGAGAGGCTTAGAATATGAAATCGTTTCTGAATATTTTAAAGAAGCAAATGACATCTTTTCATCGTTGCGTATGTGTGAAAGAGCAACACATTCATATAAACACATTAGATATTAAATCAGCAAAGTCTTTATGCATATCTAACTGCATTTTTAGAAATAGTAAAGTTAAATAAAATCGATAATAAGACAATAACAAGGGTTACCATTTCTTGAGCACAGAGTATAAACCAGGCACTGTACAAAGCAATTTACATAACAATACTTTGAACAGGTATTATTATTCCTATTATTTAGATAAGGCCACAGGCTCAGAGAGGTCACCCTGATGTCACACACTGTTGAACTCAGGTCCGCCTACCATTTGATCATCACAAGATAGCCCCTTGACCACCATCATTTTCCTTTTTTCCTACCATCTTGAAATGATTATTGTAATGTGATTTGAGGGGGAAATATCTTGGAGCTCAAAGGTTACCCAAGAATTTGTAAAAACGTTTCAAATTTGAACAAATGAGAAATTGGGGACAAGATGCCCATTTTGACTTGAAATTATAGGCAGAGAACTCAGTATGAGAGAACAAAAGACTCTTTATATGGGGTTTGAAGAATGTTCATTTGGCAGGCTCCAGACATATGGAACCATTCAAGAAAGAAACATCATCTTGGGATGTCATTAAAGGATTTTTTTCCTTGGGTTCTAAAAGTATATTTTCTTTAATGTACTTTGGATGATTTGCTGAATTTTTTTTGTATGAAAATTCGCTCTGATGATTAACTAAAAACATAACATAATCTATTAACAGGGCCCCAAAATGGCAACCTCAAGGCATGTCATTTTGACAATTCCTCAACTGCTCCAGGACTTAGAAGCTTATAGGGGAGAAAGGTGATACAGTTCGCACAGGGTGCTTTGTGCACTACGTGTACATTCTTGTGAAGTTTGGGTGGGCGCAGACCCACTGCAGTTACCGTATACTGGAACACCTAGACATCTCTTGTATAACAGAATACCCATGTTACAACTCAACTAGCTGGACTGAGAAATCAGACAACAAGTATCTAAATAACATCACAGATGGAGAAATGAAACAACAGGAAAGGCTCAAGAGATTATACTTAATAATGACGGGGGCACCCGGTTTAAGGGCATCATTTCAGGACTCTCTTGTATCCAGTGATTCTGAACTGTTATGAGCAGTTCCCAGCACCATCTATGAATTTTACATAAATGAATATAAAAGTGAAAGAAAATATTTAGGTGATCATAGTGATCTATGTAGAGTTGTACTTTGTCACAAGTTTCTGAAACTGAGCTTCTGAGTTCAAATAGATCAAAATAGGGAAGCCATGATCTAGTTCTCTACTTCAACCCTATTTCATTTAGATGAGCTTTTCAACTTTGGGAAATGCTATTAATTGTCTGTCTGTGTTATCTTGTCTATGTTATTACTGTAAATGATACAAAAGTTTAGAATCTCACAAAAAAATATAATAGGTGAGATATCTTACGTGTAGATTCATTCCTAAATTCATGAGCATGCCGGAAGCCTACACTATCAGGTTTACAACGAACCTCAGATTGCTTTCCATCTTGGCCACCGATCCTGGGGCAAGGCTGTGAATGTAGATGCCTGGAGGGCTGTTTTCCAGAGCCAGGCAGCAGGCACCAATGCCTAATCCAACTCTGGGTTCTGTGAGAGGCATCAAAGAGAACAAAATTAAAAAAAAAAAGTCTAAGTGATACGAAGCTACATCAGTGTATATTCAGACCAACAATCATTTATTTTTGACCAGACTCAGAATGTAAATCCTGCTTTTCGCTGTTAATATTATCGTACTCTATAAACGAAATGAGTCCGTGGCAGAACCAGGGGCTGACTATAGACTGAATTATTCAGCTGTCTGCTCTCTGCTTAGTCTAAAGAACCTCCTCAATTCTGTTTTTGGAAATAGGCAGAGTCAAAGTAACATTTTTTTAAAAGACTTTATTTTTTAAGTAATCTCTACACCCAACATGGGGCTCGAACTTACAACCCTGAGATCAAGAGTCACATGATCCTCCAAGTGAACCACCCAGGTGCCTCACTAGTTTTTATTTTGGATACACAACTTTAGGATTTCTTTCACTTGTCTTTTTTAGCCACTAATCTCGTGGCTATGTCATCACTCATCATATTTCTGTAGTAGGTGTAGAGGAAAAGGAAACAAAGATGAAAAGCCATAAGATCTGGAGAAGACGCATAATTTTTAGTTGTTATTAGCCATATTCTTAACTATAATCTTTTGTTCTTCAAAATAATTCTAGTAGCCTTAGAATTAAGTCAGTCAGTGACTTTTTTAGTTTTTTTTTTTTTTTTTAAACATGAGTTTCTGACACACAGTGATTCATCTGGGGAGAGGTTAAAAGACTGTGCTACTGGTAACTTCTTTTCACTTTCTCAAAATGACTAAAATCTCTACTTGCGATCCCACTGTCCGTTTACAGAATACCGTACACTGTTGGCAGTAGGCTGTACCAAAGGAACAGTTCCTAGAAAAAAAATAAAAATGAAACCCAGGAACAGATTACAAACTGTTATGTGAGAGAATGTAGGAAAGCGAGGGGTAGCCGGTATCACCTTTGTTGAGTGTGACTTCCATGACAATTCTGTCCTTGGGCCCGGGGGCCTTCCGACCCAGGGATGAAGAACCGCTGTCATTGGAGCCTGCCGCTGAGCTGCCTCCACTGGAGTGGAAGTTCGGGGAGCTGGATCTGCTCACATGTGTGGGTGTGGAGCAGGGCGTGAGGCTCGGGCTCAGTAACTTTGTGCGTACTGTTAGGACGAATAATCCACTCCGGATTTGCTGAGAAGACAAGAGGGGAGTAGGGCTAAAACATTCAGACTATTCCCAGGTTAAAGGATGGAAAAAAAAAGAAAAATCAAACCCAAACCAGAAGGAAATAAGGGAAGAAAAATAAAGAAAATAAGAGGTAAATAGGAATGTGGCTACCTTAAAGGTATGGATGGCTTCTTGGAACGTCAAGCCCTTTATTGGTATCCCATTTACATCTAGGATTTCATCCCCTAGTGACAAAATAGGAGAATTACATTAACATCAAGCTTTGACGGACGAGAATCTAACTGCGTGGTCACTACGAAAAGAGGATGCCATGCGGCACTGATTTACGATGGCGTCCTGGTTTACAGTTCTATAAAATGACCTTTATTGTTCCAACCTGCTTTCCCAGGAATTTCACAAAATGGGACAATGAATAACAATACATATTCTCTTGCAGTAATTCTGCATCTCCATCTTTAATGAAAAACAACGAGGGGAAGTATTAAGTTCTTATTCTTTAGCCATTGCCAAGTTTGACAACAGGTGTCCTAAGTTTAGAGATCAAAATGCAATAACGAGTCCCAAGTCTTTCCTCGGAGTGTTTGTTTAAAGAACCTAGACCTACTGGCAGTATAGCATGAACATGTACAACACGTGAGGAAGCCATTTCTGTATTTGTAGAAAAACAAGGTTTTCAAGCCTGGAGAATCATCATGGTGCATGGAAAATGGCTTTAATAACAGACAAAAAATTTTCGAGATATTATTTAAAAATGGCAGTCCTCCCTCCACAAATGGTATGGAAGCCTGGTATTACTGGTGCTGTTTCAAGTTCTCAGTCACTAAGCTGTTAATTACTACATGCTTCTATCTAAGAGATTATTGTGGGCTAATGCCAAACTGCTCTCTCATTCATTCTCATTCTCTCTCTCTCTCTCAAGCCATCCTGGACTCATCTTCAACCCCAAGAAAATATGGTCAGGTCATTTTTCCAGCTGTTGATAGTGTCTGCTGGGATTATAAGAGAACGTGGACATCCTGTTGACTCATCAGTTTGTTTTGGTTTATATTCTTGTAACGTGGTCTGTTTTCTGGAATAGCAGTTCATCTAAAACACTATGAAGGGCCCCTGGAAGAAAAACAGATGAACTTCACACAGCAGTGCAGGACAAAGGAAGGACGTCCTTTACTTATAACAAAGCACAGCAGCCTCAGAACACATCTTTGCACCTCTCCCAGACAGCTAATCCCGGGGACACGCTGTGCATTCCATTAAAGGAATCCTGTAGATGAGGCTGAAAATGTAGCAGTACCCCATTACGTGCTTTTCTTTAATGCAGTTACAGAAATTGTAAAATAAGTGAAATAATCTGTTTAAAAATAATCACCTAACTAGGTAAGGTTTTTGGTTTGCTTCCATACGGGAAAAGGATACGACCATTAAAATGATTGCTTATGCTCTTAAAAATCTTTATACAAGATTTTTAAAAAGGTCATCCAACACACTGAAAATCCATTCCAATGACTTACCTTTATTGTAAATGAACACATATGAAAAAACACTATTTAGGAGAATCAAGTGCTGTTAACCTTTATTAACTATTGATTTTCCTCCCATTTGTCTCCATTCTACCAGGACTGCAGGACAAATTTCAATCAAATGAACGCATGGCACATCCATTATAAAAATGCTCTGTTAGAATTTTACATTGTTCTGAAACTAGATACAAATACCACCTGGGAGTTAATCCTTCCTCTAAAAGAGAGAAATAAATATTCTGCTATCAAAATAAGCCTGGTCACATCTTATCATTAGCATATGGGTTCCTAGACTAGCTCTGCTTGAAAAAGGAGACTCCAATGGACTCTTACCAGTTTAAAAAAAAAAAAAGCTGCAGAACACAATAGTATTTATAATTTGGGTCAACTGCACCAACCAGTTATACATTTTTGAAGGTAACTACAAATTGTGCAATGTCATCATTTCGTGAAGGAAGTATGTTAATAAGAGAGGAAGAAAAGTCAGGACTCATGAATAGGTTCTGGGGATCACTGCACAGCCCGGAGACTATGGCCAGCAATCTTCTGCTGTTCAGTTGAAAATTTCTAAGAGGGTAAGACTTCAATGTTCCCACTTCCCACCACTGTGGTCATTCAGTGACGTGATGGGGATGTTAGCTAACTTGATGTGCTAATAATCATTTTGCAATACATATGTGTATCAAATAATCAGGTTGTACACCTGAAACTTACATGTTATATATCAATTACATGTCAATAAAGCAGGGAGAAAAGAAAGCACTCCTCTAACACGTTTATGCATGGCACAATGGCAGGTCCTACGGAGAAAATGAAAGATATACATGTACTCCAGGCCTGAGGCAAGAGCCCTGCAAGCTCTCAGGAACTTTCAAGGCAAGGAAGATGATCAAGATCCAAGGGGACAAGATAGACATTTAAAGACCCAAATAAGACTATCAAGTCATGTTCTATCATATCCTCTCAATCTTCACAACAACCCTTTAAGATAGGTATTAATATTCCAAGTTTATAAACTGAGAAAAGTGAAGCTCAGGTTACATCCATCGTCCAAGACCATGATGTACGTAAGTGTTGAATTCAGCTCCGGTCTGCTCGCCCCCCAAACCCATGGCTTTGGTGGCTGTGCCACTGGCTTCACATCTGGCAAGGGGGCAGATTCTGATGGAATCAGAACTCACCACCACTGAGAACCACCAAGAGACTTTCTCCTACCTTCTTTAAGTCTTCCATCCTCTGCAGCTGATCCATTTGGGAAAATAGTCTTGACAAAAATCCCCATCTGTCCTCGAATGCAGTCTCGACCTCCAGCAATGCTAAAGCCAAGGCCCTACACCCCAAGCAGAAGGGGGTCCAGGTTGTCATTGCAGTATTTGACTGAGGGCATCTGTTTTTGCTTCAGTATTTTACTGAAGGCACCCCTTCCACTGCAGTATTTAACTGAGGGCATTCTTCCCATTGTAGTATTTAACTGAAGTCTCCTTCCCAACTAAGCTCAGAGTTAAGATAACCAGCTATAAATTTGTGTTCCCTTCTCCATTTCCTTCCTCAGATCTATTTGCAGTGTGCTAGGTTTGCATCATGTTAAAGGGAGAAAGTTTTTACACTGAAACATTTGAAATTGCCAGTATTTAACAACCTTTCATCTTCAAAAATGGCAATTTCACATGGATTGATTAATAGCTCAAGAGAGTAATTTCACACAATTTAGGGGCCATACTTATTTTATTCTTTTGTTTCAATATTTCCATGTTGTATAATATCAAAATGGATATTTTGATATTTGTATAGTATCAAGTTATTTGTATTATTATCTTTATGATACTGGCAATGCTATGAATTCATTCAAAAGGATAAGTAGGAATATACCCCCTGAAGCTACAGGGGTGGCTTTTCTTTCAATAGTAGTACATGTTGGAGCACTCACTCCACCCTCGACGGTGCCCTAGCTCCCAGGTGCCAGTGACTCCTTATATCCTAAGGACAAAAGGGCGTGATCATCTCACTCAGCACCCCACAGGAAAGACGGCCAGGGAATCCACTCAAATCCATGTACAGGCCACTTAGTTCCTCTTTTTACCTTTTACTTTTTATTTCATGTAAAAACAACAATAACAAAATTCACCATTTAAGAAATACATGCTAACAGGGGCACCTGGGTGGCTCAGTCGATTAAGTGTCCCACTCTTTATTTCAGCTCAGGTCATGATCTCACAGTTTGTGAAACTGAGCTCTGCATTGGGCTCTGTGCCAACAGCACGGAGCCTGCTTGGGACTCTCTCTCTGCCCTTCCCCTGCACACACACGCTCTTTCTCTCCCTCTCAAAATAAACAAACACGAGAAAAAAAAAAAAAGAAACACATACTAACATTCACCCGGAAGACAAAACTGTGCACAAAGGAGCTCACCTTGCCCTTTTCTTTGTATAAGCCAATGATAGAGATGACCGATGGCCGAATGAGTCTCCATGGAGATTCTACCTGAGTGGTGCTTAGGGAGCGGGTGGACTTCTTTACAATGTGGTATTCCTGAAAGTCAGCACATGGCAAGGTCAGGGACTCTCATTTATCCCTCTGTGGCCTCTGGCATAAAAATATATTCAGGGTTTGAAAACCTCAGCTGTCCTCTGGGTGACACAGACATCTCTCCCTGCTCCAGCTCTGGCCCAGTGGCTTAAAGGAAGTTTATTATAAACAACATCGGAGGCCGCCGGCGCTCAGAGCTGTTCTGTGACTGCACCGACAGATCCCAGCCTTCTTGCTTCCTGGCATGGAGTGAGGAACCAGAAGCCAAAAGGCCTCAGAGATGTAGGGGGCCCCTCCTGTGGTCAGGTCCTCCCTGGAAGCCACCCTCTACCCCCAACCCAAGTTCACAATCATGGTTAGAGAGTATCTTGCCATTTTAAGCTTCATTCACTCAACCAAAACCTTAGCAAGCCCTTCTCTCTTGTAACACCCAAACCGCAAACCCCGACAACTATTATTCCGTATAAAACACGCCGCTGACAAATGTGGCAGCTCCAGTTCTAATCCCTCACGTTTGGAAAATAAAATACTTTCCCAGACGCCACCCGTTCCGCCTTTATGGCACGCAGAAGCTCCAATCTCAGTCCCTTTCCTGCCCATCACCCACATGTACACGTGTGTAAGCAGGGTACATTATTTATAACATAAACGAGAGATAAAGAAAATCTACTGCTAAAGCACTTCTACAGTCTAGCTCCTTTTTATTCTTCTTAGAATAATAAATTTCTTAAATGAGACAGATATTCCAGCATAAGCAAAAAAGGGGAAAAAAACCATTTTATGCTTAATATGAGGAAAGAGACATGAGAAAATTGTTTTTATCCTTAATTAGTATATTCTACAGTCAAAGGTAGAAATGAGATGCCTGCTAATGATATTTCTGTATTCCTGGCAGCTTCAAACAATTATATTTTTGCAGTTTTACAAAATATCTGCCAGCTATGTTGGCTTCCCAGACTCTGATTCATTTAAAAAATGTTGGCTTGGCAAGGTTACTACCCTTTTACTGAAACCATCATGGAGATAGGCAGGCATAGCCTATGGGTGTTCAACCCTCACATATGGAGGTTCATGCGTGAACTTAGAAGGGAACACTCTCTGACCACCCCTCTCCAACAGAACCTCCTTCCATCCCCCTTCTGGGAGCGCATGGGAACTAGAGGTCTGGGTGCTTCATTGCTCCCCTGATGTGTTTCAGGGGCCCCATTGCACTCTTTAGATGTCTGCTGTCCAATATGGCAGCCACTAGTCACCGGTCACGGTCTATATTTAAATGGAGATTAAAATTAAAAATACACATCTCAGTCTCACTCGCCACTTTTCATGTGCTCAGTAGACACACGTGGCTCCCATACTGAACAGTACAGACATAAAACATTTCTATCATTGCAGAAAGCTGTATTGAGTAGCTCTACTCTAGACAATGCTTTGTTTGGGGTGGGGGGGCGGAGAGTACAGGGAAAAGAAGGATGAATCCTGGGACAAAAAGAAAAGGCCAGAAAAGAAAAGAAAAAAAGGATAGTTTGAAAAGGGAAAAAGGTCTTTCCTCTGAAATCTTCACTGTCCTGTGCTTTCTGGAAGCCGGGTTAGAAATAGGTATTTCTGGGCTATAAATAATAAATATTGTCAGGCTTCTCAGCAGGTCAGTTAAGAAATCTCCACCTCAGTGCTAGACATCCTTGGCTATGATGGCTGGAAGCCCTCTCTCATTTTCCACACTAAATTAAAACAGCCCGCAATGTGGCTCTCCTACAACTTTCTGATCCACCCCGACTCTGTCGGTCCAGTTGGACCATTCTGAGCAGGCCACAGGCTTGTCTCTAGCCAAGGGTTTGGAGGAGTTTTAACCAGGACCCATGCAAGTTTTTTGCTCTGCTTTTCCTCCATGTCCCAACTCAAGTTGTCTTTGGGTAGATTCCACACAAAATAACCTGATCAGCAACTGCCTATAGAATATGGGCACTTACTGTTTTCCTGGCTAGGTAAAACATTCTCTGTAATGAGTCTGCCATATCACTTTGAGCAGAATATTTCATCTCTTTGAGATTCATTGGCTTGTCTGTAAAATGGTGATGATACACCAAAAGTAAAGACCCAACCCAGATGACCAGATGCAGGTCCTTGCCAACTCTACCACCTATAAGTCTACATGAACTTATGGATGTTGTTGCTGCTACCCTCTGCCTCCATCTCTGCTCCACTGTAGGCAAGATGCCAATGGCTTCTTTTGAGTTCTCTGACTGATGATGCCAGGACCTCAAAGAACACTCCACAAGGTTCCCAGGGACTCAGCCTGCCTTCAACTTGGTTAGGAGCTGTCTTCCCACTTTTGACTGGGTTGAGGATGATGTAATTGAGGAAGAGCCTCTGTGAAGAATTATGGGGCTCTGATGAGGCAGGCCCTGGAAAATTAACATACCACCTACTTACCCCTATCTGCAGCCCCTCTGACCTTGCCTGTCTGAGTCATTACTGTGTAACAGGTAAAATCCCAAACACAGTATAGGCATGCACACGCATTCCCTCCCTCTCTCATACGAACCAGCACCCACCCACCTACCCACATGGTGGTTACGCTGCCACCTGACGCGCCCACTAAACAAGCAATGGTGGTTGACCACAGACCGTGAGGCGCCACTGTCTCCTGGCAGTTGAAAGCAGCTCTCAGTTCCAAAACACACAGTAGGAAGGGGATCAAGATGTCGAGATCCAACAAGGGATTATTTTTCTCTACTGTTTTCAAATACTAGGCTGACTTCCTTCTAACCTCCATGGATAGACCCCGCTCTCTGTGCTACATCTTGAGTCCCAAATACCCCTCCCTACCCACACAGATGGAAGTTCTTCACAACACAGCTGCTCCTGTTGGTCTTTCTAAGAGTAAAGATTTGAGACCCAGGGGTGGAAACATGCTCTTACGTCCCTAACTGGGCAACCGTGTATGAGAAAACAAAAGTTTTCATAGGACTGTCCTACCTGTGATGTTCCAGTAGAATCCAGTAGCTGGGGAAGAGAGTGCTTTCGGCCATCTCGGGAGACCTCCAACATTCTGGCCCGCAGGTCCCCATTTCGCACCATCAGCTCGTTATATTCTTCAACAGACTCTAGACGGTGTATACCCCCTTGAGAAAACAGTGGGGAAAACATATTTTGATATGAGATTTAAAGAGTCTTAATAACTTGTTGCATTTGTATCCACACTTCATGGTTTTCATAAGGCCTAGCTCATTGCCTTCTACCAATAAGCTCTGCCTAAGCTGGGTGTAGGTTGAGGCCATTAATGCCATATTATGAAGAATGTGCCAGTTTTTGAAGGGACCAGACTGGATATGGGAAAATGTATATGTTTCATCCAAGTAAGATGTAGCTAGGGTTGACATGGCAATAAATGATCATGAGAATTCCATCAGTAGGTGGTTTTCTGGTGACGGAGGAACATTACTCAGTGGTTGGTATAGTTTCATCCCTGGGGCAGATGCTTTTTTTTTCCTTCACATAATGACTTTTTAAATAAACTTTTTATTAAGGAGTAACAAATTACAGAGATATGCACAAATCATATAAGTGTATGGTTCCATGAAATTTCACAAAGTAAATGTTGCAAAAACCAACACCCAGACCAAGGAATAGAATACTATCAGAACCCAAAAGCCGCTTTTGCACCAATAACTACCCTTCACCCAGGATAACCATTATCCTGACTTCTAATATCATAGATTACTTTTGCCTATTTTCAAAGTTTATAAATGAACACGTATAATAAATGGTTTTTTTATATCTGGCTCCTTATTCTTAGCATCTGTTTGTGAAACATGGGTTGTTGCTAAGAGTCTGTGCATCCCATTTCTGTACACTATTTCACTGTATAAACACACCACAATTTGGCTATGCATTCTGTTGTTGATAAACATTTGATTTATTTCCAGTTTTAGATCTAGAACAAGAGTCAATGAGGTTTTTTTCTTTTCTTTTTGTTGGTAAGGCCAGATAGTACATGTTTTAGGCTCTATGGGCCACGAGTGTTCTCTGCTCCATATTCTTTAAACATTTTTTTTTTTTTACAACCCCCTGAAGATGCAGAAAGCATTTATAGCTTGTGGTCCATACAAATGTAGCTGTGGATGGTGGTTTTCTGACCCATGATCTAGAATATACTGTTATAGAACATTCTTATAAAAAAGTCCTATCTGTGGGGTGCAGACCTAGGAGCATCATTGCTGGGCTACTGGTAATACATTCACCTTTACCAGTGTTGTAACACGTGTGTGTGTGAGTCCAAGTTTCCCTACATCCTTGTCACACTTGGCAGTGCTGGTTTAATTGTAGCCACTCTGGTGGATATATAATGACATTTCATTTTGAGGTTTTTTAATAGATTTTATTTTCAAGTAATCTCCATACCTGATGTGGGGCTTGAGCCCACAACCCTAGGATCAAGAGTCACACATTCCAGCGATGGAGCCAGGCAGGTGCCTCTCACTGTGGTTTTTAATTTACATTTTACCAACGACCAAGGAGACTGAGCTCCTTTAAATATCTGTTGGCTGTTTTACTTTTGTAAATCTGTAGAGTGGGCTGTTTTTTTTTCCTTTTTAAATAAAGTTGTAAAGTGCCTGTTCAAGTCCTTTGTGTATTTCTTTATTGGGTTTCTGTCTTTTTGTTGTTGATTTATAGAAGTTTTTATTTTTTGTTGTTAACATATTTTGGATATGAGTCCTTCATGGCATCTGTTTTGTAAATCTTTCTCCATGTTTATGACTTGCTTGCCTCACTTTTAATGGTATTTTATGATGAGCAAAAATTCATAATTTTAATATTGTATAATAAATATATTGATTTTTCTCTTTATGCTTAGAACTTATGTGTCTTAAGAAAAAATTTTAAGTGTTTATTTATTTTGAAAGAGAATGAGTGAACATAGGCGGGAGAGGGACAGAGAGAGAGGGGGAGAGAATCCAAAGCAGTCTCCACGCACCAGTGCAGAGCCCAACATGCGGTTTGAACCCACAAATGGTGAGATCATGACCTGAGCCAAAACCGAGAGTCTAATGCTTAATTGACTGAGGCACCCAGGTGCCCCAAGAAATTTTTACAGTCATTTTTAAAGACAGCTTTATCAATACCTAGTTTATATTATATAATTTTTAAAAATAAAAGGAACTTTAGGGGCGCCTGGGTGGCTCAGTCGGTTAAGTGTCCAACTTTGGCTCAGGTCATGATCTCAGGGTTTGTGGGTTCAAGCCCCGCGTTGGGCTCTGTGCTGACAGCTCAGAGCCTGGAGCCTGCTTCTGATTCTGTGTCTTCCTCTCTCTCTGACCCTCCCCTGCTCATGCTGTCTCTCTCAGAAATAAATAAAACATTAAAAAAAAATAAAAAATAAAAAAAATGAAAGGAACTTTAATCTTAAATGATGGCTTAATTACATTGGCTATAGCTATAATCACATAGTGTTTACACTATACGTTATATATACACACATACATAAATATGTGTGTGTATAGCTATATACACATCCAGGTTCTTTGTAACATTAAGTTCTCCTAGACTATGTAATGTTTCATTTGATGACCTAAAATTCAATTTCTAAACACTTCTCAGAAAGTTTTTCATGGAATAAAACAAGATGATTCTGCACCCTTTTAAAAATGATATATTGAGTTTTTATGAAAAGGTGGAAGAGCGCAGATACAGTTATATTAACACGAACATCACTAAAAGCTTGGTTTTTCAAAAGCTACATATTAACTTTGTGATACAGGTTTTCAAACACCTGAAACTCCTTTGCAATCAAAGAGAAATTTCCATTTAAAAAGATCACAAACCTAAGGTATTAACATGGATAAATCAAAAATACCAAAATGAAAAGGGAACCCTGCTGGCGAAAAAGGAAGTATGAAGTAAGGAAATTCAGGTTAGAATATTAGGAAAAATGTTCCATAAAATGGCTTTAGTCATTTTGGAGCCAGGCGAGGCAAAAATCTTAGTGGAAATGGCTGGAACTTCTTTACAGAATCTCCTTAATAATTCATGACTTACTAATTCATGGCCAGATTAATCCATCTTGGCAAGCTTACTCATCTGAAAAGGATTTATTAGAAGAAAGTGCCTTCTGAGTCAACAGGAAGGCACTTGCCTCAACAGACGAGAGACCGCATACGGTAGTGTCTGCAGATAACATTCTGATACGTGAATACCAGAGTGACTCACTTTTAGAAAATAAGAAATAAATATTCAAGTTTACAGGACAGGCAAATTAGCAGTTGATCACATTAAAATCTCCTGTATTCAAATGTCTTTAGACTGAACCATATTTCACAGCACTGAATGAAGACGCGTAAGCTTCTTTCATAGATCTCAAATTACTTTTCCTGCCTTATCTCCCACTGCCCTGCGACATGGATTCGTTGACGTAGCCTGTTGACTCTCAAAGGAGCAGAATCATCCTCCTCCCGCATCCCTTTCAAAACTGGGGAGCCCATAAATATCGTTTGACATTTTACCTCACTTCGCTGGCACCATCGTCTCCCACCCTGAGGGGCTCCTTACCCCTAATCCCTCTGACGAGTTCTGCTGGTTTCAATCATTGTTCCTGTTGGGTTACTGGATCTTTCAGATTGCGGAGGAGGAAAAACAGTTGCCAGAAACTTCTCTGACCAATCTGCCCCCATTGCCCCTCCACATTTCTCGTGCATTTTTCTCCCTAGTCTATACCGCTGCTTTCTTCCTCTTCGGTTCTGTCAAATCTTGCCAAGGTCCTGGCCCTCTTTTATCTTGTGTCCTCTGGATGCCGCTTCTAAGTGCCACCACCCAGCGACACTTCCGTCTTCGGATCTCTTGCGTGTGTCTTATCACGGCCTACAAGTTCTCGAGAATGTTCTTGTCTGACCCTCTTCAACCATCTTTCCCAGGTGAGAGGGAAGGAGAGGACAACGATGACATACGTGATGCTAATGACGGTAGTGGTGACAACAGTGGCAGCTATCACGTAGGCTATTGCTACCGTGTTCGGGAGTGGCCATGCCACATTCATTCTCGCCATCTTTCAACTGAGACAGTACACTTTTTCCTAGAATAAAAGTACATTAGAATCCCCATTTTACACCCGAAGGGAGACTCAGAGAAGGCCAGTCATTTGTCTCAGGTCACAAAGCCAGTGACGGCAGAGCTGGGAACTGAACACGGTTGTACCTGACTGCATGCACGTTATACATAGTTCCTTATTATGGCCCCAAATGTCCGGGAAGCACAGGAAGGGAGGGTGACATCCATTTGTGGCAAACAGTAGCCAGCCTAGATTTACTACTCAGCTGACAGTACTGCTTGTTCTAAATTAATAGTATAAACAGTGTTAGAGATTTATGATTTGAAAGGTTCCCAGCTACATCCCTCCCCACATCTGTATCTAGAAGGCCCCAGACTGAGGAGGAGATTCTCGTCCAGAGTCTCAGGAAGCCAAGGGGTGGGAAGAACTGTCTGGAAGGCAGATCTTTTTGCTGGCACCGAGTGACCTTTGGGATTCCCTTAACTTCTCTGGTCTCATCCATAAAATGAAGAATGTGACTGTACGGGTTCCAAAGGTCCCTGATATTTCCCCAAAGCTGATTGGCCCTCCTGAGAACTGTTTATAAGGTGTTGATTAACTCTGCTACGACAGCTGACTTAGAGATCTCTGCTCTGCCCTGAGACTCCCAGATGCCCAGCACACAGCGGGTAAATCATTTCTCTCCATTGTTTCTCGGGGCTTCAGGGGTGCTGGTTGCTCTCTCTGCATGGGGAGCATGCACCACATCTGTCCTCCGACTTATCAGCCTGTTTTGTCACAAATCCATGTCACACTGCCTGATGATTATGAGTTACAAACACAAACTAATTCACTTTATTACTCAGGTTTTTAAAGACAAACGGATGTATTCTGTGGTCCTACACTGGTCACTCTACCTGAGAGTGACTCAGCAGAGGGCCAGGCAGCGGTGGGGAAGGGGGTGCTCCTGGCTGGCAGGCACAGACACCACCCTCGCCACTGCTCTGTGTCGCAGGAAGGGACGTTCGCACACCACGCTTTGGCTACTCTTGTGCTTTGCTTGCTTTCTAATCTGCTCAACCTTTCAAAGTCGGGAGTATTATCTCCTTTTTTCAGGTGAAAGAGTGAAAGTTCGGGGGCTTTAAGAAACCAGCCCAAGGTCATATGAGATGTCTTTCATGGGTGCGCAGCCAGGGCTGGCTTCTCCATCAGGCCAGCAGACACAGTGTTGAGGACCCACAAAAAAGTTTCAACTTTAAGTGTAATAGTAATGAAGAGATAATCATGGATCCAGCTTGAATCTTTATATCAATGCAGCTACAAAATATAATTCTTGTTTTTTTTAAATAATTTTTTAAAAGTTTATTTATTTTGAGAAAGAGTGCGTGGTCGTGCGTGTGAATGGGCAAGGGAGAGACAGAGAGGGAGTGAGAGAGAATCCCAAGCAGCCTCTGCACTGTTAGCGTAGAGCCCGATGTGGGGCTCGAACCCACAAACTGTGAGATCATGACCTGAGCTGCAATCAAGAGTGGGACACTTAACCAACTGAGCCACCCAGGTGCCCCTTTAGGTGTGTTTTTTTTTTTTTTTTTCAATAGGGAAAAGAGCCCATCAAGGAGAGAGTGCCTAGGACCCATGGATCATAACAGGTCTCTGCACATGGCCTCTGCTTTCAACATTGACTTTTTCTTTCAAGGCCTAGGCCAGCTACTCTGAGGCTATAACAGGAAATGGGAAATCTTCTTGTTCCCAAAGCTGCAACTCCTATCCCATTTCTCCACCTGCATAGTTAAGATATAGATTTAATAGTAACTAGCTCACTGCCCCTTGTTCTGGTGGACCAAGGGCTTGGGGGAGACGGACATTTGCCCAGAAGATAGGCCAGTAGGAATACTCCACAGGGAATCAGTCATCTGAAGTCCTGTGGAAGTAAATGATCAAGTTTGCTCAGACACAAACAGAGATGTTGACATTCACTTCATCGTGACTCAGATAAAACTATTCATGTGGGCAGCCATGCTGAATGCAGTTTTATGGCTGGGGCATGTACTACCTAAAGGAAAAATAATTTTGAGGGTATAAGGGGACAGAAGGAGCTCATTCTGTTAATGACTTGGTCTTCCCACTCCTGAGGCTGGAAGCTGACAGGCCATACCAGGCAAAGAGTTCTGCTTACCTGAGAGACGACTCTTGAGTTTCATCTTACTGCTGCCCTGTTTGGGACTTTCCAGGTTTCCCTTGGATTCCTCGGGGCCACACGAATCTTGGGGCTCATCTGTCCCAGGCATCTGAAATGCAGACAGCACAGAGCTGATGGGAGGGGTCGGCCTGCAATCATTGATGAGGGCCTCTCCCAGAATTTATCTCCAGGCTTCAAGTGCAGCAATATAGGGATCACATGAGAAAAAAGATTCCTGGGATCAAAGCACAACAACCCGTCTGATGACCCGGAATCGTGCAATCTTTTGCTGGCAAGTTCCTCCTCAGCACGCTGTCTCGGCTGCACAGCTGAGAAACAGGAGGTTTTGAAGTGGAAACGGCCCCAGAGGCCATTCCATTTCTGGAGAAAACTTGTTGGTCAAGGTCACTCAGGTGGTCATGAAGACACAACTAACTATAGCCCAGGTCTCTTGACTTGTGGGTGAGTGTTTGTCCCTACAGTGCCAGTCGCAAGAAACATTAAACCAGAAATATAAATTCAATTCTAAAATACAGTGAGTTGATAACTTTGTGGAGCCAAATAACTACACCTCTTGGGTCAACCATACTGTCTGTGCACTACACCCCTGTGTACGGACTCAGCACTGCCCAGGTTACGTGCAGGGAGCCACGTACAGTCAGCCCACACGTCTGCACATGGTGATCTGTGCTCCCAGACTCTAAGGGATGATAGAGAAAGAAAGGTCCCAAGGTCTATAGCGTCCTCTATCAGAGAAAAGCCAAACAAGCTAACAATAACCAATTACATTTATTAGAGAGGAAAAGGAGACTTATATGCTTGAGAGCCTGTATAAAAAATTTGGGAGGTAAATTTATATGTACATAACTTATGAGATAGATCAAACAATGAGCTTTCCCATTTGAAATTTTCTTTTCCTTTGAGGTTTTGAAGGGAAAGTCATGTTAATTAAAGTAGGTAGGATTCACATGAAGAAACATATATGGACTTGAAAAGACATAGAAGATATTCTTTAACACTTCATGGCCATTGAAAATCATGTAATTATGATGTAAAAACAAAAACAAAAAAACAACCAAAACCTTAAATGTTAATAAAAATTATACATTGTATATCAAACTCAGTATATGATAATGTATAAAGTAAGCAGTAAGAGTAATCTCCGAGGTAAACCCCATCTCCTTCTCAAGTTCCTCTCCCTCCTCAAGTTCACATATCTTTCTGGATGAGAAAGGGGGAAAAATGTCTGAGAAATGAGGAGATGTAGGTAAGTTGAGGAAGGGGCACTGGGAAAACAAATTAATCCTGATACATAAAAACAAAGATAAATTTGGTGAAACCCTATTACAATGTCAGGGATTGGCAGGTCTCCAGGTTTAAATTACTACGAAAAGGCAAGACTGGAATCCTGAGGATGATTTTAGAGATTCTCAAGAGGGATGTCTTTCCCAACCCCAAACTGTAACATTTAATTCACACCCAGGGCAAAAGAAGCCTCTTGGAGACTTGCCAGAGATCTGGGGCACAGGAGGAGACATGCAAATCAGAATAATCCAGAGAGAAGCCTCAGGGCCTCTCCTTTGCTTAATTTAAAAGCTTTATGGAAAGAACCTGTCTCCAGACTGTAAACCCCAATTACTGGAGACGGAATTGAGTTCCTGGTTCTTTCTCTTATACTACCTGACCCGGGCTATCGGGCTATCGGCCTACAGAGAAAGGATTCCTCAGCTTGTAAGTCATGACTTCCTCTGTGCTCATTCAGTGGGTGGCTTATTACATAGCAGCCAAGGCCCAAACCATCAGAAAGCATGTCTGAGGATCTCCTGTCAAGGGAGGGAAACAATTCTAGCCAACTGATTCTGGACTCAGAAAACTTCCTTCTTCCATTTTCCCCTCTGTTTTTCCAGCATGGCCCCAGGTTTTCATACAATCAGAGAAATTCTGGAGATGACATGAGCCCTCATGTGAGTAACGGAAAGGCAAGTGACCTGCCCAAGGCTTCTCAACTCATTACAGCCAAGGCTGAGACTTCTTAAGTCTCCCTATTTCCAATTTCAGGCATTACTAGGATTTTTCCTCCCTCCCTCCTCAGAGGATTTTTTAAAACTATTTTTAAAAAATGTTTATTTATTTTGAACGAGAGTACATGAGGCTAAGCAGGGAAGGGGCAGAGAGACCGGGAGAGAGAGAATCCCAAGCTGGCGCTGCACTGTCAGCTCAGAGCCTGACATGGGGCTAACTCACTAAACTACGAGATCATGACCTGAGCTGAAATCAAGAGTCAGATGCTTAACTGGCTAAGCCTCCTAGGTGCCCCTAGATGAAGTTCATACTTTGGATGATCAATGCTGTATCGTACTGTATAATTCGTATACTTCAAATTTTTTCCACTTAAAGTTCATAGCAAACATGTGTCTCAAGGTAAAACAAAAACATTCTCTCTGTTGACAGACAAGGAAAGAAACGGAGACCCTTCAGAAACACCCTTTTGTTTGTAACATAAATCCCGGATCGAGGCTAGATCCTGTGTACAGCAAATGAGAGCACAGGCTGATGGGTGTAGTTTCGCAAGAGCACACACATGCTGTGTCAAATCTGTGTTCTTGTGATGTGAGCCCCACGGCTGCCAACTCTGCTTTATTTTCAGAATCTGAGAGAGGCAGTTCAGAAGTAAGAGAATCACAGCCTTAAGGAATAACTTTTTTTTTTTTTTAATCTTAAAGGCACCAAAGAAAGAAATGACATTTGGTTTCTATGATCTATAAAATACCAATACCACTTCTTATACCAAAGATATCTTACGTTAAAGATGGTGGGTGTGTTACGTTACTACTGAAAGCCTGTAACTAAAGCCAACAAGAATGGACCTAGAGACATCTCAGAGAGTAGCAAACGGGACACTATTGAACTCAGGAAGGAGGGCAGTCTTATTTCGGAGCCCCCTCAATGTGTTAGCATTGGGTTCTGAATTTAAACAGAACCTTTTCCTCTTGCAGCAGAAACCTGGCATGATTTTAAGTGGTTTGTAACTCAATGAACAGGAAGCAACAATATACAAAGCGCAGTTTTGATCACAATGAGCCTCTCTTCAGTCTTGGGACTATTATCTGAAAACGTCCACGCTCTGGAGTCCCTTTGCTATATTTTTATTTTTATTATTTTAGATGCAAGGGACAAATCAAGCTGTTCTAGGAATGATGTCATTTGAGTTGTTCTAAAATGAAATGTGCAAAAAGTGCTCCTGCAAGGCCTTTGGTTCAGCTGGCGTAATCTATTATTCATCAGCAATTTCTAATTCATGTGTTATACAACAATGCCATTATGTTAATGGAATCTAATATGATTTGCCAATTTCCAAGTTAGAGCCTTTCTGTTTGGACAGGTTTCTACACTTGTTGTCTAGGAGATTCTCACTGAAGCAGAATCTTCAGCTTCTGGCTTTACAGAGAAACGGTAGAGCCGAGCGGTTAGGGGTCCAGCTGCCTGGGTACAGAACCTGGCTGCGCCATTTATTACCAGTGTAGGCACACGAGTCAACCTCCTTGAGCTTCAGTGTCCTCATCTGTAAAATGGGGTTTAAGAATTAAATGATAATTTTCTGATTAAAGATGGCAGATTTCCTTCTTTTCTCTCCCTTCATGGGAAACCACACTCAAATGACAGAGAAGAGATTTTAAAATGAAAGACCTCATCCCACAAGGGTTCAAAGAGAACAGAAGACAACAGCAACAGAATTCTGGAAACGGGTAAGCAGACGAGCATGGGGTAATGGATCCAACTTGAGAAAGCAGAATCCTAGAGCTGGGATTGGAGAAAGCTAACGAGCGACCCAGTTTGAACGAAGAGCTCCCTGAGAGGCTCAGGAGTTGCCAGTAAAGGGGCTCTGGAGGTGCGGGGATGCAGTGCGGCCGAGGCAGCGGGGACAGGGGAAGGTGCCTACCACAGGGACTTAGAACGGATCTGATGGCGGGGAGACTCCCAGGCCTCAGGAAGGACCTGGACAAACTCTGGTGTGCAGCAGAATCCTCCGCAGAGGTAAGAAAGCACCCCCAGGCCCAGGCTGGTGGAAGTGGGGCAGGATCTGGGCCTCTGGAGTTCACCAGTGTCTTGGTCCAGACAGAGCCGAGCTGTAATTACCGAGTTACTCCAGAGGTAAGGACAGAGGCTCCAGCTGCACCACGGCAACCTGTCAGCCAAAGGACGAGAGAGGGCTGTGACTCTCATGCCGCTGTCCACCGGGCGTTTTGGTATTTTAATCAGCAACGGAGATGAAAAACCTGCCTCACTCTCTGTACGAAGAGGCACTTGCGCAGCATGCCAAGTATAATGCAATGTCCGTGTACCAGCGGTAGTGACACAGGTTGTGCCCAGAATATATCAGTAGAGCCCTGACATCAGAGGTGATTTTCATGAGGTAAAATAGAAAAGACAGTATTTATGTATTTTAGACTGTTGACTTTTTTTTTCCTTTCAATTCTCAGGTTAGTTAACATCTAGTGTAGTCTTGGCTTCAGGAGAACTCAGTGATTCATGTCTTACATAGGACACTCAGTGCCCAACCTGAAAAGCGCCCTCCTTAATGTCTGTCACCCATCTAACCCTATCCACGCCATCAACCTTCGGTTTGTTCTCTGTATTTAAGTCTCCTATGGTTTGCCTCCCTGTTTGTAATTTATTTTTCCTTCCCTTCTGCTATGTTTACCTGTTAAGTTTCTCAGATTCCACATATACTAAAATGATATGACATCTGTCTTTCTCTGAGTTATTTTGCTTAGCATAATGCCCTCCAGTTCCATCTATGTTGTTGCAAATGTCAGGATTTCATTATTTTTCATCTCTGAGTAATATTCCATTGTGTGTGTGTGTGTGTGTGTGTGTACACATCTTCTTTTTTTAATGTTTATTTATTTTTGAGAGAGAGACAGAGACAGAAAGACAGAGAGAGACAGGGTGTGAGGAGGGGAGGGACAGAGAGGGAGACACAGAATCTGAAGCAGGCTCCAGGCTCTGAGCTGTTAGCACAGAGCCCTACGTGGGGCTTAAACTCACAAACTGTGAGATTATCACCTGAGCCAAAGTCAGGTGCTTAACCAACTGAACCACACAGGTGCCCTTATATGCTATATCTTCTTAAGCCATTCATCAGTTGATGGACATTTGGACTCTTTCCAAATTTAGCTACTGCTAATATTGCTGTTATAAAATTGGGGCGCATGTGCCTTCAAATTAGCATTTTTGTATCCTTTGGATAAATACCTAGTAATGCAATTGTTGAGTTGTAGGGTAGTTCTATTTTTAATTTTTTGAGGACCTCCACACTGTTTCCCCGAGTGGCTGCACCAGGTTGCATTCCCACCAACAGTGCAATAGAGTTCCTCTGTCTCCACATCCTTGCCAACCTGGTGTTTCCTGAGTTGTTAATTTTAGCCATTCTGACAAGTGTAAGGTGGTATCTCATTGTGGTTTTGATTTGTATTTCCCTGATGATGAGTGATGTTGAGCATCTTTTAATGTGTCTGTTAGCCATGTGGATGTCTTCTTTGGAAAAATGCCTACTCATACCTTCTGCCCATTTCTTCATTGGATTATTTGTTATTTGGGTGTTGAGTTTGGTAAGTTCTTTATAGATTTTGGATACTACTAATCTTTTATCCGATATGTCTTTTGCAAATATCTTCTCCCATCCCATCAGTTGCTTTTAGTTTTGTTGATTGTTTCTTTCACTGTGCAGAATTATCTTGATGAGGTCCCAATACTTCATTCTCGTTTTTATTTCCCTTACCGCTGGAGACATGTCAAATAAGAAGCTGCTGTGGCTGAGGTCAAAGAGGTTGCTGTCTGTTTTCTTCTGTAGGATTTTGGTGGTTTCCTGTCTCACATTTAGGTCTTTTATCCACTTTGAGTTTATTTTTGTGTATAGTATAAGAAAGCGGGACAGTTTCATTCTTCTGCATGTTGCTGTCCAATTCTTAGTGCCATTTGCTAAAAGGGTCTGTCTTTTTTCTGTTGGATACTCTTTCCTGCTTTGTTGAAGATTAGCTGGCCCTATATTTGTGGGTCCATTTCTGGGTTCTTATTCTATTTCATTGATATATGTGTCTGTTTTTATGCCAGTACCATACTGTCTTGATGACTACAGCTTTGTAATACAGGTTAAAATATGGGATTGTGATGCCTCCAGCTTTGGTTTTCTTTTTCAACATTATTTTGGCTATTCAGGACTTTCTGTGGTTCCATACAAATTTGGGGGATTGTTTATTTATTTATTTTTAAGTAGGCTCCATGCCAAATGGGGGGCTTGAACTCATGACCCTGAGATCAAGAGTCACATGGCATACTGACTGAGCCAGACGGGTGCCTCAACAGTATTTAAAATTTTTTTTTTTATTTTTTAAGAGTTTTATTTATTTTATTAAAAGTTAATTTATTTGAGAGAGAGCAGGGGAGGAGCAGGGAGAGGGAGAGAAAAAATCCAAAGCAGGCTCCACACTGTCAGTGTAGAGCCCAATGGGGGGCTTTAACCCACGAACTGTGAGATCACGACCTGAGCTGAAGTCAGATGTTCAACCTATGGAGACATCCAGGTGTCCCCAAAGTACTTATGTTTAAAGAACTAAAATTGCCTTGTAATGATCTTATAAGGGTTATTATGAGGATTAAATAAAAATGCACTTGAGAGTACTAATAGAGTACCTGATATGTATCATAGAATGATAGTGAAGGTTCAGCTCAAACAAAACACCTCAAGCTTTCTCCCTACCAAGTCTCAGGGTGCCTCTAGATCTGATGACTACATAGACTCTGATTATAGCTCTAGACTTCAGAGATAAACATTTCAACTTCATACCTACACAAAGGTAGCACATTTAATGAATGAACAAAGCAAAACAAAAGGGGACTCAACAAGAATATGCCATCTTGCTGAATTCAAGATGAGAACAAAGCACCAGAAAATTAATGCAAACTTCTAAGAAGATGGTTTCAAATGCATGTACCTGGAAATGCATGTGTTTAGAAATCAGGTTTGCACAAGACACCAAAGAGGATTTGAGAACACCCTGTGGTCTTACAATCAAAGTAGAAGTAGTGGAAGAGAGAAAATAAAGGAACACATGATGACTTCTTAGAGGAAGAAAGAGGATTCCTTAAAGGGAAAGCAGAGATCTTAGACAACAGGCTGTGCGGATATGAAGGGGGATAGGAGACTGTGAAGTCCAGGAGGACAGTGCTTAACCACAATTAAACTGGGTGTCATAAAACTGGGAAGTCACTTGAGTTTTTACCAGATGGGAGGGCATGACGGGGCCTCAAGAAATCCATCTGACAAAAAGAGGCAAAATCACAAGGAACAGAATGCAACAACACTTCTATGGAGATCTCAGGCCCAGAGAACAATGAGAGGTGATTTTAGAACTGCAGAGCTTGAGTAAGCAGATTTGAGACAGCTATATCGAAGAGGGATCAGAAAGGTTGGACAGATTTAAAGGTGAAGGGGGAAGAAGCCCAGGAAGAGATTTAAAAATATTCCTGGGTAAATTTTAAAGGGACACAGTTATTTTTGTTGGCCTGATGGAAGTGGCCTAAGAAATGTATGAAATTAGCACTGTAAAGGAAGCAAACATGAGACGTAGTAAGGGGGGCCAGGCAGGATGGTAATAGGCCAGAACTATATGCTGGTCAGATGGGAGAATATTTCCTGTGTGGAATTAGCCAACTCAGAGGTGACGGTGGTAAAGATGCATTTGAACAATGGATACTTTAGTAAGCAGAGGATTCATTGATTCCACATCTTTCCTAACGATAAGCCCCACATCTAGACAGAATCTAGAACAGTATTTTAGGAAAAACAAATCTATGTCAGAAAGCAAAGGGACAAAGGAAGTATAAAAAGTACATAGACTCAACAAGCAGGGCTATGAAAGAAGAAAGGAGTCCATTTAAATAGCAGGTTAAACAAAATTGAGTCTTCCCCAAAGGACATGGATACAAAACACTAGAGGCATATCCAGTTACTACCCCAACATATGTAGCAGAAAGCAATGCTATTCAACCTTCAGAACATTTAAGACCTAAGGAAGGCAAATCTCAAGGAGCAGGTGGCAGAAGAATTAGCCCTTACTAGCTCATTAGGAGCTTAAGCTTCAGAATCATCAACAGCACGTCTGGTTCATGAATCTACATAGGGTATATGGGGGAGGGGAGACTCAGTTTTCACTAGTCTAAGCACTTCTAAGAGGTGGTGGAAATGGAGAATGTGGCCCAGGACTGAAGATGCCTGTACTTGAGATCACAGAAGCTCTGTCTGATGCACAATCCACACAAAATGCAGTGCACAGGGAGGGAGCCTTCTATTTTCATCTCAAGGTGCAAATGCAAATCAAGAAGATTCTGAATATAAACTAAAAGCACGTGAAGTAGGACCCAGTTGACTTCTCCCATCTAGACTGGGAGAAGATTTCTGCCAGTTGAGTTTAAATTTATGGTCATGGACTCCAAACAACTGCCACAGACTGAGTTGTATTTAGAGAAGCCAAGAATATTTTCATCAGCTGTCCTTTACTTGATATGATTGGGTCCCTGCTATGGGCTGCCAGGAGACAGTCCTCCATGGATCTGTCCCATTCCTATGTGGGTTGTGAACAGAGGCATAGGCTGTTTTTACTCTAGATTATCTATCTTTTCAAGGATGTTGATAGAGTAAAGAGCCTTGAAAGTCAGAGACAGTGTCCCTTAAATAAGAGGCAGGTTTGTGTATTGTCCAGTATAACAAAGATAATGTCTCTCTGGAGCAAAGGGCAGTCAGATTTGCTCCGAGCCTATCATAAAAGATGCAGGTGCTAATGATCAGGGTTCCTTAGCCATGATACAAATCCACTGTATGAGCATTTACTTGAGTCCCTCTGTATCATTACCCTAGGACTTGGGGGTACAGGGGGAAATTATGCAAACATGACTCTCTAAACTGGGATTGAACCCTAAACTGGGATTGGAGAAAGCCAAAGTTACATGCTGTGCCACGAGTAATAAAGTCATTTGTCTCTGACCCAGGAATCTCATGTCTTGTGCCAGCATCCATTATTATTGTAGCATAAAAACTCAAACTTTTAAAAGTTCTTGATGTGGACTTTGGCAAAATTAAATAAGGACCTGGGAACAAAATTTTGCCTGGGACAACTCTCTAGAAGCGAGGGATTGGCTCATTTTTCTAAATGCCAAGGGTAATAGGTCCATTTTCCCTTTGTTCATTTACATTTCATTAAAAAGGAAAGCACACAAGAGACTTGCTGTCCAACAAATTAAACTTTCTTGGAGCTGGAAGAGCCACATTTGTTCCAGAGAACAATCGCCCAGGCTGCAGATGCTGAAGAGCACAACCTCTCCCCAGTGTCAAGAATCTCATTTGCAAAGATGGAGCAAAATAAGAAGGCCATTAAGTGCTTTGGTTTTAAACTCAAAAGGTGAAGGAAATTTAAGTTTGGATGTTAGTTACTTTAGATTTTAGTATCTTTGGATTATGACTTACCTGCAAGGGGATTTGAAGTTGTTGGCATTTTACTTGTTTGATTATGATTGACATTTTACTTGTTTGATTATGTTGACATTTTATCTCTTCGTAGCACCTCTGAAAAGCTGCACTGGACAATGAGGCTAGAAATAATTGCGTATGAGAAACAGCCTAGGGATTGAGATTTAGCTTCTGGCAAATTTCATTCTTCTGGAGGTGAGGAGCAAGCCATCATTGCTCCCCCCTGGGTCCTGGTTAAAAGCCCAGTATTTAGAAATATTCCGTAACTGCTGTTCAAAACATTTACAAGATCTCCTTAAACACACTGTGACTAATATAGTGTTGAACCCTGAGCATCATCTGTCTTTCTCAGCAAACTCTTGAAGCCTTACAAACAAACCATGCAAAGTGTGGCTTTTATCTCCAACTACTTCCATTGTGCAAGCAAATCCGATCTCAAGGAAAACTGCAGGAGGATGGGTTGCACCCAGTTCATGCCATGTTTTTACAGTTCCCAGCACTTGAAAAAAAAAATAATCTGCAGATGTGACAGAAGACCTCTTCCAAGCTCCAAATCCCTAAGAAGCTGCGCTGCCTCATTCCCCTGGTCAGTATCTACCGGATGGTGGAGCATGGTGATTTCCCTTTCATGGTTCAGTACCACTAAGATTATTTTTAGGCTGCCAAAGGAAGCTCATTTTCCATATCCCTGGGGCAGATGTTTGAGTGACCGAAGGAGAACCAGATGGCCATCAGAGAGGCCATGGCTGGGAATGAATAGCCATTCACAAAAAAGGAACCAGAACAACAATAAATCAGCCCGAAGTAGCAAGAAGGCTGTGAGTAGACTTCAGAAATCAAAACACAAATCTACCGCTACACTAGATTCATTGCTTCCCAACAAAGAGGACTTAGAACTGAAGAGGAAAACAGGAAAACCTAAAAGCGAACCTTGCCAGACCCCGGAACACGCTGGTACACGTAAAACGTGTGTGCAGAGCATCAGAAGCAGCTGGGGAAAAGCAGCAGCCGGTGTGCACCCAGGCGCGCAAGCTGGTGCTCCAAAAATGAGGGAATACTTACTGTCCTTGTTCTGAGTCCACTTCTGGTTTCATCCCATTGGTCATCCCCAAACAATGTGAATGGGCTCAACATGTTTTGTTGATTATTTGCATGATTTTTACGCATACAAAGTAAACAGATTTCTTAGTCCCTTAGAAAGGTGGGGCAAAGAAATCACCTTTAAGGACATAGGAATGTAATCAGCCATTGGCCCAAGTTTGCCTCCCCTGTGGTGGGTCTGGATGGGTCACCCTCCCAGGGAGAGGACAATGTCCTCAAGTGACTCAGTTCTTCAAAAATAACAGGAGATGTGGATCGCAAGGAGAATTGGCACACGTACCCCCTTGGTACTGATTTCAAACTGAGGCGAGTGCAGACATTCTCTACAAAGTAGGAATCTCTCACTGTTGCCGTGTTCCATAACCTCGTGGGTGAGAAAAATGTGCAGTCTGGAGCTCTTCTTTGGCCTGTTAGCTGGCTACTAAAGTCAGATCCTTGGGTCATTTCTCAGGATGAGACATATTTCTGGGAGCCAAGGACATATTTCTGGGAGCAGGACTATCATATTCTTTACACTAAACTCCAGAATGACAAAATCGTTTGTGTGTAGGAAAATCTCAAAACACACAAAAAGTAGAGGTGGGTGAGCTATCAGAAAAGAAAGACATGTTAAAAGAGATCCAAGAAGCAAGTAGGAAGATTGGAGAAAGAAAATAAGGATGAATTAAGATTCTTCCAGGGCCTTTTCTCTATACAAATGCTTTAGAGAAAGTTTTACATGATTATCTGGCTTAGAAAAATAGAAACAGATCATGTTAGGGGAGCTTGGGTGGCTCCATCGGTTAAGCCGATGTCATGTCATGATCTCACAGTTTGTGAGTTTGAGCCCTGCGTTGGACACTGTGCTGACAGCTCAGAGCCTGGAGCCTGGTTCGGATTCTGTGTCTCCCTCTCTCTCTTTCTGCCCCTCCCCTGCTCATGCTCATGCTCTCTCTCTCTCTCTCAAAAACAAATAAACGTTAAAAAAATTCATTTAAACTGAACATACCATTCAGGCAGGTGTGAGATGAAGAGTAACTTGTCATGCTGAAGACACTATATTTTGGTGTGCTGGTAAGTTCCAGGGGGCACCCTAAGGCCTTCTGCTGCCTTATCCAGATCAACATGAGTTGCACCCTCAACTCTTTATTTTACAGGAATGGTACTAACTTCGTGCTTATTTGCTGGTATATATTTCTAAGGGTATGTACTTCTTGAAGAATCTGACTGGAAAGCTGGATGTGCTCATGGGAGCCCACATGGGAAGCAAGAGTAAGAGAGGCTGTCTCAGGATCACACATGTTCATCTACAGACGGCTTGGCAAACTGCTGCCTGGGGGCCAAATCTGGCTCAACATCTATTTTTGTAAAGTTTTACTGGAACACAGTCATGCCGTTCATTCACCTGTTCCCTATGACTGCTGCTGCACTACTAAGGCAGAGACTGTTTGACCAGCAAAGCCTGAAATGTTTATGATCTGGCCTTTGTAACTGCTGACCTCTCAACTGTAGAAATAGTTCTTACCCTATGAACCTCCAACCTCCCCACATCCGCCCTTATCCAAAGTCATCCAGAGTCACCGTGAACGTCCTTGAGAAGTTTTAGGAAGCAGAACTTAGTAAGTTGAAGGGAAGGTACTGGCAATTAGAGACATCTTAAGGAAACTGCTACTGGAGACAAGGCTTACTGGTCTATCATGGCATTTCCTCTAAAAACATCTTGGGCATCTAGACTTTATGATTTTATCTTTAAGTTTCATTTTAAAATGACACTGGTAAGAAACTCATTTGAAATAACAAGGATTCTCTTTTTAAAATGCACAATGTTTGAGGTGCCTGGGCGGCTCAGTGGTTAAGTGTCTGACTTTGGCTCAGGTCATGATCTCACAACTTGTGAGTTTGAGCCCCATGTCAGGCTCTGTGCTGACAGCTCAGAGCCTGGAGCCTCCTTGGCATTCTGTGTCTCCCTCTCTGCCGCTCCCCTGCTGACACTCATTCAGAGCAGTATGAGGACACAGGGCTTCAGGAAAACTGTGAAGAAAGGAACTGGAGAGTGAGGAGGAACAGATGACAACAAGTTCAGGTTTCAAAGGTCAAAAAACTATTGCTTAGTATTGGCCCTGTCTTCACCAAAAAAAAAAAAAAAAAAAAAAAAATGGGGAGGAAATTCTTTTCCTCTTTCTTTCCTACCACCAAGGAGCCCTTGCCCGCAGAACCCAGCACTCTGTTTGGTGGGCTTGGCCTGCTCCTTTCCTCCCCTGTCCAGTCAGTCACACTGCTTCTTGCCTTCCCATCTTTATGGCCACCTTTCCTGCCACACAGGCTCTGGTCACTTCCCAGCGGGACTACAGCAAAGCCCTCCATTCCCGTCTCTGCACTCCACCACTGCTTTTCTTCAGTCCAGCTCTTTCTCTACCTCACTGCTGGGGTAATATTAGAACAAATACTCTGCGGGGAAAGCTCTCAGTTCTTCCCCACTGAGGACTGTATTTCCCCCTACGGTCAGGAACATGGCAGGGATATCCACTCTTGTCATTGTTATTCAACACAGTATTGGAAGTCTTAGCCTCAGCAATCGGACAACACAAAGGTATAAAAATCATCCAAATCAGCAAGGAGGAAGTCAAACTTTCACTCTTCGCAGATGACATGATACTTTATATGGAAAACCCAAAAGGTTCCACAAAAAAAAAAAAAAAAACCTGCTAGAACTGAACCATGAGTTCAGCAAAGTCACAGGACATAAAATCAATGCACAGAAATCAGTTACATTTCTATACACCAATAATGAAGCAACAGAAAGAGAAATCAAGGAATCAATCCCATTTACAATTGTACCAAACGCCATAAAATACCTAGGAATAAACCTAACCAAAGAGGTGAAAAAGCTATATACTGAAAACCATAGAAAGAAACTATATGAAAGAAATTGAAGAAGACACAAAACAATGGAAAAATACTCCATGCTTATGAATTGGAAGAACAAATATTGTTAAAATGTCAATATTACCTAAAGCAATCTATATATTCAATGCAATCCCTATCAAAATACCACCAGCATTCTTCATAAAGCCAGAATAAACAATCCTAAAATTTGTATGGAACCAGAATAGCCAAAGCCATCCTGAAAAAGAAAAACAAAGCTGGAGGCATCACAATCCTGGACTTCAGGATGTATTACAAAGCTGTAATCATCAAGACAGTATGGTGCTGTCACAAAAACAAAAACTTAAATTAATGGAACAGAATGCAGAACCCAGAAATAGACTCGCAAACCTATGGCCAACTAATCTTTGACAAAGCAGGAAGGAATATTTAATGGAATAAAGACACTCTCTTCAGCAGATGGTGCTGGGAAAACTGGACAGCGACATGCAGAAGAATAAAGCTGGACCACTTTCTTACACCATATACACAAAAACAAACTCAAAATGGATGAAAGACCTAAATGTAAGACAGGAAGCCATCAAAATCCTTGAGGAGAAAGCAGGCAAGAGCCTCTTTGACCTTGGCCGAAGCAACTTCTTACTCAACACATCTCTGGAGACAAGGGAAACAAAAGCAAAAACGAGCTTGGGAGCTCACGAAGATAACAAGCGTCTGCACAGTAAAGGAAACAATCGGAAAACTAAAGGCAACCGACCGGCAGAATGGGAGAGGACATTTGCAAATGACATATACAATAAAGGGCTAGTATCCAAAATCTATAAAGAACTTCTCTCCCAACACCCCCCCAAAAAACCAAACAATACAGTGAAGAAATGGGCAAAAGACATGAATAGACACTTTTCCAAAGAAGACATACAGATTGTTAACATGAAAAAAATGCTCAACGTGACTCATCGGGGAAATACAAATCAAAACTACAATGAGATACCGTCTCACGCCAGTCAGAATGGCTAAAATGAAAAAATAGGTGCTGGCAAGGATGCGGAGAAAGGCCAACCCACTTGCACTGCTGGTGGGAATGCAAACTGGTGCAGCCACTCTGGAAAACAGCATGGAGGTTCCTCGAAAAATTAAAAATAGAACTACCCTACAATCCAGCAATTGCACTACTAGGTATTTATCTAATGGATACAGGTGTGCTGTTTCAAAGAGGCACATGCACCCCCAAGTTTATAGCAGCGCTATTGACAACAGCCAAATTATAGAAAGAGCCCAAATAGCCATTCACAGATGAATAAAGAAGATGTGGTATGTGTGTATGTATACACACACATATACATACATACAATGGAGTATTACTCAGCAATCACAAAGAATGAAATCTTGCCATTTGCAACAACGTAGATGGAACTAGATAGTATTATGCTAAGCGAAATTAGTTAGAGAGAGACAAATATCACATGACCTCACTCATGTGGAATTTAAGATACTAAACAGGTGAACATAGGAAAAGGGAAGCAAAAATAATATAAAAACAGGGAGAGGGACAAAACATAAGAGAGTCTTAAAATAGAGAACAAAATGCGTTACATTAGGGAGGGAGGAGCTGAGGGAGCAAGGGGCATTAAGGACACCTGTTGAGATGAGCGCTGGGTATTACACACAGGGGATGAATCACTGGATTCTACTCTTGAAATCATTATTGTACTATATGCTAACTAACTAGGACGTAAATTAAATAAATTTTTTTAAAAAAAGAACAAATATTCTGACTCTTCAACTTGAAAACCGTCACTGAGTAGAGTAATTGTAAGATAAGTCAGTTTCCTTAGTGGGGAACTAAAAGTACATACTGCACATCTGTGCTTAATAGACTATTTGTTGATCCTTGAACAGGCTGTAAATTTTCTTATTTGAGGACCACTGTGCAGGATGTTCTTCCACTCTAGAAAGTTACCCACTTCTGCAGGTGTTCCTATGGAAAATCTATGGATTAGTTAAACACCACCCCATCCACTGAGCCCCTAGATTCCTGGAAGGAATCAGATGCCCCTCCTCTGGGTCAATATGGCGCATGGTTCCTAAGAGTTTATTATGTGGAACAGGGGAACATGAAAAGTATAGAAATAACTATAACTCATTATGGAATATAACAAATCATGTTAAGAGAGGAAGACTGTGTCTGTATCTCCCTGAGTGCCCAGCAAAGCCCTCAGCATCTGGAAGGCGATGTCAGGCTGGCAAGAGTCGAGCGTCGGCTCCTTCCAGGACGTGGTGTGGACACTTGCAGGGCCACGTCGCCAACCTCTGCGGTTGTATATGGTCTCAGTGGGAAGAAGGTCAGGAAGAATGACAGCTTTTGGAGCTAAGAAGAGGGTGTGTGTGTGTGACATGCAGGCTACCTATCTGTCTCTACTAGCTCAAAAGATTATTCTGCAAATATCTATTAAGTTGATATGTCTGCTGTTAGAGGAAATAAGTTTGAATATCCTAACAACAGCTTAACCAAAACATTTCTGATAACACCTACCCCATTTTTATTTTTTATTTTTTTTATTAAGTTTATTTATTTATTTTCAGTGAGAGAGAAACTACAAGTCAGCGAGGGAGGGAGGGAGGGAGGGAGGGAGGGAGAGAGAGAGAGAGAGAGAGAGAGAGAGAGAGAGAGAGAGAGAATCTTAAGTAGGCTCTGAACTGTCAGCATAGAGCCTGATGTGGGGCTCAAACCCACGAACTGTGAGATCATGACCTGAGCTGAAGTCGGATGCTTAACTGACTGAGTCACCCAGAGACCCCTGAACCATTTTTAAATCAGGAGGGATCTTTCTGATTGTAAGTGCTATGATGTGAGAAACAGAGAAAACAGAGATGACAGAGGCTGCTCCTGCTTGAAAAGTCTCTTTGAAAGATAAGGGGCTTCAGAATCTTTTTTTAAAAAACTTTTTAATGTCTATTCACATTTAAGAGAGAGAGAGAGAGACAGACAGAGTGTGAGTGGGAGAGGGGCAGAGAGAAAGAGGCAGGCACAGAATCCAAAGCAGGCTCCAGGCTCAGAGCTGCCAGCACAGAGCCTGATGCGGGGCTTGAACACACAAATCGTGAGATCATGACCTGAGCTGAAGTTGGTTGCTTAAGTGACTGAGCCACCCAGGCTCCCCAAGGGGATTCAGAATCTTGATAGTCAGAGGTTGAAGGAAGGATATTTCAAGTGAAGGAATTAAGAGCAAGAGCAGGAGAGGTATGGTTTTCTTTGTCTGCAAATGTCATTTACGGAGATCCCTCAGTCCTACGTAAAAAGTTCACCAAGCAAAAACAAGCAAACACACAGCAAACAAAAATCTAGGCAAGCAAATAACATTAACAATAGGGGTGGGGAGGACAGTATTAATTTTAAACGATCCCATTTCTTTGAGAAATTCCACAGGGGAATTTATGATCTCTTATATTTTCCTTTGTTTTTATTTCCAGGCTCTGGACTACTGTTTTGCATAAGATGTGGTGAAAAAGAGAAAAATACCCCAAAACTTCGAAATCTCCCACTGCTCATGAAGTTCAGGGGAGGTGTTCATCCCCAGCACACACGGCTTGTCTCACTCATCTGTACACTGTCAAAGTGGTTTTGTCATTTTCCTAAAAACCCAACAGAGTAACTGGAATTGAAACTAAGTAGGGATATCCTGTTTCTCTTAAGGGAGTAAGAACCTGACTGTATCAGCACTATCTCCACTTACAGTCTCAAAAGACACATTCATCTCAAGGATTTCTGTTACCTTAAAGGCTTAGCGAAGCTCATAAACAAATAAGATAGATTTCCTAAGAAACATGGTGCACAAATGAGTCACATTATCCCCTTCTGCCTTCTGTGCAATTGCCATCATATCGTCTGGGGCAAAAAAAGTATTATATAAGTTTCATTTCTGAACTGTCACCTTCCTCAAGTCTTAATATATTCTACTGTACATTTCAAGGTGAGGATCACAGGTTTAATCTCCCAACGGACAGATCAAACTAAATTGGCAGAGGTGATTTTTATAAGAGGGAAATTCATAATAGGGGACGGGGCTGAAAGGCATCTTGGAATATGGTAATGTTGTACATCAAGGAACCAGCTTTACCTCAAGTCATATAGTTGCTTCGTGACTTCTGTGGTATTGTTTTCATAAAAGAAATTAATTTGAGGGCAAAGAAATATTATTACATGTTCTAGTGGTTCATATTTTATCTTCACTGACATTTGAAGGAATTTTTCAAATCCAAAATATTAAAATGGAGCTGACTGCACGCTATGGGATTTCTTGGCTGTACTTCACAGTGCTCCATGCTGGAATGTTATCCTCTGTAGACGGCGAAGCCACCAGGCCCTACTAACACGGATTCATAAATTACAATGCAATGCTACTGGAGTCATGCATGCATACACTGTGAAACATGAAACAATCTAAAATGAAGTAAAATCTGTACAGGTTCTAGTACTTTCCTCACACACGCCAAGGGACTGTCTGGCATCCCCCCACAGGGTATGTTCACCGCACTTTGGAGACCACTGTGCTGAGGCTGTAGAACACAATATTTGCTTTTTGAATGCAAATCACTCGAGTTGTTTACTTCCTTGAGAAATGCAAACTGCTCCTTTGAAAACGCAGCAAAGAGCCAGGTAACGAGTTGGAACAGGCCCCAGAAAATGTGCCATGGGAATAAACCTGATGCAAACTTCAGCAGTTTTCTGGGCAATTTATCCAGGCCAAATAATTATCTTATTTCCCCTCCACCCCCACCCATTTAAATAATCACTTCATCTCCTTAAGTATGAAACCAAACCAAACAAAAACCACCCCCAAATTTAAATCTTATTTTCCTAGACCAGCAATAATTGCAGCCTTGTCTTATCTTGTTCTGGCAATTCTACACACTGCACGAAGCGTCACACAGCCTCGTACACACTGCTTGAGCCAGCTGGGGTATGGTTTTGGGAGCATCTAAGTGAACAGGGACCTGCTGGGGAAAGTCTAGGACTCTGAGGGGGAAGAAAAAGTAGTTCACAGCCTGGGACAATGGGATGGAAAACATACAGCTCGGGGAATTGCGGGCAGTGTGTGTTGCTGCTGCTTGGAGCCGGTGAAGGGAATGACAGAGCTTTGGCACCACACGGCCATCACACCACTGGGAACTGGTGCCTGCGAAGGCAACGAACCATGAGGTACATGCAAGTCTGTGCTCCCGGAGGATCCAGGAGGCTGGGGGAATCCGTGTTTCCAAGTCTCCCATGAGCACCTCAAACACATGGCCTTACCCCCTCATCTCAAGCTATAGGAAGGAGGGAGGCAGTTGGGGGCTTAAAATCTCCCCTTATCTCAAAGCCATGGACAAAGTGGTCCTGGGGCCTCATCCAGCCCCTAGCCAGGAAACCCGGGAGCCCTGCCACTTTGTGTCAGGTCATGGAAATTGCCACATAGCCAACAAAGGGTGTATTCCTATGGCCGCTACTTCCTATGGCAGTCATCTTCTCTCCAAAATGGTTTCAAAACCTGGGTGAGCATCAGAATCACCTGGGAAGCTTCTGAAAATAAACTCCTGGGCCCCATCCCACTCAGACCAGGCAAATGGGGCTCTCCAGCATGGACCGCAACGATCTGATGACCAGCCGACCCACACCCGCCCTGTGCATTGCAGACCCGTGGAAGAGTGTGGAGCTACACATAGGTATGCGCCTGCAACGCACAGCAGCTCCCCTGGCATATTTGAGAAGTGCTGTGAACACCTTTCTGAATGCATTCCCCTTTTCTTTCCTGGCTCTTTTTCTTTTTCCCTCGTAGCTGCCTTGAGTTAAAAACATGACTTGTCTGAAGGACAAGCAGAGCTCGGTAGGCTTCTCTCACATCACAGTTTCTAGCTTAAAAAATGCATGGTCTGGACCAGCTAGTCCCCAAAGTTCCCTGTAGCTCTGACACTTTACAGTTCTATTTATCAGAACTCCACATCTCCGAGGCTCTTAGTTCCACGTTGGTGGAACTTAGTTTCCCTGGTGCCTTTGTGACTTGTTTCTTCACTTACATCCCACGTACTAGTTCACCAACTCCCTTGGGGTGTTTAATCTTTTGTTGTTGCTGTTGATTTGTTAAAAAATCGAGTCCGAAATACTATCTCTAGCCTGTAGCTTTCAAAACTTTATACAACAACAACAACAAAAGAAATCTACTCATTTGTTAATGAGGAGCTATCATGAATGTCCTATTTTAAGGGAAGGTAATGCTGTGTTTTCCCCATGTTATACTTAGAAAAATAATATCTCTATCATCAATATTTCTATGCCAGGTGGAAACTCCAGAAAGGAGAGGCAGATAGACTTTCTAGTTCACAGACACAAATAATAAGCACCTACTATGTGCCATGTCCATTTTAAATTCATGGTGTGCTGGGAAAGGTGGTCAAGTCAGTGGAAGATGACCAAACATGAAAACAGGGGATCATCGACTATCCCACTGTTCAAATGTCCTTCCATCCCATACTGAGAGTCAACAGTGAGCACTTGGGACACATGAGGGAGCAAACTTGACATGGTCCCTGACCGCAGGAGTCCTCTACTAATGGGGGAAGATGACATTCAGCAAGCTGTCACATGAATATATGCATCACTGTGATTTGTGTTAAGGACCATGAATGAAAACATAGGGCATATTACATGCTGGGGGCCCAGAAATAAGGGATATGTGTATCTGGGAAGACATCCTGGAAGAAGCCAGTCCCCAAGTAAGAGAAGTGAAAAGAGGAAGCCCAGAAAGAAGGAAAGGCCATTCCTGACCCAGGGGAGTAAGTACATGTCTAAGCAGCTGCTGTCATTGCCACATACTTAGAGGCATCCTAAGGTTGGTAGCACAGCCCACGGAGCCCAGAGGAGTGGCCTGTCTTAACACCCTGCCCTCTAGGCTGTAGGGAAAGGATGTTCACTCCCCTTGCAAAAAGTGCCAGGTGCCCTGTGTCAGTGCCTCTGCGCGAGCAGTGTCACTTTGTGACCATCTGGTTTTCAGTCCTAGATGGGATCCTCCCATGTTAGCACTAACCGCAAGTTCATATGTTTGGTGCTCCCTCTTCTTTGCATTAGGCTCTAAGTTTGATTTACCAGAAAGCGATCTAGCTTAGGCACCAAACAAGACTCAATTTCCTGTCTAGCACAGCTTGACTCAACCAGAAGCAGTACAAGTCCTCACTGCCCACACTCGGAAACATTTAAAGGCTGACACTTTATCAGTCAATCCAAACAAAATACAAGAGCTCTCGTCCTTGCTTCTCATACATAGATTAATATCTACCCCTGAGATGCTAACTCTTCTAGAAAATACTGTAATTCAGGTTCTCACACCTCGCGACTATTCCAATAAAGAATCAAACACCAATATGAGACTTACAGAATCGTAAGATCCACTTGAGCACTCCTTTCCTTTTGAGAGACGAGGTCCTTTATTCCTTCTTAAACCCTAATCACCCAAAAGTTCCCTAAGATTTTCCCGAACTGGCGATTTCAAAAATGTTAGAACTGATTCCCTTTATGTCAGAGGAAGCCGGATACAGGCCTGCTGATTGATGTGCTAAACAAACTCTTCCTAGCTGAGCCTTGACAATTGCAGGTTTGGCAAGACGATCATTACTTCCAGTTTTGTTTTTGTTAAAATCTAAAAAGGGGAGAGACAGGCTTCCAATCCTTTAAGAGGTATCACCCAGTCTGTACCCTCTTATATTAAAACTCTCCTTGTCTTCATTTTTAAGAGAGACGAGCACTCGTGAGGCATTTAGGTAGCTCAGTGCATTGAGCCTCCGAATCTTGATTTTGGCTCAGGTCATAATCCCAAGGTCGTGGGCTTGAGCCCTACATGGGGCTCCATGCTCAGCTTAGGATTTTCTCTCTCTGCCTCTGCCCCTCTCCCAAGTTGTGTTCTCTCTCTCTCTAGAATAAAACTGAGAGAAAGAGAGAGAGAGAGAGGAGTCACTCTCTCTAAAGGCTAGATTTATTTTCCCTGAAAAAAATCTCATTTTTAAAAAGATGAACTGTAATTATTACACTTGAGAAAGGACATATGCTTTTCTGGAATAGCCAATAATAAAACAGTAGTGTTTTAAAATCAGTGGATTTTATTGGAGGGCTCTAAAGGTCTCAAACGTTAGCCTGTGTCTAAATCACCTAGAAAGCTTGTTAAAAACTATTGCTGGATGCCACCCTCAGAGTTTCTGATTCAGCAGGTCCCGGGTGGGACCTGAGGATCCGAACAAGTGGTTCTAACAAGTTTCCAGGTGATGCTGTTGCTGCTGCTGTAAGGACCACACTTTGAAAACCACTGCTCTAGAGACAGCATTACAATCAAGAAACATGTATTGAGTAAGTACTGAACACAGGGTACTCCAATGGATACTGGGAGCCCAAAGAGATATATTTGACTTCAAAAGTTTACAAACCTTAAATTATTTACCTTCTTCCCCCAAAGAGATAAGCAGCAAGTAAATAGAGAAGAACAGATGCTAAATGCACAGGGAGCAGTGATCAGCACATTTAGGAGACAGAGCGATGATGTTAGATGCTGCAAGCCAAGGGCGGCCTTGGAGAGAACTCTGAACTTGATTTGGTCCTTGAAAGGAAGGTTAGTGCTTAGATAACCAGAGATGAGGGAAAATATGTAATGCCTCAAACAAAAGCATCTCAGTTCCTTCCAACACCGCCTCTCCTTACTACGGGGAGGTTGGCATGCAGAACAGGAATTATGGCTCATGTCCTCCACAGGCTCCCGCACTCCGCTGCACTATGCCATGAGGGTTCCTATTGCACAAAACCTGCAACTGAGTAGAGCCTCCTTCAACTGGCCACAAGGACCAGAAGAGAATTACTCTTCCTAATTCTCCTATCAGCAGCAAGGCCAGATCTCGTAGTACGGTGATGCCCCACAGAGTGACGTTCTAAATGGTGGAAGAGGCAGGGGCCAATTCCTCTGAAGAGTAGATGGAGAAGGACGCAGGCAGGGCATGTGTTGGCGGCAAGAGGAATGAAGCGCAAGAGTCGGAAGTTCATAGAACCAGGGTATCAGAGGACGAGGAGAGCACTGAGGGGCAGATCAGAAGTGGTCAAGGGGTGACAAGAGATCACAGGAGAATCCTTCTTTTCAGCCCGCTCTAAGATCCCAGGCATGCTCTGTCCCAGGGGGACAGAGATGCTTAAGGCATCATGGTCTTTACTCTTGAAATGTTCCTGTCTAATGAGGAAGACAGAAGAATAGAAGATAAACTATGAAAACAAGACAAGCTTTTATGTCATTGCACTATGACCAAAATCTATTCATAGTGCTATGCAAGTGTAGAGCCCAGACCAAGCAACTCTAGGAGGTCAGGGAAAGGTTTGCTTATGGGGAAGGGGACATTTGGGCTGGTTCACAAGTATCTTCCAAGTGAAAAGAGCAGGTGTAAGGCACAAAGTTGTGAAGAGTTCTGGAGCATCTTTGGAATGTGAAGCTCACAATGCTGGGTGGGTGGGTGGGTGGGTGGCTGTGTGTGTGTGTGTGTGTGTGTGGCAGGGGGGCTACCAGGAGCATGTACAGAAGTCAGGAAAGGCAGCCTGAAGCTGCTGGCATACCATGTTAAGGACTGGGGATTTTAACCTCAGTGTGACTGAGAGTCACTGAATGATTTTTAAAATGTTTGTTTATTTACTTGTTAACGTTTTATTTATTTTTGAGAGAGAGAGAAAGACAGCGTGAGCAGGGGAGGGTCAGAGAGAGAGGGAGACACAGAATCTGAAGACAGGCTCCAGGCTCTGAGCTGTCAGCACAGAGCCTGATACGGGGCTCGAATCCGTGAACCGTGAGATCATGACCTGAGCCAAAGTCGGATGCTCAACCGACTGAGCCACCCAGGCACCCCAATGTTTATTTATTTTAAAGAGAGAGAGAGTGTGTGCACACCTGAGTGTGGGAGGGGCAGAGAGAGAGGGAGACACAGAATCTGAAGCAGGCTCCAGGCTCTGAGCTGTCAGCACAGAGCCTGATATGTGGCCTGAACTCAGGAACTGTGAGATCATGACCTGAGCCAAAGTCGGACACTTAACTGACTGAGCTACCCAGGTGCCCCAAGTCACTGAACAGTTTTAAACCATTAAGTGACATGGCCAGATTCTTATTTAAAAATTGAAATTGGAGAGTAGAAGACAAAGAGGAGAAGACTTGGGAAAGAAAGGCCAATCATGTGGGCCAGGCCCACAGCTGATACGGGGGAGAGGGACAGATTTAGGTATCTTGGAGACTGAACTGGCAATCTTTCATATTGGATGTGGGGGGTGAACGGTGGATGGTGGACAGAGCCCTGTTACTGAAGCCAGACCCCTTTGAGACGGATGACAATTATGCAAATAACCATGGAATTTCCCCGTCCTAGCCCAATGCATTCTCTTTTTTCCTGCCTCTACTCCAATTTGATATTCACCATATGACTTTATTCTAAGCCTGGCTCAATCTCTTTGGAAGGGAAATCTCATTGCTGTCTACTATAGCCATGCAAAATCAATCACAGGGGTGCTCATCACAGATCTCCAGCCTCCGTATTACATTGGCTCAGCTCAGGCTTGGAGCACACGGTGACTTACAGGTGCAGAAATAGTCAATGTCTGAGTGGAGCCTGGCAGAAGGTTTAAGCATTATCATCTGTGAAATAAAAGGCTTTGTAACGTGATTAAACAGTACCAGGTTTCTTTCATTTACATGGTTCATTAGTGTTAAAAATGATAAAACAGAGAGTCTTAGACTATAAACATAGAACTGAAAAAAAGAATTTTTTTCTCTGTAGTTCAATACGTTTATAAGGCAGGGCAAGGGAGATCCCCGGGGCACACTGTCAAATCCAGAAAATACGTCATGCCAGCTGACCGATTTCTGGTCCTGCAGGGCTCTCTATCTCAGGCTTGGTTCTCCTGGTTAAGACCAGAGCACAAGAGGGTGGTAACAAATGCCTGGTGTTGAGGCATCAGTGGTGAGCCGGGGAGAAGCCCAGGTGTTCCCTCCTCTGTGAGTGCTTTGCGAGGAAGGCAGAGAAGCTCAGAGAAGGGAGGGCTGTCAACGCAGGATGGGTTTGGGTTTTGCACCGATAATGGGCTGGGGACCGTCTATGAAAGCCTCGGCTGATAGGACAGAGAATCTCTAACACGTTGAGCTGAAACATGGGCTTGTGGAGAATTAGCGCTGAGTCTCCCAAATAAACTAGGCTATGACATAATGCATTGCAAGACCTTTGGCAAAAATACAATAAACATATAAAACAACATATGATGAATTGGTAAACTTTTTTAAAAGATAATGTTATTTTTTAAATGTTATTGGTGAGAATGAGAACTGACCACTGCTAAGTGTCTAAATTAGTATAAGTAACTTCTCTGGAGAAAGCCCAGTTCTTTTAAAAAAAATTTTTTTTTAATGTTTTATTTATTTCTAGGAGGGAGAGAGACAGCATGAGCAGGGGAGGGTCAGAGAGAGAGGGAGTCACAGACTCTGAAACAGGCTCCAGGCTCTGAGCTGGCAGTCAGCACAGAGCCCGACGCGGGGCTCAAACCCACGAACCGCGAGATCATGACCTAAGCAAAAGTCAGACGCTTAACCAACTAAGCCATCCAGGTACCCCAGAAAGCCCAGTTCTTAATTCCATTATTTGTGGGTTTGATGATGAGTTATATAAGTTCATTATATATTTTGAACACTAACCCTCTATCAGATATGCCATTTGCAACTATCTTCTCTCATCCAGTAGGTTGTCTTTTAGCTTGGTGGGTTGTTTCTTTGCTGTGCAGAAACTTTTTATTTTGATGTAGTCCCAACAGTTTGTGTTTGCTTTGATTCCCTTGCCTTAGGGTTGCTATGGTAGAGAAATTACTGTCGCTCTTCCAAAGATGACATACAGATGGCCAACATACATGTGAAAAGATGCTCAGCATCACCTATCATCAGAGAAATGCGAATCAAAACCACAATGAGCTATCACCTCATACCTGTCAGAATGGCTAAAATAAAAAACATAAGAAACAGTAAGTGTTGGGGTGCCTGGGTGGCTTAGTCGGTTAAGCGTCCGACTTTCGCTTAGGTCATGATCTTGCAGTTCGTGGGTTCGAGCCCCGCGTCGGGCTCTGTGCTGACTGCCAGCTCAGAGCCTGGAGCCTGTTTCCTAGTCTGTGACTCCCTCTCTCTCTGACCCTCCCCTGCTCACGCTGTCTCTCTCTCTCCTAGAAATAAATAAAAAAAATTTTTTTGAAAAGAAAAAAAGAAACAGTAAGTGTTGCTGAGGATGTGGAGAAAAAGGAATGCTCGTGCCCTGTTGGTAGGAATGCAGACTGGTGCATCCATTGTGAATAATAGTGTGGAGTTTCCTCAAAAATTAAAAATCGAACTACCATATAATATAGTAGTTCCACTACTGGGTATTTACTCAAGGAATGCAAAAATACAAATTCGAAAAGATACATGCACCTTTATGATTAGTGCAGCATTATTTACAACAGTTCAGTTACGGAAGCAGCCCAAATGTTCATCGATAGATGAATGGATAAAGTTGTGATACACACACACATGCATGTGTACGCGTACACACACACACAGGAATATTACTCAACCATAAAAAAGATGAAATCTTACCATTTGCAACAACGTGGATGGATCTAGAGAGTATTATGTTAAGTGAAATAAATCAGTCGGAGAAAGATAAATACCATATGATTTCTCTCATATGTGGAATTTAAGGAACAAAACAAATGAACAAAGAAAAAAAGAGACAAACCAAAAACCAAGCTCTTAACCATAGAGAACTGATGGTTACCAGAGGGGAAGTGGGTTAGAGGATGGGAGAAATAGGTGAAGGGGATGAAGAGTGCACTTGTCCTGATGAGCACCTAGTAATGTGTAGAATTGTTGAATCACTATATAGTATATCTGTAACTAATGGAACACTGTATGCTAACTATACTAGAATTTAAAAAATACATATGTGCTGAAGGAAAAATATCAAATAGAAAGTCATTAAAAATGTCAAATATGGCTATCTTTGAATAGAAGGATTGTGGGTGATATTTATGGCCTTGTGGGGTTTTTCTGACCAAAACCCATTTATATAGTGAAAATAGTATCATAATCAGAAAAATTCATTTAAATCATACGTAATACATTAAATTATAATAAATACATTATAAATTTATACAAATAAGTATAATTTAAAAATATGCAACACATTGCATTTAATATAGAGAAAGGCCCATTTATTAGAGCAGTATTTAGTGTAAAAACCTTGCAGTTAAAGAATTCCTTCGTGTTTCTCGTGAGAGTACGAGTGATGAATTTTTAAAAACGTACGTGACTGTAACCTCTCCACAGAGACTACTGTGCCACACGAATGGCCCCGGGCCTTATCAGAGGAGGCACAGACAAGCTTCCGAGCCTCTCCTTCTCTTTAAGATCCTGAGCTTGCTGAGCTCTCTGTTGAGAAGTCCCAGGACAGTATCCCCAGCAGCAGGGTCCTGTGAAGGGAGGTCCCCGGGGGGGAGAGCCGGGCTGCAGGGGCGCCAGGGAAGGAAGTCTGGCCGGTCAGGTGGAAATATGGGTGTCAAGGTGGATTTAAGTCTCGGGGGGGACTGCTACATACTCCAATCCACTTCACTGCCAGGGGTAACAAGGAGCAGAGGGTAACACAGAGAAGGCAGGGCCCTTAGGGCTGGGAGGTCGTGGGGAGGAAGGGTAGGCAGGCAGTCGTGAGAGTGGCCCTGGGGAGGAGACATCTGACATTCAAGCCTGTTCCAGGCTTATTCAAAGACTGTCCCTGAAGGCTAAGGGTGGGGTGCGGAAGGTCGATCTTAACCCAAAGGCCCTCTGAGGCTGCCACCCTGTGGTTAGCTGTGGGCCTCTGAGTAGCCATAATTTTCATGGTGGGTAACTCCAGTTTGATTTTGGTGTCATTTTCATTAGCATTCAATGAATGCTTCCTCTGTTGTTTGATCTGAAATTCATTTAGTTATTTATAACTCAGCACCAGATGTACTGGCTAAATTCTAGTGATTCACTGGGAACCCAATCCAGTCATCACGCTCCCTTATCTCATGGAGTGTAGAGTTGGATGGGAGAAGTGGATCTTAATCAAATAATCACAAATCCAAATGTGATAAGCAGTTCACAGGAGAGCCACACAGTCATGCTATGAGAGCTAAGAGATTTTTTTTAAAGCTAGTTTAAGCTTTTTTTAGTTTAGTTTTGAAAGAAAAAGTGTGAGTGGGGGAGAGGCAGAGAGCGAGGGGGAGAGAGGATTGGAAACGGAATTCTGCTGACAGCAGAGAGCCTGATGCAGGGTTCAGACTCATGAACTGTGAGCTCATGACCTAAGCCAATATCTGATTGAGCCACCCAGGTGCCCCAGAGAAGTAAGAGATTTAATTTAAATATACACGGGTATGGTTTCTTGGACTCAGTAATGCTATGGGATCCCAAAGATGAATAGGACTCATCTTATTCAGGCAGAGGATTCCAGAGAGACAGACTAGCATTTGCAAAGGTCCTGTGGCGGAAAAACATGCAGGCATCATCAGAGACTACAGGAAGGGCAGTGTAGTGGTTGCTTAGGAGTGATGAGCTCCATGAGAAGTGAGGTTCAAGAAGTAGGCAGGAGTCAGGGAGGCAGTGTAAACCACGGAAATTAGTTTGGTCTTACCCTTATTGAAAGTAAAAGTAAGGGAAGCCACTGAAAGGTGTCATGATCCAAAGATATGGGAATAACCACAGTTGTTTTTAAACTATTCACCTTAATGCCATTCATTCAATTCTGGTTTATTTGCTTTATAGGTTAGTCTTCTGAGAAAGTTCTCCTGTGGAAAAGCACCTTGGAAAATGTTTCAAATCAACATAGGGCTTATACAATGCCTTTGGGCAAATTACAAAAAGGCATCTCTTCTTTCAGGTTCTTTCCTTCCTTTATTGGCAAATTGTCCTGATATACTGGTTTTGTTAGAGCAAAACTCTTTACTGCCATCTTCCAGAGAGTTGTCAGAATAAATGTAAAAACCTATGATTTTTATGATACAAATGTGCTTCCTTAGATGCAGCACCTTTGTGCAGTCCACACTTGCACAACCATATTCAGTGGTCCTGGGTGTCTAGTGATCAAAAAGAAAGGGGAAAAGCAACTTTTTCTGCCTTGAAATAAAATAACATTGTGTAAATGTAGTAAAACATGCAATTTCTTGGTCTTCTAAGGCCTAACTTGGCCAAAACTAATTTTCCAATGCCTACCCATGCTGCCTAGGGGTAGTGCTGGTGGGAGAGGGGAAGGGGCTCCAAATGGCAGAAGGCAGGCACCCTCTCCATGGCTGGGACAGGAGCTAACAGGAGTTTACGCTGAAAATGACACATCTGTCCAATCTGGGGTCCAGAGATGAAACCACAGAGCCTCACTGCAGACACCGTTAACCAAAAGCCCTCCTGACCCCGTGCCAGAGACCACGAGGGTGTGAAACATCACAGGCCACGTAAGAGCCCCCAGCCAGCAAGAGTCCCAGGTCCACTGAAATTGTAAGACAGCTACACAACTCAGGCTGAATGGGTCTTGTGTTACTGTAACATATTCTACTTCACAACTGGAATCTCTCCATCTATTTATTAATTTGCTTTGTTTATTTATTTGGAGGGAGCACGTGCAAGTGGGGGAGGGGCAGAAAGAGAGAAGAGAGAGAGAGAGAATCCCAAGAAGGCCCTGAGCTGTCATTGTGGAGCCTAGTGTGGGGCTTGAACTCACAAACTGTGAGATCATGACCTGAGCTGAAACCAAGAGTGGGGTGCTTAAATGACTGAGTCACCCAGGAACCCCTCTCTGTCTAAGTTTAAATTCACAAACATTACTTTTCAAACTTACATTAAGTAGCAATAAAATCTTCATATATATTAATTAATAATCATGCTAGAAATTGATATACACACCTGAACTTAATACACAGTTGCTCTCTCATCACCTTTCCAGTTTCAATGTTTTTCCTTTTTTTTTTAAATATTTATTTTGAGAGAGAGCATACATGTGTGTGCATGAGTGAGGGAAGAGCAGAAAGAGAGAGGGAGAGAGAGAATCCAAAGCAGGCTCTGTGTTCAGTGCAGAGTCCGATGCGGGGTTCAGTCTCACAACCATGAGATCACTACCAGAGCCAGTCAAGAGTCAGACATCTAACCAGCTGAGTCACCCAGGAGCCCCTCCATGTTTTTTCTTAAATGAAAATCATTACTCTCTGGCTAAAATGAGCAACTCAGAGAACTCTAGATGCTGGTGAGGATGTGGAGAAATGGGCACCCTCCTACACTGTTGGTGAGAATGTAAACTGGTGCAGCCCCTCTGGAAAACAGTGTGGAGGTTCCTCAAAAATTAACAATAGAACTCCCCCATGACCCAGCAATAGCACTGCTAGGAATTTACCCAAGGGATACAGAAATGTTGATGCATAGGAGCACATGTACCCCAATGTTCATAGCAGCACTCTCCACAATAGCTAAAACATGGAAAGAGCCTAAGTGTCCATCAACAGATGAATGGATCAAGAAGATGTGGTTTATCTATACCATGGAATACTACACGGCAATGAGAAACAATGAAATCTGGCCATGTGTAGCAACATGGATGGACCTTGAGGGTGTTATGCTGAGTGAAATAAGTCAGGCAGAGAAGGACAGATACCATATGTTTGCACGTATAGGAGGATTAGGAGGAACTTAACTGAGGACCATGGGGGAGAAGAAGGGGAGAAATAGAGGGGGAGAGAGAGGGAGGCAAACCATGAGAGACTCTTGAATGCTGAGAACAGACTGGGGACTGATGGGTTTGGGGGGGAGGGGAGTGACAGGCATGGAGGAGGGCACTTGTGGGGATGAGCACTGGGGGTTATATGGAAACCAACCTGACAATAAACTATTTATAAAAAAAAAAAAAAAAGAAAGAAAGAAAATCATTACTCTCATGGATTTGTCTGGAAGACCTGACAAAGAAATATAAAGAACTCCCTCTCCCATCCTGGTCTCTATTCTACTGTCTTCAGCTATTATCTTTGACCCTGCCGTCAACATCTCCAGGGACCCATCGTTTTCCAGCAGAGCAGCCGGGGAAACCAGAGGCACACTTACTGCTCCCTGGACGGAAGACGAGCCAGGTCCTTCGTCCTCTTCCCCGTCTGGCTCCTGGTCTTCGTTGTCAGTCCAGGAGGACACGTCCTCTACTGAACTGGTCAAATCAGGCAAACTCTTAGATGTCAGCCTCAGGAGGTCCTCTGTGGAGCTTTCCTATGGGGACACAATCAAAGGGCTATGAATTACCCCCTGGCACCAAGCAGGTCCGGATCAAGGTCAAGGAGAACCTAGGAGAGGCAGCTGTGAGTGTGTCCTCGGGCTCTGAACCCAAACTGTATGGAACGTACCTTCCACACCTCAGGTTGGCAAGGTGACCTCACATGTCAGGGGCACAGACCCAATTTAAGTCCCAACCAATTCTTCTCCCCTAAAAAATCTGTTTCTTAGACAAATGTTTCTACCGATAATCCAAATTCTCTGTATTTTAGATTCTCTGATACCCTGCCTTGCTTTCAGAGGACACTTTAAGCCCCCTCATTGGCAGGTCAGTATCTTCTGCCCAGCACTCCAAACACACCTCCCTCCATGGTCCCCTCCAATCCACACCTTCCATTCCAGCCATACTGACCTTCTAACACACCAGGCTCTATGCCCTATGCCCTTTTCCACCAGCAGCTCCCTCTGCCCAGAGAGCTCAGCCTTTCAGCTCAGCCTGAGCACCCCCTCCTGCAAGCCTTCCTGGATGAGCTCAGGAGCCATTCCATTTGTCCCTCCCTTCTTCCCCAATATCCCTTACGGTTTCTTTCATCGCCCTGCATGTATGTCTAAGTATATCTGTATCTCTCCTGCTCATCTGAGCGTTCCCCAAACTGAATGCCATTTCTACTCTGCGCTGTGTCCCCAGGCCCAGCACACGGCTCTGATATCCATGTGCTCCTCCCCATCACTGCTCATCTCACTAGCATATGTTCTAGTCTAGAAAGAGATTAGACTTGATTGAATCATAACGCCAAAGTGGAGACTGATAACGTCTCTTTAAAGAAAGAAGTCCTTGAACAATTTTTAAAGGTTAAACGAACTACATGGAATCAGACACCATTAAGATTAGACTATAATGAGGGCTTCACCATAGCCCTTCCTTCCTACACACAGACAAGGCCACAGAGGTCAGTGGGATGCAGGCATGGTCACTGAGGCCACCTGACAATCCTACATGTAAGTGAGGTGCGCACAGCCACTGAGAACTCTCTGGGGAAAGACCACAGCACGGGAGGCCAGGGACTAGGGGTGTGGCTGATCTGAGGCTAGAAAAGAGAGAAATGTGTCCTCCCCTCCTTCTCCCACACCAGCTGTTTCTATAAGGATGGAAGCACGTAGAAAGTTTTGATCATCATATTCCTTGGGGCTTGACAGAAAAGAGAACAATAGAACAAGATGCCCATCTTAAACAATAGGTCTTACAGACTATTAGTGAGATGGTACTGGTGATAGTGACATTTGTTTCTAGTTTGGTACAGGTCCAACTTTGGAAGTACCTAAAGCTCGTTCATGCCAGGCCAGGTACAGCTAAACTTTACCTGAGGGAAGGAAATGAGTTCAGCTCTCTTCTGTGATGTCAACGCTGCCAGACCATTAACAGAAAAGAGTTTTTAAAAAAAGATGAAGGTCCCAAGTGGAAAGTCAGTTGCACAACAGGACAGAATACTCCACGCCCATTAAAATGGTGCTACAGCAACCTACATTCTGTGGAAAGACTCTTACAGTATGTTACTTAGTGAAAATGGCAGATGGAAAAATAATACTGCCATATTAATAACAGATGTAACAATAAGCTGGATGTAATAACATGTGATAATCATAAAGGCAAACATTTCTCCAAGTGCTCCTTGCAACTAGCTACATTGTTTGGGTTCTTTATATTTCATTTAATCTTCCTGATAATCCGTGAAGTAGTTATGGATTCTTACTATCCAGGTGAGAAAAATGAAGTTTAAAAAAAAATGTAGTAATGTGCTTAAGTTATATGGTTTTTATTTATTTTTATTTTTAAATTTTATTATTATTATTATTATTTTGTCTTAGAGAGAGAGAGAGACAGAGACAGAGAGAATGCAAGTTGGGGAGAGGGATAGAGGGGGAAAGACAGAGAGAGAGAATCTTTTTTTTTTTTTTTTTACAAATAGTTTATTGTCAAATTAGTTTCCACATAACACCCAGTGCTCATCCCCACAAGTGCCCTCCTCCATGCCCACCCTCCTCCCCACATCCACCAGTCCTCAGTTTTTGTCAGCATTCAAGAGTCTCTCATGGTTTGCCTCTCCCCCTTTCCCCCACCACTTGCCCTTCTTCTCCCCCTTGGTCCTCTGTTAAGTTCCTCCTAATCCTCCTATACGTGCACACATATGATATTTGTCCTTCTCTGCCTGACTTATTTCGCTCAGCATAACACCCTCAAGGTCCATCCATGTTGCTACACATGGCCAGATTTCATTCTTTCTCATTGCCATGTAGTATTCCATGGTATAGATAAACCACATCTTCTTGATCCATTCGTCTGTTGATGGACACTTAGGCTCTTTCCAGGTTTTAGCTATTGTGGAGAGTGCTGCTATGAACATTGGGGTACATGTGCTCCTATGCATCAACATTTCTGTATCCCTTGGGAAAATTCCTAGCAGTGCTATTGCTGGGTCATAGGGGAGTTCTATTGTTAGTTTCCTGAGGAACCTCCACACTGGAGAGAGAGAATCTTAAGCAGGTTCCGTGCTCAGCATGGGCCGTGATGCAGGGTTGGATCCCACAACCCTGGGATCATGACCCGAAACAAAATCAAGAGTCCAACACTCAACTGACTGAACCACCCAGGCAGCCCAAAACATACAGCTTGTAAAGGTAAACTCAGAATAAATAACTCAAAATAAGAAACTCAGAAGTTTACACAGGTCTGCCTCCAGGGAATTTCAATCTCCTTGTGTTTGACTCCAGTAAAATAACATGTCTCGAAGGACAGACAAACCAGTTAATGGAAAGAACTATTGGTGGTATTATGAAAATTTCACCTTCCTTTTCTTCTAGGTTTTCTACACTAGATATAATAAATGCATATTACTTGTTAATAAAAACAAAGTGATAAAAAGAGACAAATAGTATTGCTATGCATGAACTTCCAGGAACATGAAAACAAACTTGGATATTCTGATTTCATTCATTCAGCAAAAACTTTCTAAGTTCCTATGTATACACAAACAACGTATCTGTGTGGAAACACGAGACACTGTGACCCAAAGAAAGGAACTGTTATATCTTCAAAACAAAGCCCTAAAGTTTGGTGACAAAGTCACTATCTTACACAGTAATGCTAATTTATATTCTTACTACTCTTTCTATTCAGCACACAAAAAGCTCTTTATCCCCCCCTCTTCAAATATAAAGACAAAATAAAGACTGGATTAGTTGCTCTTGCTGGATAAAGAAGAAGAAGGGATGCCAGGAGATGTGGAAAGGCAGACTTTTGAGCATCTCGGATGGTGCTAATTAAGTTCAGGAACAAACAGTGGGCAGCTGCTAGGGCAATATATTGCCTGGGTGTAAATGGTCAATGGGAAGAGATGAGAGGTGCCACTCCTTGGTGGTCTGGGTCATTTTTTGGCCCATTATTCAGTACAGACGGCCAAGAGCAATACACTGACACCAGGAACACCCATTCATGGGCTCTAGACTGCTACTCAGCCTTACAAAAGAGCAGTGAGTGTCCTTAAAGTCAAAGCGTTGGGGCGCCTGGGTGGCTCAGGCAGTTAGGCATCTGACACAGTTTTGGCCAGGGTCATGATCTCACGGTTTGTGAGTCTGAGCCCTGCGGTGGGCTCTGTACTGACACCCTCTCTCTGCTCTTCCCCTGCTCACTGCTCTCTCTCTCAAAATAAATAAACAAATAACCTTAAAAAAAAAAGTCAAAGCCTGGCAGGAACACATTACCTCTCTCTAATGCCATTGGCTCTGTGTCCTTTGTATCTTATTTTACTAAGAGACCACTTGGTGTATGGAAAGAAGTTAACTTTAAAGTCTTATGGACCCACAACAAAACACACTATTGCCACCCACTGCTTGTGTGACTTCCAGGGCAATTAATTAACCCCTTAGATCTTTACTTCATCTTTTGGATAAAAAGAACTAATAGCTCGCTCAAGAATTACATGAGATCAGGGGCGCCTGGGTGGCTCAGTTGGTTAAACGTCCGACTTCGGCTCAGGTCATGACCTCACAGTTTGTGGGTTGGAGCCCCGCGTCGGGCTCTGTGCTGACAGCTCAGAGCCTGGAGCCTGTTTCAGATTCTGTATCTCCCTCTCTCTCTGACCCTCCCCTACTCATGTTGTCTCTCTCTCTCTCAGAAATAAAACAAACGTTAAAAAAAAATTACATGAGGGGTGCCTGGGTGGCTTAGTCGGTTAAGCGTCTGACTTTCGCTTAGGTCATGATCTCGCGGTTCGTGGGTTCGAGCCCCGCGTCGGGCTCTGTGCTGACTGCCAGCTCAGAGCCTGGAGCCTGTTTCAGTCTGTGACTCCCTCTCTCTCTCTCTGACCCTCCCCTGCTCACGCTGTCTTTCTCTCTCTCTCCTAGAAATAAATAAAAATATTAAAAAAAAAATTACATGAGATCATAGGTAAGAAGCACCTGGCACCCAGTGTGTCCCTGATACACGTTAGTGCCCTTTCTTCAAGTCTGTGAGACCCCAGACCAGGCATCATCTGGGAAACCAGCTTTCAACACCCTCTTGTATGCTCCTTGATGATGCTTACCCACGAGTGGACCTTTTTCCATTTTTATTTTATGTTTTCTTTGTGTCTGTGTTTGTGGATAATAGCTTGACATAGAAGAGATTTCCCCTTCCCCATTTTCTGAACTAGAAGGAGAAAGAAGTCAGCATAGAATTACAGGTCCGGTGGCCGTGGCATAATGCTTGTGCAGAAACCCCTGCGTTCTTCAGCCGTAGACTGTGAGGAGACAGCAGGGCTCCCTGTGGCATCTCTGGGAGGGGAGGGAGGGTACCTGTGAATGGAGACTGTCCCAACTCCTGCCTCCAGGGCCTCAAAGCCAACCCTTCCTCCCAAGTCTGTGCCAGGCTCTGTGTTCTTGTGGCAAGCCTGAGAATCTGGGTTAAGGGACTGGGGTGAAAGGTGTGAAAGGAAGAAGAAAGATTTTCAGATAGTTCAAAATATTCTAATTATTGAATACTCCCACATAGGCAATAGACCTTGTAATCTAAGAGGGAAAATGCAGAATAGCCTGCGGATGTGAGGTTCAAAGAAACAACAGGGATAAGGAGGAAAGAAAGAGCCGTGCTGGCCAGAGCGTACTGCTGGGAAGGGTCGAGGACAGGGGTGGGACTGCTTAGGAACTACCACCAGGAACTAGAATGAAGCCCAGGCTCTACTGCACTAGCTCCTGAGTCCTGGGGGTGCTTTCCTGTCTTATCAACAGCAGATGGGACAACGGGGCAGAAGCAAGAGGGTTCAGGTTCTCCTCTCTTTGGTCACATAGCTGTGGAGGCCTGCAGCCTTTATCCAGGGCGCCAAGACACCAGGGGACAAGCAGATGCTAGGGGCCCAAGACATCGGTGCCATTGTAAAACACTCCAGGGATGGGGATATAAGAAGCACAACGCTGAGCCCGTATGAAAAGGAGGTGACAGCCAGAGGGAGGGGACAGATGCTGGCTGTGCACCAAGAGCCCAGGTCGAGACGATCAGAGCATCTGGGCCTCTGTGAGATGAAAACCAGCCATGGGAGCCCGGCCTATGGCTGGCTGGGAAAACTGAGGATGGAGGGGAGGACGATGACTAGACAAACAGGATTCACAAGGCTTCCTGCAGCACCAACGCTCTGTGAGGCCTTGAGTCAGAACCAGGGCCTGTGGCTTGCCTGTGGCTAGCCCTGAACCTTTCTTCCTTCGGGACCTGGAAAATGCACAGCTCCACACCACTCTTTCGGCCCTGCCATCCAGTGGGCCTCTATGTTTCTTCTTAGGTTTCTCCTTGGGAGGAGAGCCTACTCTCTTCACCTTGAATTTCTGCCCACCATACAGTTCTTCCCTTTTCCTTAGTCTGATGACTGCTCTTCCATCTGCTAACTATTTCAGCTAAGGCCACCCTCAGGGGCTTGCACTGTAGAATCACACCTATTTAAATGGCCCAAGTGAATGTGCGAGGGTGTGTGTGAGTGTGTGTGTGCAGCATGGGGAGGGCTCAAATCCAAATTAACCACCATCATTAAAAATAGGTATAAAAAATAACCAAACTACCTACCTTGCTGGCTACCACCAGCTGAACCATTCCAGTGGCTGAGCGCAGAATGGCCACAGCTTCCTCATGGGAGAGACCCACCAATAAGTGACCATTGATTACCAGCAGCTCATCTCCTAAGGACAGTCTGCCATCCCTGAGGAAATGGAGATGGGAAAAAAAATCCCTTGTCAAGATATTCTGGGCTCGAGAAGGGACATTTTCCTGGAGCTGGGGAAGGGCGTAAAGGGCAGAGTTAAAATCAGGCTGAGGAAAAAGGAGAGATGGCTAGCAACAGTTTTGGATGGGATTAAACCTTTGGTCTGGCTGGGTCCCCCGATGTCCACTAAGGGAAGCTCCGTGATTTCAAGTGGTCGCCTGGTAGTAGGCAAGTTCTTAAGTCACTACCATATCCTGGATCAGCTTTAATGAAATGCCTCCCATCCAGGGGGAGACAGTGATAGAGGAATGAAGACCCCATGAACTTTGTATAGTTATATCATTTTATCTCAATCCTACCTGCCATCATGCCCTCACAACTGAGTTCTCAGCTGAGTCACTGAGCTAAGCACCTCCCAAAACGAAGGTATCTTAAGCTTGGCCAAAAGCCTTCTCCAACCTGCTGCCCTCTCTCTTTCCAGGTGATGTGCTCCCTGCCCCCAAAACACACAAAGAGTTATAGGACCTTGAGGATGAGGTCTCTCAGTGCTCTTTCCATCCTATAGCCAAGCTTCATCAGCAGAAGGATAAATACAAAAGCAAACAAATAATTTACTGCTATTGCAGGTATCACACCTTGTCTACAAATGTGTTCTATTTCTTCCTCTAAAGTAAATTATAGCTAACTCACAGCTTCCTTCCCATTGGGCTGGCAAGACACTCAAGGGTGGCTCAAGAGTCTGTCGTGGCACCTTGTGCCAGAGCGCTGCATGGGCCCATTCAATCAGCGTGGATCAGCAGTCTTGTGGGTTCCACTTAAACCTCCAGTGGTCTGGCCTCCCATGATCCCAAAGGAGGGTTTTCATCTCCATTGCTAAATATGGGATAGGAAATCTGGTGAGGCAGATGGATCCTAAGCCTAGGACTCAATCACCCTTTTTGAAAGCTTTACATCAACACCCAGGGTGCTCCTGTGGGACCTGTGCATGCCCCCAATATTCCCAGATTCACCAACTTTCTCTACAACATTTCCACTCTCCCCACCTTGCTTTCCTTCAGAGAATCAACCAGCTTCTCTTCATCCTACTCTTCCTCACAAATTTCTTTCTCTTGATCCTCTAGGGCATGCATCATAATCTTTTCTATGAATTTAGGCTTTAAAAGAAGATAGGAGGCACCAGAGACTTCTGACAGCCTCTGCTTTCTGTCCTTCAAAAAGCCCTAAAGCAGAGAAATGCTAAGTACCTGTCTAGCTGCTTGTAATAGAAAGAGAAAGGGAATAGGAAACCCACAGAGGACAGTCTGAGAGCTTAAGGAGGTATGTGGGTAGGCAACCCAGGCGAACAGGGATCAGGAGTAAAAAAGAACACAAAGTTCTGACCACTGTTCTTGCATTTATTCAAGACCATGCCTACCAACATCTCTTTTCTTATTCTTCAATTCCATCTCCCTCATCTTCTGTTATTAACTAGAATGCCCTGCATGTGAATTATATCCTCCAGAAACAGAGAAAGAGAGAAAAAGACACATGAAACACATAAAACTCAGGGTTCAGGGTAAAGAGAAAATGGTGACACCCATGAGAAACAGCTCACATAGAAAACAGACAAGAACAGCTCTTCATAAGTTTATCTCTGGGCACAGGAATTTTCTAATTGCCAACCTTTCAAAGACAAGCTAGAACCTGAGGCCTAGCATTAACTTGCAAATAGCTCTCTGATGGGAATTCCTCAAGGCATACCTCAGTTGGGAAATGTAGTGATGCTCTTCTGGATAAAAACTTGGGTCTTAATCCTTCCCTAATGACTGCTGCCCAGACAACTGATGAGTGCAGTTAACCTTATCTCTAGTTATTAGCATGTTATTCTCTAGTTACAAGACTAAAACAGGGACATGACACACTTTGCTAGTTTATACCCTGGTCCTCTCCTCGGTTTTCTATTTTTTACCTCTGGCTCTTTCAACTCCATTTAATGAGATATATTTCTCAGGCCTCTCTTGGTCTGGGGCAGGCCAGCACCCCTCTGGTTTGCCCTACCTGAACGAAACACCAAATTCTCAACTAGATTTACCTTCCTCATCAGTGGAGCTCTTCCTCTCCATGCCTGCTGTATACATGTGGGCATGCAATGCATGTACACACCCCCAATATGCCTTGCAAATAGTAGATACCCTATGTACATGGAAGCAATCAGCTAGCAGGGCAAAAGCATGCTTTATATTTTGGGACAGCTATCGCTTGTAACTCCAAATGGACTTCTTCTTCGTAGATGCTCTGCCTGAGCACTGCCTTTCTTCTTAAAACAATAGTTCAGACTTAAAAAGAAGGTTTGAAGTATGAACTGTTTAAGGTCACAAGGAGGAAAACTCATATTTACTTTTACCACTCCACATCTGCATGACGCATGGATACATGTGTGTGTAGAATCCTTGGAGCCCTGACACAGCACATGAACTGTGGTCACATTGAAAGTCAGTCACCACCATCTTACAGGGGTTAGGATGTCATTAGCCACCATCTTACAGGGGTTAGGATGTCAGGAAAGTGGTGTTCTGTTGCATGGCATAGTCTCAATAGGTAATCACATATTACCAGGATCCCAAAGGCAGTATAAGTAACAATCACTTGAAACTCAAAACAGACTAGAAAAAAATCCAATCTCTCCATGATCTGGAAGAGCCTACAGTATCTCCAGCAATTAGCCACTTCCTGTGCCCAGGAGTGTGTTTAATTGGAACTTCTCCTGCCTGATTTTCCTCCAAGCTCCACAGGATAAACTGTAATTACCAGGACTTTGACCAAATGGAAGAGTCCTAGCCCCCGGAGGAAGGGAAGGGAGAGGATGAGGAGTCGGAGAAAGCGGAAGAGTTATCTAGTCACCTGTGAGCGGCACCTCCTTCCTTCACTTGAGTGACAACGACAGCGTGAGGTGAGCGCTTTGATCCTCGGCCTCCACTAACCTGAATTCCCAGCCCATCCGATTCTTTAAGCAGCTCCATCTTCCATATCCGGCCAACTTCCTCCTTGGAAGAAAAAGTGAGCATACTGTGAAGTATATGGACAGACACATGGCATTGACACAGGAGAGTGGAGCTGTTGGGTCAGGCCAAATATTCTTCATCTGGCAAGAGATATTGCAGATTCCCATAGAAGGAAAAGCTCCATGTGCTAAATCAAAGTCTCTAGCTGCCAGTCCTGTCCAAGAGAATGTTCTACGATGATGGAAATGCTCTCTATTTGCACGATCCAACATGGAGCCACTAGCCACAGGTGGCTGTTGAGTGCTTGACTAGTGGCAACTGGGATGTTAAATTTTTCATTTCATTTAGTTCACACTAAATTAAATAGTTACCTGTGGCTAGAATATTGGACAAGAGTGATTATTGAATTTCCTGACCAGGATTATGTTAATTAAAGCTTCTTCTCCCTGAAACCCAGATAGCACTGTGTGTGTAAACACTGGCTGTGTCTGGGTTCCATTTATTTACATACAGCTATTAATTAATAAAGGAAGATGAAAGGAAGACAAAGATAGGTCTGGGAGACTTCAACTAATTTGAGCCCAGCTCTGCCGCTTACTAATTATGAAAGCCACCTTATGCCTCAAACCCTCAGTTTCTTTGCCTCTAAAGTGGGGATAATTATTAACACTTTCAAGTTTGTCATTTGAATTAAAGGGGATATTTATGAAAGCAGCAGTGTTTTCAACACCTAGAAGAGACTTAATAAATGTCAACTGGTAACCATATATTACTTGTATCCCTACACATATATGTTAAAACCATCATGCTGTAATATGCCCAATGGTATTGCAATAGTGTTACATGGTGACAGACGGTAGCTACACTTGGTGAGCACAGCATAAGGTGGAGTTGCCCAATCACGATGTTGTACACCTGAAACTAATGTAATGTTGTGTGTCAGCTATACTTCAATTAAAAACGAATACATCATGTTCAATTGAATCTCAAAGTTCCTTAGAACATATAAGTGAGATCTTTGGTAAGAGAAACCAAAACAGGAAATTAACTGATGAATATGCTATTGGCATCTCTAGACATGGGTCTGTATACTTTTTAAATACATTAAAACATGCTTCAATCCTTATAAAAATCTATCCTTTTAAAAAACTAGTCATGTCTGTAAATCCTCTGGATCACTGACAGCTTTTCTACTTGGGTTAATTCTCCTTTTGACTTCCTATTTTATTCTGCAAACATACACCTAATATGAAATGTGTGAGTTCCCTCAGATACTTGGTTGTTCAGAGAAATGAAAAAAGTCTTTCAAAGTTATTTCCTTTGGGAGTTTTACTTTAGGCTCATTCCTGTAAGTTCCTCTTATCTCTAGGTATGTGGGTAGGCATCGTAATGCATTCCTTAACATATATATACATATATACGAGGAAAGCCATGTCCTTTCTTCATTCATCATGAGGGTCCAATGGAACCATTATGGTCCAATATGAACAAAGCCATCCTCCTCCTAGAAATAGGCAACCTTCCCATTTAAGCTGCTTGCAAAAGAGAAAGAATGTGAAGCATTCCGAAAATCTGAAGTACACAGTCAGAAACTAAAATGAAACTTTCTGCAATAGTAAAAAAACCAGATGTTAAATGGTCACTGATGTGCAGCAATAGGAATGTCTGGGGAAATTATTAACAGACAGAGACCTGTTGGATCCTATACTTTTGCTAGCATAGCAATACTCAGCGGGGCTCCATTGCAGCAACGTGCAGTGGTGCCAACGGTCTCCTTCATCTGCTGACCACAGACAAACGAGGCCTGTCTGGCCAAATGTAACTTCAGAAGTCACTGGCTTACCACAGTAGTTCATGAACTTGTCAACAATCCCTATATCATCCAATCATTTCACTTTGGACTTCTTGGTTTTTGGTGTGTTGCCTCTGACCTCTGGAACACCTTTCTCTCTTCTCCATTCTGAAACAGCCTCCTCGGCCCTCCAAGTCTCTCACAGTTCCACTGTGTCCAAGACACCATCCTTGAGAATCAGTGCTACTTACAAGATGGCAGCTTTTATTAACACTTCCAGTACATGAGGCCCTGTGGCCTAGCAGATAGCCCCAAAGAGAACAAATTCAGGGGTGTGCTGATTAGCTGTTGTCCCAGCTTGCTGGGCATCCCAAATTAGCACATGAGTCGGCTCCATGGCTGCCTCCCAGGGCCTAACAAAGTAGCTGGGAAACTAGAGCAGAATGGTGGCCTGACTTATTTTTTTTCCATGGAAGATGTGTCATGGCTACTAGGGTCTTTAAAATATGGGACAGTGCTCTCCCTCTCCCAGTCCAGAAAAGACATGAAATCCTTTCCCCAAAGCAACAGGGACCATTATGAGAGTCCAGAAATAAGCAAATCCATTTTGCTTTATCCCAAATTAATAAAAACCTATCCATCCCATTACTCGTTACACCACCATTTCCCCCTGTCCTACCATACTTTTGTTTTTTTTAAAAAGTTTTTAATTACAAAATTTTTAAATGTTTTTAATTCATTTCTGAGAGAGAGAGACAGCATGGCAGGGGAGGGTCAGAGAGAGAGGGAGACACAGAATCTGAAACAGACTCAGGCTCTGAGCTTGCTATTAGCACAGAGCCCGATGTGGGGCTCGAACCCATGAACCATGAGATCATGACCTGAGCCGAAGTTGGATGCTTAACTGACTGAGCCATCCAGGTGCCCCTATCATCCTTTTGTTAAACAGAACATGTTAAGTATGGTTCACAGATGGTATGATACTGGATACATAGTCCTTTCTAGCTTTTAAGTGCCTTTAGAAGTAGAACCCAGTAGGGGCACCTGGGTGGCTCAGTCGGTTAAGCATCCAACTTTGGCTCAGGTCATGATCTCACATTTTGTGGAGTTGAGTCCCACATCAGGCTCTGTGCTGCTGAGAGCTAAGAGCCTGGAACCTGCTTCAGATTCTGTGTCTCCTTCTCTCTTGGCCCTTCCCACCCTCCCTCCCTTTCTCTCTCTCTCTCTCTCTCTTCTCTCCCTCTCACACACACACACACACACACACACACACACACACACACACACACACAAATAAATAAACATTAAAAAAAAAAGGACTTGTGACAAGAAACATGCAAAACTATGATCGTGGAGAAAGAATAATGACCTAACGTATACTCGTTTGACAAAAGACCTAATGACAATTTTCAGTAAGCTCATTCACATGCCCACTCCATTCCCCTGCCCAATACACATACACATAGTTAAAGGCAAAATAAAGCAAACATCTAATAAAAATGGCTTCAGGGGGTAGGAATGACCAATCTGTAGTACAGCCCCCAATCATACAGTCAAGAAACAGATTTTCTTCTTTTTCACTTTTATACAATAATACGAGTCTTCCCTTCATACCCAAAAGTAGGAACTATAAGAAGGGGTGGGTGGGGAATTCAAAGAAATCAGTGTAAGTTTTCTTGCCCTGGAATTTCTTGATCATCTAATGAGCAGTTCAAAGATACACAAAGGAAGACACAAACAGGAAGAGGCAGATGTTATCAGTCTCAATTGTACAACTGTCAGTATTAAATCTAGTTGCCTACAGTTGAGAGCAGTGTTCAGTTACAAATAAAATCAGTGTCTGAAGTTTATGAGGCTAAAGCTGGCACTGACTGAAAATCAACAGGCCAACTTAAATAGAATATTAAGTAGATTTCCAACTGTGTCCTTATGATTCTGCTTGGGTACGTAATACACACTTCAGTATGGTCAAAACAGGACTCTGCCTCCCTCTCCCTCCTGGCTTTCCCACCTCCATGGGAAAAGCACCATCATTTATGCCAGCTAAAGAAGATAGCTCACAAGATAGCTTTGATTCCTCTTTCTATTTCCTATACTCAAACCATGAACAACATCTGTAGGTTCTACTTGTAAAACACATCCACGTCCATCTACTTCTGCTCCTCCCGGCCACCACTCTGGTCAAGGCCACCAGCATCTCTAGCGTGGGTTATCACAGTAGTCTCCGGTATGGTCTCCCTTTTTATTCTTTACCTCTTATATTGTAAGAAAATACATCAACATGTATTATACAACATACATCATGTTGCACTCAGCTTAAACTTTCCAACAGCTCCCTACTAGAGACCCAGATCAAGGTCCAAATCTTTGAGATGGCAAACACAAACCTCTTGATCTAGTCCTGCCCACCATCCCAAATCATATCCCCTCCCCCACCCCATGCTCTCTCCATCATTCACTGTGCTTCAGTCCCTCTGCCCCTGGAGCACCCAATCACTCCTGCCTAGGGTGGCCACATGTGGTGGCCCCTCCCTGGAAATATTCTGTCCCCAGAGTGTGCATGGCTGCCCTTTCCTGACACTCAGGCTTCGGCTCAAACATTGCCTCTTTAATGAGGCCTTCAGTGATACCAATTTCAGTTAACTCCCCACCATTCATCTTTCACTTCACCGCTTTATTTCATTTATAGTACCTGTTGTCACCATCTAACATTCTGATTCATCTATTTGCTTATTTATTCTTTGTGGTCCCTGTGCCATAGGACATGGGCAGGACCCTTGTATCTCATTTATCAATGGGTTCTCCAGCAACTAGAACAGTGCCTCGCACATAACAATACTGTAAACATGCCGTAGAATTAATAAATATAGGATGTTTGCACACTCATCTTACAGTTTTTCAGAAGTTATTGAGACTGATGTTAAGAGGCTCGCCCAGACGGGATACCTGCACGCTTGCCAATGTTTAGTGTGTGAACACCCAATCCAGTTGTAGAGATGATGACTGAGTTCTGAAACCGATCCTGTCTAGACAGATGGCTCAAGCCTTTGCTTCCTTTTGCATTGGCTTAAAGGGCAATGAGAATTGTCATCCTGTTGAGAAAAAGCCAAACCATGCAAAAGTGGACACTATGGACTTTTGTATTAATGGTACTGAAGTGCTACCTTTCCTATAAAAAGGCCAATTACTGTGTGAGCTCATACATGCATCTCCTCAGAGAGGCCAAAAAAACAGGATTTATTTACAAAATAGAGGTGGTACATTAAAGTGAGCTGTTTCGGCAGCATTTAAATGACCTCATCTTCTGCTGGAACCAAAAATAATATTTCACAATAGCATCTTTTCCCCAAATGTGAGAAGAAACATCATCCAGCTAGAATTTTACTGCAATAAGTGGCCTGGCTCTAGCTGCAAACTTAGATTCTGAGACTGTTTGCTTATCCCTTCTTATTTAGAATGATCAGTAAGAAATGATGTGTGATGTGTCAGAGTTGAAGTTCCTGAGTTAGCAGGCCAAAATGCTCAGTTTATAGGTGAGAAAATGGAAGCTCAGAGAAAGAATAGAGCAGCCTGAAGGCAATAGCACTGAGGAAGGAAGAACTAGGGCTGGAACCTGGTGTCCCATTTCTCAGGACTGGAGCTCTTTTTAAAAAAATATTTATTCATTTTTGAGAGGGGGAATAGAGTGCGCACACACACATGAGTCGGGGAGGGGCAGAGAGAGAGGGGTGGAGGATCTGAAGCAAACTCCGCGCTGACAGCAGAGAGCCTGATGCCGGGCTTGAGCTAATGAACCACAAGATCATGACCTGAGCCAAAGTTGGATGCTTAACTGACTGAGCCACCCAGGTGCTCCTCAGGCCTGAAGCTCTTGGGTACTTTCACTAATAAAGGGGCACAGAGCACTTGCAGGTGCAAGGCACTGAGCCAGGACACAAAGACAAATAAGGTCCTTGCCCTTAAAGTTTACTGGGGACACAACAAGCCCCATGACAATTGGAATATGTGGGATTCATGCACTGATCAAGACAAGGAGGGCATACTGCAAGAACCCAAAGAGGAGGTGCTTAAAGATGGTGTAGTTGGTAGGGGGGAGGGGTTCACAGAAGCCGCCTAGAGGAGTGTGTCCTCCAGAAATAGAAGAAGCTAAGCTACATGGGGGAGGGGAGAAACAGGATGGCAAGAACAGCAGCGGCAAAAGCCTCACAGGAGGTAGCGTAGCCTTTTGGAAAAAAAAATGTGGTTAATTCAGTCTAAACTGGGGAGGAAGAAAGCAGTGAGAGATGGAGGCAAAAAGTTACGCAGGGCTCAGATAGGGAAAGGCCTCGTGTGCTTCGCCAACCTAAGGTGTTCAGATATTACCCTCAGGGTAAAATGGATCCGTCCAAAGGGCTGCAGTGTGTGTGAGCCCTGCATATGCATGACTGATGGAGTCTCTTTAGAAAGGTCCCTCTGGTTGCCGTGGGGACAGCATATGATAGTGGATAGCTGACTACTATGACCACCCACATGGGAAATGAAAGCAGCCTGGCCCAGAGCTATAGCTGTGGGAGTGGGAGAGAGAAGTGAGGTGAGGAGGGAGATCCCAGAGGGAGCCAGAGTTGATAGGACTTGACAATCAACTGGACATGGGGAAGGAAGAGGCCAGTATTTCAGTTGACTCCAGGATGCCAATTGTCCCAATTTCCTGGCATGAAGGCATTTCTCAGGACGTGGGACTATCAGCACAAAACCACAGAAAGTTCTAGACAAACCAGGTGAAAAATTGCTAGCTGAATCTCAGGTGTTTGGCTTGGGCAACTTTGAGGATGATGGGACCTAGAACATGGGAGCCAGCTGGGTGGTGTGGGAAGATGATGCATCAATATAAAATATCTAAGATGGAGACCTACTGCCAGTAGGTGGTGGAAGGCTTGGGCAGGGGGCTCATGAGAAAGTAAAGAAGCAGACACAAATGACATATCAGATAAAGGGTTGATATCCAGAATCTATAAGGAACTCACCAAACTCCACACCCGAAAAACAAACAACCCAGTAAAGAAATGGGCAGAAGATATGAATAGACACTTCTCCAAAGAGGACATCCAGATGGCCAACAGACACATGAAACGATGCTCAGCATCGCTCCTCATCAGGGAAATACAAATCAAAACAACACTGAGATACCACCTCACGCCAGTCAGAGTGGCTAAAATGAGCAAATCAGAGAACTCTAGATGCTGGCGAGGATGTGGAGAAACGGGCACCCTCCTACACTGTTGGTGGGAATGTAAACTGGTGCAGCCCCTCTGGAAAACAGTGTGGAGACTTCTCAAAAAATTAACGGTAGAACTCCCCTATGACCCAGCAATAACACTGCTAGGAATTTACCCAAGGGATATAGAAACGCTGATGCATAGGAGCACATGGACCCCAATGTTCATAGCAGCGCTCTCCACAATAGCCAAAACATGGAAAGAGCCTAAGTGTCCATCAACAGATGAATGGATCAAGAAGATGTGGTTTATCTATACCATGGAATACTACATGGCAATGAGAAACAATGAAATCTGGCCATGTGTAGCAACATGGATGGACCTTGAGGGTGTTATGCTGAGCGAAATAAATCAGGCAGAGAAGGACAAATATCATATGTTTGCACGTATAGGAGGATTAGGAAGAACTTGACGGAGGAACAAGGGGGAGAAGAAGGGCGGAAATGGTGGGGGAAAGGGAGAGAGGCAAACCATGAGAGACTCTTGAATGCTGACAAAAACTGAGGACTGATGGATGTGGGGGGGAGGGGGGGATGGGGACGGAGGTGGGCACTTGTGGGGATGAGCACTGGGTGTTATATGGAAACCAACTTGACAATAAACTATTTGTTAAAAAAAAAAAAAAAGGAGTGACACGGACTTAGGAGGCATTATCACGTAGAAGGATAGAAGTTCACCCAGCTGCTTACTAGAATAGGATCATCCTCATGCTGCCTCTGCTTGATGCACACATAAAACTACCCAGGAGATGTTCTGGACAAGATTCTCCTTCTCAGTTTCCTTTGCCTACAGGTTCAGACCTGGCGCAGCCCACCCGAGGCCTCTGCAGACCACTTGCACTGAACCACTCAGCCTTCCGGAGGTCTCTGCTGAAGGTCTCGGGAAGAGTTCAGATACTGTATAGGGTGAGCTACAAGTGTTCACGTGAGACCACAAATGGACCCACAGACACATGCCAGCTATGAAGAAACTTGCCTGGCTGGCAAATGGTAGGATTCTTTTTCTCACTGTTATGTGACTAAGTTGTATTTATTCTTACCATGCTGCAAAAATGCATATCTGTAGTAAACAGGCTTGCAAGAACTGTTCCCTAGGATGAATAATGATCTTCACTAGACAGGGAGTAAGGAACTCTGAACTCATTTCTAAAACTGCTTATCTGTGTCCTAGGAGATTCTAAGGTTTTAGACAACGGGCCCAACTTTTATAATTTAAAAAATTAGTCCGGTAGCATATGTATTATTATGTGTTAATATTTTATAGAAACATATGGCTTTTTTAAAAGAAGATATTTACTAGAGGAAATGTTTCCTATAGCTCTGTTAAAGGGAAAAAGGATATAAAAACAAAGACTGAAGATTTATTTTCACATAACAAAGAACAGTCTGTGACAAAGAAGCATCTCCCAAATAAAAATGGTCTGAATGATTATAAACCTTTTCTGTAATTTATTAGGTTTTTGTAGACTTATATTAAATCATTAATAAAGCAGAAACGGAACAACACTGACATGTTTAATCTCCTATTATTCAAATGGAATGGAATTTTTTGCCCCAAGGGCTTAAGAGGTAAATGCCTAATTTTTGTTTTTCTGGAAATTCCATTTTAGCATGAGCTTGGGCTCATCCTGGAGTAAAAATAAAAATCCACTCAGCCCAAGAAACTAACACCACCTTCTGTGAAGGTCTACTGGTTCCAATCTGGATGTTGGGGAAGTGGTGAAGATCTACTTCTTGCCAACTCGGTCAATCCTGGGTAAATGCATTGAATGATGATGTTTCTTGGTTTGAACACAGTGCTAAAAGATATTCATGCCTGAAAGGGTGTATGGCCCATTCCAACTTTCTAAGATGTAAAGTATAACCCAGGGTCAACACTCAGTTGACAGATTATGGACAGTTGTGAAAAATGCAAGTCCATATGGCAGGTTTCTCCTTTCTATAGGCATGTGGCTTTAAAAAAATGTCCCAAAGGCAATAGATCTAGGTTTGGTTTTTTATCACTGTTTCATTTATATATTCTTTGACTTTTGACCTTGAGTGCAAAACCAGGCAAAGGAATTCAGATATGAGTAGTCTTCAAAGAGTCTAATCCAGAAATTCACTTTGATGTTATTGCCCTTAGTTAGGATTAGCAGAAAGGGGTAACTGAGTGGCTCAAGTCGGTTAAGCATCTGACTCAGGCGTGGGTCATGATTTCGTGATTCGTGGGTTTGAGCCCTGCATCAGGCTCTGTGCTGACAGCTTAGAACCTGGAGCCTGCTTCACGTTCTATATCTTCCTCTCTGTCTGCACACATTTCCCCACTCTTTCTCTCTCTCTGTCTCTCTCTCAAAAACAAACTAATAGACAAGCATTAAGAAAAAAGATTAGCAGAGAATGAGTAGCCTCTTTAAAGTTTGGTGTGTGTGGTTTTTTTTTTTCTTTTAAAGTCATTTCCAAATTATTTCCAGTGTGTCTTAGCCAAACGAAAGCCTGTTCTTTGGAATGTATGTGAGATTCAATCTCTTTTGCTAACTTAAACCTTCAAAATTATTAAGATAACCAACACTCCCTAACTTACTCATTCTAGGCTCTCTGTGTATTCATAATGTAATCTTTAGGAGAAAAAGTCACATCCAAATATAGTACTCATCAGGAAGAAACAAATTATACTCTTTTTATTTTCCTTAGTTTGGGGGGATCCACATTATAATCTTTTTATTGCCCTTAATTCTTTTTTGAGGAGGACCATAAAGTTGGTAGAAAATCACTGATAGAGACATTACTTTTTTCTTCTGTTTACACGTTCCATCTATAAATCATGCCTCCTTTGGGCTTAAGCTTTATGAAGATCACCCAGATACTCAAATGAAGGAACATGGTTCCTTGAGAGAGGGGTTGTTTTGATTCCTCTAATTCCATTATACAGAATGGCTACGATTGCAGAAATGTGCATGAAAGAGCCTTACCAGAAATTACACTCACTCACAGGGTACCATTTCAGCAGCATGCAAAGCTGAACTTGGTGCTTATCTTTCCAACTTTCTCTTTCATCCTTAAAGGGTGTCTTCTAGAGGGACTCAGAGAGGAAACCCATCAGAAACAACACAGTAAAGTACTGCTTCTTTAGGAACCCAAAGGACTATCTGCCACGAGGATTCTTGGAAGGAACATGCTTATCCTAAAGAAATGTAATTTCATGAGAGAATTTTGGGTACAATGAAGGAGACAATTTGAGGCGAGAAGTGTACCCATTACCATTCAGAATATACCACATCTGCTTTGCCTTTAGGTAAGATGGACCCTGACCATCACAGCTGGATATCATAGTATCAGAGATTTCTGTGAAATTTCCCAACTTCACTGGAATTCAGCAATGTAATAACACGAACCCATAAAAATATCACTGGTTTTGAAGTGTTAAAAATAAAAGCAGATGTTTCCCTGAGTGTTGAACATCCTTCCTGTATAATACTGAGGACAGAATGCTTGAATGTTTATGCTATCAACTGCCACCAGGAATTCTTGGCCGCACAGTGGCAATTCCACTGGTGACAGTAGTGATAAATAATGATGCAGTTCAAGTACTTTATCTGGGCCTCAGATGACTCAAATTATATACCACAGAAGGCTTGAATTTTCCACTTAGGATCACTCAACTAGCTCTTTATTTAAGTAGGATAAAATGACTTGGATTTTTTTGTTGTTATTGTTATGTCCTCTGATCATTCATCTTACTAAATGTGTTGGCTTCTAAATACAAGGCCATCTTAGATTTTCTAAGCCTTGAAAGCAACTTCAACAGTACTTCTTTAGAAATTCAGGTCCCATAACCAAATGAAAGCTTACCCGTGCCAGGCAGTCACTTGACTGGAAGTCTGTCTTCCCAGATTTTGAGAAGCGACGTTTGTCATTGCTTGTAGGTATAGCAGCATCTGTCTTTGAAATTCTATGCTCTGTCCCACTGTCTGCTTCTGACCTGTCTAGATGGGATCCATCCAGGTCCTTGAGAGACTCTGGGCCATCTTCTAGCTCAAAAGCATGACCATTGCCGAGTTCAGGGTCTGGGCCGTTGTCCAGCTCAGAGATGGGGTCATTGTCCAACTCACAGCCAGTACTGCTCTTGGGTTCTTCAGTGGCTTTGTGGGTTGAAGGCCTGGAAATGACCCCAAACTTTCTTGCTCTTTTTCCTTTTTTCACAGTTTGGTCACCCAGCTCCAAGGTTGGTGTCTCTCCTGGTTCAGAGCTGTTGCTGCTGTTGCCGTTATACGGAGAGTGAACTTTGTGCTTGAAGCGGCGCAGCATGATCAGGTAGATAAAGCCGCCATTCCAGCACTGCTCAGCCAGGTAGCTGCAACACACACAGAAACGCCGGGTGAAACCCTCAAAGCATTCTCGACAAGCACATCGGGTGGACGCGTTCAGCAGCACACGCCGAACCGGTGTGATTAACAACCTGGCGAAGCAATGGAGGCACTGAGCTTCCTAAAGAGGCTCAATGCTCATTCTTCTAATCTACATAATTGTGGATGCTAAAAATAGCCCCCAAGCAAACCAGAATCCCCACAAACTAGAAATTACTAATGAAAAAACCCTAGAATAGGTAATTAGAAATGGATTTTTCTATTCACAGGGCCAATCCTTACATATGATTACAAAAACAATAGTTCTCCATTCCGTCAACCATTTCTTGCATCAGAATTATGCTGGCCTCCCATTCATATAGTTAAAAAAGACACTTAAATTTAAAAAAAATTTTAACATTTTTATTTGTTTTTGAGAGACAGAGAGAGACAGAACACTAGCAGAGTAAGGGCAGAGAGGGAGACACACAATCTGAACCAGGCTCCAGGCTCTGAGCTGTCAGCACAGAGCCTGACATGGGGCTCAAACTCATGCACTGCAAGATCATGACCTGAGCTGAAGTTGGACCCTTAATCAACTGAGCCACCCAGGCGTCCCACAGACTCAAATTTAACTCTATGCCCAATGTGGGGCTTGAACTCACAACCCAGATATCAAGAGTGGCATGCTCTACTCACTGAGCTAGCCAGGTGCCCCACCATTCATAGAGTTTTGATGTCATTACTCTGCAAGTTCCCAGGGTAAAGAATAGATAAAATAAATGGAGAGAAATGTAAAATTCTGCTCTTAGGATCAAAATATCAACTGCAGAACCACTGCCTCATAGCACTTTAGTGAAAAAAAGATACTGAGCTAGGGGTAGAGGGGTGTTGGCTGGAAGTAAGACGCAACTGGTAATAAGCGCTGACAAGTGTATGCTGCATTAAATAAGCATGAAGTTCACTTCTTGATAATGGTTTCTAGTTTGGCTTGTTCCTGGCACACAGGAGTGTCATTTTCAGTCTGGGTGTCGGTTTAAGAGGGACACCAATGAAAACGCTGTAGACATGGGGTGACTCGGACACAGAAGGCTGTTGGAAACTGTGTCAACCAGGAAAAGTGAGAGGGGAGAGGGATGCTTGGCTTGAAGAGGGCAGGGGCCAGGCTCAGTTGCATTTCATGTACTTGAGGAGTGCCAAACACTTAGAAGCAGGAAATAATATAGATGAGATAATGCATGTGAAGCCTGACACACAATAACTACCCCAGATCTTAAGGAATAACAATAAATAGAACATCAAACAAGATAAGTAATTAGTGGTGTTCAGGGCCATTAGAGCTTTAGCAAAGAAAACACACTTGCTCAAAGTCAGGAAACCAGGCTGGGCTGGACCCTCTCACTAATGCCACCCAAGATAAGGAAGCACAAACCCCAGATGAACCCAGGGAAATGCCTTCACCACTGGAATGCTGCCACATTCTACACATCACCCAGTCACAAACAAAGAATGTCAACCACCAAATCTTTAATGCGTTGGACTGCTTCTGGTCTTCATGTGCCCACAAAGAGAAGGCCTGGGGCTCTACTGCCTGTATCCTCAATAAATGAAAAACAACTTTTTCAAGTATTCCAAGGTAGCTGCTCTTGCTCCAGGCCCCTGAAGCTCAGACCTGAGAGCTGGGACCGTCAGTAGATGGGAAGGGGTCAAGTCCATAAGGAGGGGCGACCCCGCTATATTTGAAAAGTACCAAAGTCTGGGACAAAGGCATATATTACCCATACCTAATGGTCAGGTTAATGCAATGACCATGTCAGTCTTAATGAAGAACAGAATAATTTTGAATTTTTGCCATGGAGTAGAGTGAACAAGAGAAACAGGTCCTTAAATGACCACCAAAGCTAATAAAAACTTTCTTCGATCCTGGGATATAAAACACGGTAATGAACTTACACATAAAAACCAGGTAGATAAAAAATACCATATAGACCTCAGGTTGTTTTGTGAAATACAATGCAATGAAGAGGTGTAAAGAGCAGTTCCACTAGACTCTGGAAAATGAAAATTAAACTTGGTTCTCAGCACAATTCTTCTATAAGGTTTAGATTTCATTTTCTGAATTGTGTATTGTTTTCACACTGGAAAAATCTTTGTAAAGGTATAAAATCTTCATAGTAGTTATTAGTGAGGCTGTGAGGGTTTCTGTGAGCAAATCACTCCTATTAATGCAAGACATATGCCAGATGTTATGAAAAACAGCGTAGGGTAGTATAAACAGGACCAGGGGGAAAGTCAGACACCCAAGTCTCCATTCTGGCTTTGGCCCAACCATGTAGAACAATGGTAATTATACCAAATTTCCATCAACCTATGAATGGATAGACAAAATGTAGCATATCCCTGTAGTGGAATATTATTTGGCAATAACAAGAATGAAGCACATGCCATAACTTAAGTGAAGCTTGAGAACATTATACTAGGTGAAAGATGCCAGATCACAAAAGGCCATATGTCATTCTATTTATAGGACATGTCCAGAATAGGCAAATCCATAGAGACAGGAAGTGGATTAGTGGTTGCCAGGAGCTAGGGGGAAGGGAGAATTAGGACTACTAACGTACAGAGTTTTTGGGGACGATGGAAATGATCTCAAATTAGACACTGGTGATGGTTGCACAACACAGCGAATATACTCACTGAATTGTATACTTAAAAAAAGTGAACGTTCTGTTATATGAATTAGGTCTCAATTTGAAAAAATAATGGCAAATATAATAATTCTGGCTAAGTTTTGAATTGCTGCTGCTGCTTCTTTTTTTAAGTAGAGTCCATGCCCAGCATAGAGCCCAGTGCAGGGCTTGAACTCACAACTCCAAAGTCAAGACCTGAGATCAAAAGTTGGACACTTAACCAACTGAGCCACCCAGGTGCCTCAGAGTTAGTTCTTAGAGTAGGTGCTTTTTAAGAACCCTTTTTACAGAAGAAACTGAGGCTCAGAAATATTAATATGTCCAAGTTCACCTAAATGTCAAGTGCAGGACCAAGGCTCTCCTGCTTCTGGAACCCACGCTATGTCCACTGTGCAGCTGTGCTGTCTCAATTACCCTAGTGTCCTCGTCTGTAACACGAAGGTGTTAAAATGGGGCATCTCCAAGTTGCTTTTGCATGTTAATAGCTGTAAATGCTAGTTCCTTGGGAAGACTTCTAGGGATTAAAGGTGCAGGCCATCCCAAAAGTACTGATCCAGTGCCAAGGACAAAGCAGAACCCTGGAAAAATAAATATTCCTTTTATGTCCATGGTGTCCTAGGTCTCTTGGACATTAACCGTCAACCCAAAAAAGATATCACCTGTAGAGACAATTCCTTTTGGGTTTCTATCTTTTGTATTAAGCTCTGAACAATTTGATGGATTCTGTGCAGAAACCTTCTTTTCAGTACCAAAAAGGTTGGCCATTGAGTCAGAGTATAGGATCTGGGAAATCTCTACTCTCATGGAAGTTCTAAGAATCTTAGAAGGTTTTGGGACTGAGATTATTTTATTCTTTCTGCAGGGTCCATGCTCAACAAAATTACAAAGCAAGAGTTTATCTTTAGTTTGGCATCATCTCCCCATCCTCTCCTGACTTCCTAGCAATAAATAAGGCTCTGACACATTCAGGGAACTGTAAGACAGGTTATTTTATTCCTTCCTGGACACTGAATCTTCCAAGGTCATCCCAAAGACAAAGTGTAATGAATGAACTATGGACACCACAGCAAGTTGGTGAGAAAGACTTTTAGGCAGGGGGAGCTTTCTTAGAGTTCTTCCAACCACCTTATATGCAATGGCTCCACATTCCCTAGCCATCTGTACTGGAATGACTTACTGAACTTTTCAAGCACCGTTCTAGCTAATTTATATGTCCAAATCCCTTTTTTGTTCAAAAGGATTCCTACCCACTATTAGAATCTTTGAACTTCAAAGTTAGTCTTTGAGAAAGAAGAAATGGAATATAATCCTGGTCCAGAAAAATAGGTCTCCTCTTCAATAACAGATAAAATTAATCTTTTAAGAGCTTCTCTACCATAGAATTGTTTTTTGGTTTCTTCCCCAAATTTAAAAACGTTCTCTGGCATGTAAAATTATTAAATTAAATTTCTTTCATTTTGACCATCCCAGGACTTAAGATAAATGAAGAAAGACAAGCATATCCAGAAAGGAAGCTCTAAATTCTAGCCTAGAACCCTCCCTGTGGAATGTGTTGAGATTCTTCAGTTCACTTGGCCTTGGCAAGTATCTTTTGTAACGTAGTCCCTTCTACTTCTCTTTCCCCTCAAAAAGTGCTTTACATATTTAAAAAAAAAAAAAGTTTTGAGTACCTCTTGTGTTTCTCGATGCTCTATAATTCTGGCATCTATGTTCTCCAGAGATGGGAGACCCAGGAAGGATTGGCAGGTGAGGTTGGGTGGTAGGAAAAGCTAGATGGATAAAGCTGCCTGGAGTTTCAAGAACAAGGACAGGGAGGCAGGAAATGAGAGGGACTAAGGCAATAGGTGTTGGAAGGCCAAGGACACACATTATTTATCCGTGTCCTAATTCTACCAAAAGAAGGCATGAGGCAGTTATGCAGTTCTGATATTCTAGGTTGTTTTGTCCAAGTCCTCAGAAGGAGCAATATCTCCAAGTGCCTTTGAAAATCATCTCAGGCATTCGGCCATCAATTACTGATGCCTGGTACGTAGTGTGAACCTACAGAGGGGAGCTGCCAGGCAGATCCATTGGTGTATATATATGTGTAATTCAAAATAACTTGGATCGCCACCCCTGGGTGGCCTGCACCACAATGCCATGAAAATATACAACTCAGACAACATAAAGGAATTCCAGAACTCAGACTTTTCAGCAAAGCAGGCATTCTTACTTCGTCTGAGTAAGTCGGGCCCCCAGTATAGACCACAGGGGAACAAGATGTTTATAGAGGAGTTCCTATGTCCAGGTAGGAGTTTTACACAACAGGACTAACCACTATAGCTGCCCTGCATAACACACAAGGCGAACGGAGATCGACTGTTCTTGTCCATGATTGCCTCCTGCCTAAGACGTAAGGGAGGCTAAGAAGCTGTTTGTGGTCCTTTGAAACCCTGCTAAGCCTGATTAATCCAGAGGGCGGTCTGAGGTTGTAAATCTGTAGGCTCCCAGAGAAGAACGGGTTGGGAGGAAGTGTTTAATATATACAGATTAATTTCCCAGTGAAGTCTTGGCTGGGAAACAGAGCTCCACGAGATGGGGTGGGAAGATGACAAACATCTCCCGGAGTCATTTAGTAACAAGATCCCCACGGGCAGTCTCTCAAGTGTTGCCTCCCAGCTACCTTGAATGTTGGGCTTGCTTCTCCCAGATTCTACAACCCTCCCTAGAATGAGCTAGACAGTCTTTGGGGACTCTGCAAAATAGAATTTTGGAGCTGAATTTTGTGCTGAAAAGAGTAACTGATATCCTTGTGTGCTCATACAGCCACTTCTGAAAATAAATCCATCCACTTCTTCACTGGGACACTGAGAGAGAAAGTTAGCCCTAATGAGATGGAGGAAGACGGGGCTCACGCACCGATAAGACTTTGAAAATAGACCAGCGTCTAGGCTTAGAGTATAAATGAATAAAATATCATATTCCAACTGCTGGGTGAGACGGGTGCCTGATAAAGCCCAGCTTAGCTGAATCTCCTGTCCTCAACCAGCATCAATAGCTGGGGGTCAGCAACTCTTTCCTCTTCTTCATCTGGAGTCAAGAATGGAGAATATGAGGGGCGCCCGGGTGGCTCAGTAGGTTAAGCATCTGACTTCAGCTCAGGTCATGATCTCACGGTAAGAGGGTTTGAGCCCCACGTCGGGTCCTGTGCTGCCAGCTCAGAGCCTGGAGCCTGTTTCAGATTCTGTGTCTCCCTCTCTCTCTGACCCTCCCCTGTTCACGCTCTCTCTCTCTCTTTCAGAAATAAATAAAACATTTAAAAAAAAAAAGAATGGAGAATACAAATACATGAATATGTTCTCATTATAAAATTTGTATTTAATTATTTTTTATCACACAACTTGGATTGGGAAACAAGTTGATATTGCAGACTCAGGGTAAATATTTATTTAAGAATTTTTTTCTCACCTATGATACAATACTAGCCATTCAAATCCAATTCAAATGATCAGCTACCAAAACTTGCTGTCACTACACAGGTTAGCAACGAAATTTAAGTCATATCCATGGATCCAGAGATCCATGTTGCCCTGAAGGAAATTGGGGCAAATATGCTGATATTCTGGCTACTGCTATTTTTATGAATAATAAACTGTCTTCCATCTTTGATCTAAGAGTCTCATGCTTTCTACTGGCATTCATGAAACTAGGCAGGCCAACTCAGCTTACTAGTAGAGTAAAATTGTAGTGCTTGGCATATAGCAGGACAATACACAGAGTAACTCAGTTTATAATTGGTTCTGCTCTCCAGCACTGAACTTATAAAAGGAGCTTAATGATATATTTCTCTTAATACCAGTGACTAAGAAATGAAAATAAATATACATCTTATACAAACCAATACTGTCTTTTAAGGCATATCAAACAGAGGTGAAATTATTCTAAGAGGAGTAAGAAAGAAGGTGAGTATTCTACCCTCTGATTCTACAAACGCTGATTGAATTCAGGGTACTGAATTCAGTGTGTCAGCCTCAAAGGGAGAAACTACGTTTGTGTTCATCCATGCTAAGTGTACTCGCTTCTGCCCTATCCCTACTTGAATTCCATTTCCTGCAACCATTGGCTGTGATATCCGTTTCTGTACGGAAGCTAGGCTGATTCTTTTTCTGTTTCCTGCCAAGATAGCTTTTAGATGCAAAGGGGTGGAGGTAGCAGAGACGCTGCAGGAAAACACTGGATCAAAAGCAGCTAAATCACATGATTAATGGAAAAAATTGTTTTAATTTCCATATAACAAGGTATCATTGATTTTCATATTTATCTTAAAAATTCACATCTCAAACTAACAAGCATGATTTATATAGCCTCTATGCTAGGATGCAGTACACATTTTCAACTCCAGGAAGCAGAGCTGTGGTCCTTTCTAACATATAGCAACAGGTTGACATGAAGTTCCCGTTTTGCTCAAAGGTTTTCATGCACCTCATTTCTGCCTAAATCAACAAAGGTTTTTTTGTTTTAAAGCAACCATATACCTTTTGAGAATAGAAATTCAGAAGCTAAATTAAGTAGAAAATACCTGATCAGTGATGAGAACTGACCTAATAAAACATACTACAGAGATACTGGCCCTTAAAAGAGAAGTTCCAGGCTTCTATTTGCAACTGACTGCATTTCTTTATTAAATTACTGTGAGTGAATCAGGGCTTCTTATAACTTTATGAGATCAACCTGCAACCTCTACAGAATCAAATCAAAACTCCAGCCACATTGCTTCGCTAAATCATCCTGATGATGTTGGTCACACTCTCCCTGGGGGCAGAAGGAATGCTGGGAAAGTCAGACTTTGCTGTACATGAATGAGTCCATCTCACCTCATGAGTGGAGTGACGAGCTCAGACAACGTACACGGAAACTCATTACTTTTTTCCTTATGACACAATGATGGGTTTTTGTTTATAAAATGACTACTTGCTCATTACAAATTCATTCTTTCATTCATTCATTCATTCACTCACTATTCATTCAACAAATAGTTATACTTTCTGTATATACAAACAGACCAGAACTGTTAGGTAACTGGGGGTAGAGCAGTGAACAAAACGATTCCTGTCTTTGTGGAGCTTACTATCTAGGAGGGGGAGATAGGCAGTAAACAGAAGACCTGCTAAAATAAGCATCCAACTATATCATATGTTAGAAGGTGAGCCGTGCTATGGAAAACAGAAGACACTGAACAGGATAAAGAGGGTCAAGCATGCCAGGAGTTGAAAGACCCAGGCTGATGTTTTAAATGCTGTGCCTGAGGCGGCCCCACTGGGAAGAACACACTGAGCAAAGACTTGAAGAAGATGAAAGGGTTGGCCATGCTGCTGCCTGAGAGAAAAGTGTTCCAGACTGAGGGAGGAGCCAGTGCAAGAGCGGTGAATTGGAAGCGTGCCTGGTGTGTTTGAGGAAAAGGACTGAGAAGAGGGGTGAGTGAGGAGAATAACAGGAGATGAGGTAACAGGGACTAGTTTATGGAGGGCTGTATAAGCGCTGCGAAGACTTTTGCGCAAAATGTGGGGGGCTATTTAGTTTTGAGCAGAGGAGTAATGTGATATGTACTATGTTTTAAAATGATCCCCTTTGTTTCTTTGTTGAGAATGGACTGTGGTGAAGGCAGAGTAGAAGGACAGAGACCAGATGGAAGATCATCTTTAGAAATCCCAGCGAGAGATAAGCTGGCTCACTATAGAGCCACGGCAATGGTAAGAAATGGCCAGAATCATGATCAGTTTTGAAGGCAGAGTCAACAGTCTGCTTTTGGATGTGATATACGGTGTGAGAGAAAGTGAGAGATCAAGCGTTTGGCTTTAGCAACTAGAAAGGTGGAGTTGTCCTCACCTGAGCTGGTAGAACAGCCTTTTGGGTTTGGGGCTCTCTGACCTACTCTGAATGCATACATCTATTCTGGATTTCAGTTTTGGACACGTTGAGCTTGAGATGATCACGTGGGCAGCTAACTCTCTCAGTCTGGATTTTGGAGCAGAGGAGTAGTCTAGAGATAGAAACTTGGGAGGTGCAAGAATATTAATGGTATTTTAAGACCATTAAGGATAAATTCCTTTGGGTTGATTTTCTGGTCCAAAGTTGATTTTCTGGTCTTGTCCTGAGCATATTCAAGGGTTTCATATTTAATTCTAATCTTTCCTTTTGAAAGGGGGTAACAATTTAGAATCCCAGCTGTAGTGCCTTAGAGAACTGTTTGTTCCTGAATATTGTTGCTTTTTAATTTTTGTCAGCCTGATAGTCAAAAGCTACTTCATGTCATAATTTGCAAATCAGTGATGACTAGTGAGGTCAAAATTCTTATTAGCCATTTGCCCTCTTTGAAAACTGCTTATTTATGCCCTCTGTTTGTGAAGATCTTCATCTTTGTACCCTCCTACATTAGCATGGTGGCTGTCACAAAAAGCACCATAATGAAAATGAGGGGTCAATGACAAGATCCCCTCTATTAAAAAAATCATTAAAAAATGACTTTATTGAGATGTACTTTGCACAGCATATAATTTATCCATTTCAAATGAAAAATTCAGTATTTTTAGGAAATTTACCAAGTCGTGCAAACATCACCATAAATCCACTTTAGGACATTTTCATGACCCCATTAGAACCCTCATGCCCATTACAGTTAATGCCTGCTCCACATCCCAACCACTACTCTGTTTCTACAGGGCTGCCTCTTACAGCCATTTCATATACATGGAATCATCTAATATGTCGTCTCTTGTGTCTTACTTCTTAAAAACAATTCCTTTTTAGTAGGTTCTTAGTCACAAGACTTTACCTCCTTCTGCATTCTGCCATTTATCCCTCACAAAATCTTGATTCATGCAAACATGCTCTTCTGATGATATCTTTTTCACTTTCCTTCAGATTATACTCAATTATCCTGAGGAGACAGCCATCATGGACTTGCTAGTACCTCACCTATGCTGCCTCACAGATCTACCTGTCATACCCACCACTCCTTCCAGGTTAGGCTATGGAAACCCCTAGTAGTCTCTCCTGCCTTTAAAAATTCTCACATGAAGGCACTTGGGCGAAGTACGCACTCCTTCCCATTTGGTCCCCTAGATTTTTCCCTACTGTCCCACTATTATCATAAACTAATTCTGCTTCAAAAGGAAATATTTCTTCATTACCACTGACCAGGCAAAGGATCCAAATACCATACTAATGTAGTAGTATATAATATATATTATATACTAATATAGTCATGTTACTATGCATCCACATCAACAGCATTTCGTTTTTTATTTTCTCCATGCTATTTTTGTCCAGGAGAAATTACTAGCAACAGATTATCGTGGTAAGATATGCCCCTAGAGCTGAAGATGGGCCCAGTCTGAGACACACAAAATGCAGGAAAGCCCTCTACCTGTCATAAGTCTTGCCTAATATCCAACTTTCTAGCTTTGCCAGGTGTGTTTCCTATGGCAATTCCTATGCTTCCCTACATGTGGTACTGGCCTTGGACTTCCCTTGAAAGAGGCTAAGATCAGTTCTCAAGGCTTACTGAAGCCAGACCATGTCCCAGAAATCATGTTCAATCTGCTTTCTAGTCTCAGGGTTACCAAGTACTGAGAAATGTGTCAAAGATGTCACGGAGACTGAGTTCCATGTCGTCCCTGCCACAGCTTCCATGTTCCCTGTGGTGAAAGCCACTGGAAGCTCTGAGAACTAGCAACACGCGTTCTCCCTTTCTCTCCCTCTTCCCTGAAGCCAATCAAACCTGAGAGTTCACCACCGGCCGGTAATCCTCAGACTCTCACACTGCACCATTCAAAAGACAGCCACCCTCCTCCCCTTCCCCAGAGGTGATGCTAAGAGAAGGGAGACTTCTGTGGGTCTACGCATCTCAGAACACACATCAAGCTACTCACACACTAATTCAAATACTGATGAAATGTCTATACTCCCCAGTTCTCTCCCCTTTCAAGTGGCTCCAGCTCCATCTTGAAACAATTTCTCCAGCTTGCCTCAATCCTTCCAGGGTCTGTTCCATTGGCTTGGCCAGAGTCTTCCCCCATCTCATGCCAAGCCTGGTTTCACTTATTTCAAACCAGCTTCCATCAAGATAGTGGGCTTCTTTTCTGAATTTCTTTCACTGTTTTGAAGTCAGCACAGAAAAGATACTTAAGAAACTGCAAAGTGAGTACTTCTAGCAGTGTGTTCCCGTGAATGTCACACATTGTTCTTCTTTTGAATCTCTTCCATGCAGTGTATGGAGAATTTTTTTTAAAGCCTGATTTTATTTTCTTCTTTTTCTTTCTTTTCCAAGGCTCTGTGGCCAGCAGGGCTGAGCTGGACAGATCTTCTAATCTACAAAGTTTCCTGTAGACAGGCGTTCTAAGTTTTGCAACCTTCTTCTTTAGTAAAGGGTACTTTTTTTTTTTTTTTGGAAAAGGGTACTTCTAAGAAGTTGGATTTGGTGGCCATTTTCCCTCTTGTTCATCCATCTGCATGATCCTCTAGAACTCATTTTGGTTTGGAGAATCTCAATTACAAGCAAGCCAGATCAACAGATTTCTGGCCTAGAGAAACAGATAAGCCAAGTCCTTACAGATATTAACAGAACATTGGAAAATCTTGGCTTGTCATCAGTGCACCGCTCATATTAACCAGTTGGAACTGTGGCATCACTGAGTATCTTCACGGCCCCTGGTTCTTAGTTATGTTCAGACAAGGAACATACAGAGGCATCTATATGCTTATATTTGTCTACTGAGATTTTAAAAATAACTGCGAGTTAAGTATTAAAGAAACCTGGAATTATCGGATGCACAAGCATCAATATGGATACAAAATCGTAAAATTTGCTTTTAATGGTGTGATGATAGGAGAAGCTCCAAAAACGCACCAGAATTATAACAGATGGGGGGGGGGGAGGGCGGCGAATGCCCATATTAAGCTGTAACTCCATGCTGTACATGCACTTTACCTCATTTCAGCCTAAAGCAACCTTATTAAGGTTGACGTTACGGGTCACGTTTCAGAGAGGGGAAAACTGGAGAATAACTAGCTCAAAGTCACAAAGCTGGCAGGGGTGGAGCTGGGATTCAAACTCCCACCTGAATGCAAACAAACTCAGCCAGGGACCTTGGGATTCGCTGTGGCAAAGTCCCATCCTAATGGTGGTCATTATGATAAGGTTTGGATGAAGAAGGGCTACAGTTTCTAATAGCCAAAAGAAATCTCTCCCCATTGTAATATCACAGGGGATTCCATTTTAGAGATATGTTAACACCCAAATACGTTCCACACCCATAAGAAAAGGGCCTTAGGGAAAACAAGAGGTATTTCTAGGCAGGCCCAGAAGGCAGATTAGTATTTGGGAGAGGTGAGGTGGTTTCTTGGGGTGTGGGTGGAAGTGGCCAGCTCTTATTCTACTTCTCAGGTATGAGCTGAGACAGTCCCTAAGAATTCTGGTAAAGTAGATGCAATACTTGCTCAGATTAGCTAGAATCAGAGGATTAACAACTAAGGCTGGCCCCAGCCCAGCCAAGGCCAACAAAATGGCTAACACAAGATATGCCCTCCAGGGTCGGCCTCTTCCTTAGACACACTCTGGAGCTCAGTCACCCCCCCTCCCTCCCCCGCAGTGCCCTCACCCCAGACCAGTATTATGCAATGCACACCTCTCCTTCTACATGAACTGCCCCTTCTGACTGCAGGTAGTTTGTGCACACTTTCTGGCTATAACTAAGAGGTACCTTAATACCATATTCATTGTTCCTGTGGATTCTTCTCCAAAATAATGTGCTATCAAGCAGTGATGGTGATGGGCCAACATGGTTCAGAATAAGGGAAAAGCAGGCAGATCTCTGGGCAGAGATGTCCCCACAAGTAAGCACCTGCTGTGCAGTGGGGGTTAGCTAGGTCAGGACCCCCAGCTGTGAGCTTCATCAGGCTCTGCCTCAGCTGTCAAGTCAAGGTCATGCTCTCCCCCGGGGCAATTTCTGGCCAATGGCAGGCAAGATGGCATAGGGGCCAAGGGCACACTGTCCTAAGATGGGCCAGGTTGGTATGAAGATTATTTTGCGTTAAAAAACAATAAAAGCTCAGCAGTTTCAGGAAACACACTTTACTTCCCCAACAAAGGCCTAGGAAGAATTTAGATAGAGGACCCACTCCAGGAAGACAGCTAACAGCATAGATAACTGCACTGTACTGTGCAGGAGATACGGTGGCCAGGGAGGAACCCAGTAAGGCGTGTTTGTTCAAACCCATTGTTTGAGTGGCCCAGCAAACATTTGTTTACCAAACATTCATTCTTTTTCATCTTCCTGTGAATTGCATTCCTTCCTTTTGAGGTCCCAAATCCCTACCTTCTACACCTTAGTGGAGAATGACATACGAACCTCATTTTGCCCCTCTTTGATATTTCCTGGCCCCTCTTCGTGGTTTCCTTTTATGCATGCTATTAAATTTGGTTTTCTCCTGTTAATCTGCCTCGTGTCAATTTGATTCTAAGTCTGGCTAGAAGGACCTTGAGGAGACAGGATGTTCCTGCTTCCTGACATGGGGGAGATGAAGCTCGGCCATGTCTACCCAGGGCCGGGCTCCCCCACACTTGTTCTCGGAGCCCCCTGTCAGGCTGACGGATTTTGTCAGGTGGGCAGCACGGGTGTGGCTCCCTGCCCAGCCCTGCTTCCTCAGATTTCCTTTCCCAGGTGTTATCCCCACAGCCATGCTGCACTCTTAGCACTAACTCAGCATCTGCTTCCCGGGAACGCGAGGGAGGGCACTATAAAGAAAATAACAAAGCATGACCCCAAAAGGAGGTGATAGGAAATAATAGTAGCCAAAAAAGGTTGGTAGGAACGGATAGGACTCAGCTAATCTGGGTACAGAAGCAGTCGGCAGAGCATTCTTGAGAAATCAAGCTGGATGAATGGCATTTAAGCCTGTTGGCTGGTGGCAGGTTAAACAAACAAACAAACAAACAAACAAAAACCCAAAGGGCAAAAGGCTTCTTTTGCAAAGACACTCCCTTGGATTAGGACTCTGGTCACTCAATACCCAAACAACTTCACCAAACTTCCCCTCAGTATCAAGCATTTGGAGCAAGATTATGCTTGTTTCAGATGTCAGCACTGCCATTTCAGGCCCACAGGCAGGATGTTAAACCTCAGAGACTGACCCAGGGGTCTCGTAGGCCTACGGCCACTGGGAGGATTGAATAGAATAATGGACTAAGTGGGCTGGTTTCCCACGTGGCACGTAATAAATACCAGTGCTAGCTCCTTTCCCTTTCAGAAATTGGCTAGGTGATGGTAGGTCAGCCTGTTAGACTGGTCTGTAGCCATTGTCCCGGGTGGAAGGCACACTCACAGAAGGGAGCGGTCAGAGCCGACTCTGTGGTCTGAAAGGAGCACAGAGAATGACAGTCAAGTCACGGGGTTAGGGGACAGGGTCTCTGGAAAAATCAAACTCACAAGGACAGGCAGAGTCAGAAATGATCCTAAAACTAAAGATTTGAAAAGGCCGGGCAAATGTGCATTAGACACAGAGCCCTCACAGAGAGGCATTTTTTAAAAAAAGTTTATTTGAGAGAGAGAGAGAACACATGAGGTGAGGAGAGGCAGAGAGAGAGAGAGAGAGAAAGAGAGAGAGAGAAGCCCATGCAGGTTCCGTGCTGTCAGTACAGAACCTGACTTGGGGCTTGATCTCACAAACCATGAGATCAAGACATGAGCTGAAATCAAGAGTCAGACACTTAACCAACTGAGCCACTCGGGTGGCTCTGACAGGCATTTTGAGGGTCTTGTGGGCTATGTTGTTCCACAGAGTAGAAGGGGTGTGTGTGTGCGCTGTGGGGGATCAGGCTCATAAAGGCAACCAGCACTGACTGTGGCCAACTGCAGGCCATATTGTCTGCCAGAGAGAGAGGCGCACATGTCTTTCACAACACAGACCAAGGGTGGCCTCTTGTTTTGCTTCCGTGTCCATCTGGCTGGGGCCAGCCTCCCAACTCCCCGAGCAACTGCAAGCTCTCTGGCCTGACCTGAACTCCGAGGATGATCCCAGAGGTCCTGGAACAGACCCAGGACTCAGGGTGGAGCCTGGGAGGTTGCCTATCCCAACCAACCATGCTGTGAGATGGGCTGACCCCTGATAGTCTGTACAATACGCGGGCTGCTCATGCTGAGCACAGGCAACTGCCACGATGAAATCAGATGCATGTGTCCAGGAGCAGAAACACTGCCCCTCTCAGCATTCGCTCCTCTCTGACCTGCCTTTCTGCCATGTGTCACAGATAAGTGGACAACAACCCTCTCTTGGTTCAGCTGCCTCCTTTAATTTCTTCTTAAATGTTTTTATTTACTTTGGGGAGAGACAGAGAGACAGAGCATGAGCAGGGGGAGGGGCAGAGAGAAAGGGAGACACAGAATCTGGAGAAGGCTCCAGGCTCTGAGCTCTCAGCACAGAGCCCGATGCAGGGCTCAAAGCCACGAGCTGTGAGATCATGACCTGATCCAAAGTCGGACGCTTAACCGACTGAGCTACTTGAGCGCCCCATCAGTTGCCTCCTTTAAAAGGGTTTCTTTTACTTTTCTGAGGCAGGGATTTCAAAAGCCCAGTTGTTTCAATATTAAATGTTTCAACATATTACAATGTCATTACATTGTATGTAATGTAACACAACATATTACACAGTCATTACACAGTCAAGATATTTTTTAAATGTCTAGAGAGGGTCTCTGTAGATACATGATCTCAACAATAGGGGAAAACACTCCCAGCACCAACAGCCAGCATCTCTGCTTTTGTGGGAGATGCAAACAGGTGTGGGTATTTGAGTCACAAGTATGTTTTAGAATATTAGGAACTCACTTTGTTACCAAGTGCTCTCAACAGGAAATAGCTGGCAGACAGCACACACTAAACTTGGAACCCTCCAACTTCGAGCAAACAAAAAACATCCAAAAACAAAATCAGAGCCATGGGCCGCCTGGAAAAATAAACACCCCCCCCCCGCCCCCAAAGGCTATTTCTTGAGTTGCACACCAGGAAGAGTGTGATCTGGAAGAATCTGGAAGTGAGGGAAACAAAAGCACTGACCAAAGGACCTTCTCGAATCTCTGGGGGAAGAAAATATGAGAGTTTTCCACTGTGGCACTGTTCCATTTAGACTCAAATATTTCTCACAGATAAAGGGGTATCTTAGCTTGTTCTAGTTTTCCAAACTGGGGACCAAACCACACCCACTTTCACACAGATTGGAGCTTTTTGAGGACAGCAGGGATCAGGGGTCAGGACACCCAAATGCTCCATGTGGGCTCTGGGAAGGACTCAGGACACTGGATTTCAGAAAACACAACAACTCTCAATAACCAGGAGATTTTTTTGCTGTTAACACCTTGCATCCTGAGTTCTCTTCAGAGATTTCATACTAAAGAGACCTAACTGCTGTCTTTTAAAATGTGGTTTTATGGTGCACTGAGAGCATCAAGATGAGATGTGTTTAGCTCCCTGTCTGACCTTCACAAAGGATTGACATATTGGCACCTGTTCTCTGAAGGGCCCTTCCTGGTATTTGGCTTCAGGTAAAAGGATGTGATCTTCTAGATGACTTAAGGCAGTGAAAAGCTTGCTTGACAAAACAGACTGGTGGAAAATTTCAATACTGCTGTTTCTTCAAGAACTGAAAAGGAGTGGTCTTTACATTAATAGACACAAAGCTTATAAGGCCCAATTTCACTAGAAATATCTTCAAGGCACAAAAGTAAATATGAGGCAAAGTCCAAAGGGGCTTCTCACAGACTCTTTCAAATGGTTGAAGTTCCAGATCGGAGTCTACAAACCTGGTCTAAAGAAATTGTCTGGGAGCTCCTGGGTGGCTCAGTGGGTGAAGTGTCTAGCTCTTGTATTGGCTCAGGTTGTGACCTTGTGATCATGGGATGGAGCCTGTCAGCAGAGAGCCTGCTTGGGATTCTCTCTCACCTCTTCTCTCTGCACCTCCAGCCCTTTCCCCCTTCCTTCCCCATTGTGCGCATGCACTCTCTCCCAAAAGAAATATAAGCATTAAAAAATATGTCTGGTTTTTAAAGTTTAGATATCCAAATTCTCTCTCTCCCTGGGGCAGAAGTGAGGAATAGAAGGAAAACAAGACAAAAAAGAACCAAGAGGAAGAACAAGTAAGAAAAGTGAGTTTTCAGATTTCAGTCTTCAATCCCAACAAGGCCAATTAATGAAGCTGAATTTAAAATGCCCTGCCTTGGATTTCAAGATGACACAAAGACACCTCTCCGATAACACCGAATCCAACCATAAATCACTGCCCAGATTCCATGGGTGAATGTGGAGGTGAGGACACGAAAACACACAACTACTCCCCCATGAGGCATTCACTAGCAGACCCAGAAGAGAGTCAGTCTTGTGCCAAGGAACAGATTTTCTCTGAAAATTGAGGAGATGATATACAGAGAATAAGGCTCAAAATATGGAGAGCAGGCAAGCTGGCTCAGTGCTGACTTCATAGATTTCACAGTGCACCTGTAATTAATGTTATAAATTAATGTGTCAATTTCCTAACTCTCTAAATAATTATTATAGTATATTACGAATTATATTATTGATATAATGTTATATTATTGACATGTCATATTGACATTATATATCATTGACATAACTGACATATTTTTGACATAACATTTATATTATAAATTACACTATTATCACAGAAATAAAATTTTATATGACAAAACAGTAATATAAAAATAGATCTTAATAAAATTTATTAGCCACTAGGTACTATTTAATAAAAAATACTGATCTATAAAATAAAAACATATAATATGAATTTATATTCTATAAATTTTAAAATGATATTAATTATATATGACGAATGTCCCAACAGAAGCACAGGTTACTTCAGTAACTTCTGAAAGAGGGACTGGCCTGCTTTGGGGGTGGATGTGAACATGAGGTTTCCTTCAGGAAGAACCGGGGGTCTGAGGTCCCGTAGCAGTTAGCTAGGCTGAAAGGAGGCTTGAAGCATGGGATCTGGATTGAGGAGAGAAGGTCCAGGCAGAAACTAAGATCATGTTTAAGGCCCTGCATTGGAATTTGACCGTGAATTCTAATTCTGCCTCCAACTGGAGATGTAGTAGTGGAAAGCCTCTGGGTTGAATAGTACCCCCCTTCCCCCAGTTTCACACCTACCTAGAGCCTCAGAATGTGATGTTACTTGGAAATAGGGTCTTTGCAAGGCACATGTAATTAACTACTTAAGTATCACACTGTATCAGAGTGGACTCTGAATCCAATGACAGTGTCCTTATAAGAGACAGAAAAGAACCCACAGAGACCCAGAGAAGACGGTGGTGTGTAGCTACAGTTGGAGATTGGCATGATCCATCTAGAAGCCAAGAAATGCCAGGGATTTCCTGCAAAGATGGAAGCTGACAGAAGCATAAGACACTTTTTCCCTCAGAGCCTCCAGGAGAAGCCACCTCTGTGCACAAGGTGATTTTAGGCTGCTGACCTCCAGAACCACGAGAAAAGACATTTCTGTTGCTGGGAGCCATTGCATTTGTGGTACTTTCTTAGGGCAGTCCGAGAAAATGAATACAGCCTCGCCACACCCCCTTCAGCTTTTCCAAGACTTTGACTCTTGAAATTCTTTCACAATAAGATGCAATCTTGAAAGCCTCTAAGACCTGCTTAAAATAATTTCATCATGTTTTTCATGGCTATACAACCAAGTAATTTTGAATAAATATATTAGATATGCTACTGAAGTGACTTAAAGCCCCTTTTAACATATTCTTTCAAAATATCAAGATGTATATATCCCTGTTTCCCAAGTAATGCATGCTGTTTCATTTACTTCAGATTAATCCGTAAGAACAAAGATGATGTACTGACTCAAATGTAAATAATATGCATCATTGAAAAATATTTAAAATACATATTTTAAAAATATAGGGAAAATTTACCTATGTGATACTGATGGAATCAATAACAGGAAAAACATTACCCTGCTGTTTTAATTCTTGAATCTTTAGAATCTTTGCATTTGAAATGTATAAAATGTCCTGGTGTATTTTAAAAATTATTATGTTTGGTATTTAGATGACAAGAAATGAGAGAGATTTCCAGCTGCAACTTATAATCATTTCTTCTCACACAATACATTGCAGAGTAAATAGTCTTGACTCCAGTAAACAGCAACAACATTGGCTAGAACAAGAGACAGATGTTACGAATTCATTTTGATCGGACTAATAATGGCACCTGAGATCTGATGAAGGTCATCTTCAGGAGAACCATCACTGTTATGTAACTCATATGTTTTTTTAATTTTTAATGTTTGTTTATTTTTGAGAGAGAGAGAAAGAGAGAGACAGAGCATGAGTGGGGGAGGGGCAGAGAGAGAGGGAGACACAGAATTGGAATCAGGCTGCAGGCTCCAAGCCGTCAGCACGGAGCCTGATGTGGGGCTCGAACTCATGAACCACAAGATCATGACCTGAGCCAAAGTCCGCCACTTAACTGACAGCCACCCAGGTGCCCCTATTTCTCACTAATTTGAATCATTAGTGCCCCTACGCTCCTTGTCTTCCATAACTTAAAAAAAACCCAAACTTTTTAAATATTTATTTTTGAGAGAGAGAGACAGAGTGTTTTGGAGGGAGGGGCAGAGAGAGAGGAAGACAGAATCTGAAGCAGGCTCCAAGCTCTGAGCTGTCGGCATGAAGCCTGATGTGGGGCTAGAACCCATGAACTGTGAGATCATGACCTGAGCCTAAGTTGGACACTCAACCAACTGAGCCACCCAGGTGCCCTTTCACTTTTTAAAGGCATAGCAAGAAAGATACTACCAAGCAGGGGAAATGCTTTAGGACTATACAGTGGACAAAACCACTAGGGTGGCTGTTGCTGATCTGTGAGATGAAGTCATGTGGGTATCTGAGTCACAGGAACACCAACGATTTTCCCAGTCAGTATCTGCTCTGAGATTCTTAAACCATTTCAGAGGGAAAATGCTTAATCAATTATTTTATTTTTGATTTTCAGCAAGACAATTGAAGTGGACTCCATGATCACCTTTAACAACATGACCTCAGGAGCACCTTTGCCAATTCTTGGTAACTTCCCAGTCACAGGTCTATAATATGTGACCTCCTCTCCGAGGGTGGAGTCTTGTGGTACAGTGAGTTTCAGAGAGCTCAAACCACTAAGTGGTGATTTCCCCCTGGGTCAGAGCCAACAGGCATTAACTGCTGTCATATCAGCTTCTCTCCTCACTAAACATGTTTCAGAGAGTATTTAAAAAGCAAACAAACACAATAAAGATGTCAGTGTGTATTTTCCATGTTTCACACAGGCTTCTAAAGGACCCTCAACTTTGGGAGGGGCTCAGTTTCCTCTTTGTCCTTTCCCCTAAGGCATGTGACAGGCTATCAGAACACAGGTTTTAACTTGGCAGCAGCTCCTACCTTTTCCTGTAGCACTAGCAATGGACCGCCATCTTGTCAGCCAAGCACGGACAACACATGTTACACAACAGAATTAAAGACTTCAGTCATTAGGATTGCTCAGACCTTACCTAAAAGTTCTTGTGAAGGGAGGAGTCCCCAGTCATATCTTCTTTAAGACATGCCCACATTTCAACTGGGTGCCATCATCTAACAGGGCTATTTTCCCTTCCTTATACAATGAAGTTTGGATTTGCTACTCAGAGCCTTCATGTAGGGGAGAGTGGGAGGAAAGGTCAAGAGAATAGTGTCAGACAAAGTGTATCAGTGGAGGGATAAAAGACCAATCAGGGCTGCTGGGGTTACACATTACACTACTATTACTACTACTACCTTACTTAGGTATAATTCTACATCTTATGAAAGTTAGTAGCAGTAGTGCTATTGTCATCACTATGTGACCACTGCAAACTTGTGAGGTGGGCAAGGAAGATGTGGCTGTCACCAGCCTAAAAGTGATAAAATTTAGGAATAAAGATGATGGAGCTTCACGGAGCACATCCGGGCTCCTGGTCCAGAGCACCTTCCTCCTTCTGCACAGAGGCAAAGAGATGGCAAAACTGCTGTGTTCAGAACTGGTTAGACTCTGGCCAAGAAGATCGTCCAGAATTCTCCCTGTGCCATACGGAGATTGTGATGTTCGCTTGGGAATGGGCTGGGTTAGATCTAGCAGCCCACTGGATAGAATAGGGGTTTTGGAGCATGGAAGACCTAGGTTTGAATCTAGATTTTGTCATTGCCAGTTGTATGACTTTAAAGTGAATTATGTCTTTGTTTCTTTTTTGCTTCAGTTTCCTCATCGGAAATGGATTGCTATGAGAATTAAATATTTAGCAATACCTGAAAAATGTTCACAATGACAATATCCAAGCCTACTAGGTGACATATACAGACAAGTCAACTAACCACATATAAAAATCCCCTTTGGGGAAGGGGAAGAGTAAGAACCCATAGGATGAAGTTGAATGCTAGGGAAGTGGATACCAGTCCCACTTGCTCAGAGCAAGTCAATTCTACTGCAGCCCGCACAAGCAAGCCAACTTTCTCACCTAGCATTCTAGAGTGTCACATGCGAATCACCCCAAACTCAGAGTATAGGCTCAGCTAGAAAAAAATGTCTGTTTCAAAAGAGCAAGAGAACAAGGAAAATTTTCAGAAATGTCTACCCACCACTGTTGGGTGCCTCTCTGGAAGTTCCACAGAACACAGGTCTTAGACACCTTCAGTGCCCAGCGCTGGGCTGATTACATTCAACTTGGCATCTGATGATAAAACCTCCTCAAACTACTCCTCGATTGTTTTTATGTGCTTTGTCATGTTGATCAACAAGACCATGTGCACCTTAAAGTGGGTTCATGGCTCTTTTGCAAATTCTTTTTGGTTTAAATTATTTTTTAAGTTTATTAGTTTATTTTGAGAGCAAGCATGAGCAGGAGAGGGGCAGAGAGAGGGAGAGAGAGAATCTGAAGCAGGCTCCATGCTGTCAGTGCAGAACCCAATGTGGAACTTGATCCCACGACCTGTGAGATCATGACCTGAGCTGAAATCAAGAGTCAGATGCTTAACCGACTGAGTCCCCCAGGTGCCCCTTTTTTACATCTCTTTTCCCTGCTCCTCTCTGTCCTCTTCTAGAATGTAGTGTATTCCCAAGCACACTGCAAGCCAACAGTCACAACACATATAATAATAGAACTGAATCCTTTACCCTCGGCACTGAGAAGTAGTGAGAGTGGTAGAAAACAGTGTTCAGAGTATCAACAACAAGGCAATGATGTTCAAAATATATGAGAATTTTACAAAAATATATTTAGACATGGAGCCACAATTTTGAAATGTGAATCACTGTAAGTGAGGAAAGGGGTTTAGAAATAGTAATAGCTAGTATAATTTATATGCATGTGCTATGGTCTACACACTGTTGTAAGCACATTGAGAAACTTATGCAGTTTGTGAATATATTCTTGCAAAAACTCATATGGTAGGGGCGTATAGTAAGATGTGAAAGTCATTCCTTCATATCATCCTCAAAACCATTCCTATAGCCTTTGACTTTTATCTCATCCATAAGTTTTGTGTATCTTCTCCTTTGTGACTTCCTGCAATTATGGTCTTACTTAGGAGGCCTCCCCACCCTAGATAATATTCTATTTTCTTTTAATACTTTCACAGACTTCATTAAATATTTTTGTTTAGTGTTTATTTATTTTTGAGAAAGAGAGAGAGAGACAGAGCACGAGTGGGGGAGGGGCAGAGAGCAAGAGAGACAGAATCTGAAACAGGCTCCAGGCTCTGAGCTGTCAGCACAGAACCTGATGCGGGGCTCGAACCCATGAACTGGGAGATCATGACCTGAGCTGAAGCTGGACACTTAACGGACTGAGCCACCCAGATGTCCCCACAGATTTCATTTTTATGCTTAGCTTTTTATCCCATCTGGAATTTAGTCATCTATTTTTTAAAAATTAAAAAAATTTTATGTATTATTTTCCTTTTATTTATTGTCAAGTTGGTTTCCATATAACTCCCAGTGCTCATCCCAAGTGCCCTCCTCCATGTCTATCACCCCCCTTCCCCTCTCCCCCACCCTCATCAGCCCTTAGTTTGCTCTCAGTTTCAAGAGTCTCTCATGGTTTGCCTCCCTCCCTCTCCCCAACTATTTTTTTTCTCCTTTCCCTCTCTCATGGTCCTCTGTTAAGTTTCTCCTGTTCCACAAATGAGTGAAAACATATGGTATCTGTCCTCCTCTGCCTGACATATTTCACTTATGAAATATGTGAAAGGCATAACACCCTCAAGTTCCATCCACATTGCTACAAATGGCCAGATTTGATTCTAGTCATCTATTTTTAAAATTTGTTTTTAATGTTTATTATTTTAGAGAAAGAGAGAGACAGAGCATGAACAGGGGAGGGGCAGAGGGAGAGAGGGAGAGAGGGGAAGAGGGAGAGAGAGAGAGAGGGAGAGAGGGGGAGAGAGAGAGAAAGAGAGGCAGACAGAGAACCTGAAGCAGGTTCCAGGCTTTGAGCTGTCAGCACAGAGCCCAACACGGGGCTCAAACCCACAAACTGTGAGATCATGATCTGAGCTGAAAGTTGGACCCTTAACTGACTGAGCCACCCAGGTGCCCCTAGTGTCTCCTTTTCATACACCAAATTTCCTGGTATTTATGGGGCTATTTGGGATTCCTTACTTTGTTCCCCTGGTCTATTTGGTAATTCTTGTGCCACACTATTTGAATTACTATAGTTTTAAAGTATAGTTTGCTCTCTGGTGAGAGAGCTCACATCCTTCCTTATTGTTCTTATTTTTCCAAAAATTTCTCAGCTATTCACTCACTTTTCCCCCTTCCAAATGAATTCCAGCTCATCTGTTCAAGTTCCAAAATAATTCTTTTCAAATTTTGATGGAAACTGAATTTAGTTACAGATAGGAAAGGAAGACAGCCGGATCTAGTATCCTTAAAGGACTGTCTATAGCGTTATAGGTGCAAGAGCTGTGATTACAGACACATAATCTGAACAACTGCAAAAGGTTAAGATCGCCTCCATTAAAAAGCAAACAAATTCACCATAGCCAGCCTTAGATTAGAATCTTAAGAATAAATCTCCGTGCTGTAATTAGCATCCCACAAGTTTTCAACTGAGGTTATGAAATCCAAGAAGGTTTTCTTTAAAAGTTGTTTTTACCAAATTATAAATCAAAGGTATACAGAGGTTACAAATTCAGACGTTCCCGTCACATAATGATTTCAAATCACCATCTCCCTTCTCTATTCTAACCTGAATTTCAGAGTGCAGTTTTTATGATATACTGTATGTCCTGGCAGAGATATCTCAAAATTATTACCATAGACATTTAGTGGAACAAGTCCAATTTTAAACTGAAAACAGTACTTTAAAAGAGATTTTTAAATTCTGGCATCCCAATTTATGTAATAATTAAAATTCATTTAAAAAGTCACAATATTAAAACACTGACAGATTTCTTTTAGAGAAGGTGGAATGTATTTTTCCTTAAAAAGAAAAAAACAAAAACAAAAATATAAGAAGGGTTTAAACTTGTTTCAAAGAGTAATAAGAGACAGAAATAAGATCCGTATTTAAAATAGACAAAAATCTTGTGCTGATGCTTGCGGGTAAAGAATAAGAAAACATACTCTGTCTAGTCTACTTTTCTTATTTTTTTCCACGCTTCAGGAGATATTATAAAGATAACAAACCAGCATGACTGAAGTGCAGAGATCACATGTGAGAGCAACAATTTCTCTGTCCGAGAGTCTGCATTTGGCTAACAAAAAGGGGCACAAGACCTCTCTTGTGAGACATTACACAGATCCTGTTCTGATTATGATGAGCAGCTGAACCTGCAGAGGATAATGAAGAGGCGGGGTGTGTGGGAGGGACAGACTGGTTAAATACACAGATATCTGAATGGCTATATGAAGAAAGGGGTAGACCACTTCAAGGTGACCCAGGTTATAGGATTAGGACCCATGAGAAAAAGATAAAGGATGAAAGGTATTTGGCTTTACAATCCCATGATGGAGTGGCTGCCTTCGGAGGCAGGGAAGTTGCAGGGAGGGTTTTGGATTGGGTGGCAGGCTGGATGCGAAGGCTTCCATAAAGAGAGGCCACCAGCAGTAAGCCAATCACATTGAGCTTGGTGGTTTACCAGGTATGCCACACCCAAGAAAGAATGGGGCATCTGGGAAAGGCAGTGAAGGAAGAGAGGAAAGGAAGGGAAGGAAAGAATGTGGACACATGGAAAGACGATGAAGGAGGAGACAGTCTTGTTTGAACAGCCAGGGAGCTGTCATCTGACCAGCCTTTGGACTTGGAGAAGTTTCTACTACATGAGGGGTAGTGGGGAAGGGACATTTATTATCTATTCCCATTCCCAGGAACCAGACCACAGGCACATGACACAGCTTTGGCTCTCTCGAGGCTCTTGCTTGGCACTCTGGACATGAGGAAGTGATAGGACACAGGGACAGATAGAGGCAAGTCACAGGAGTCCAGTGATCGTGGTGGTGTCCTAAGCAGACTGCTCCTGTGCCATCACCTTGGATGTGTTCTTGGCCACTTGGTTCTTGCCCTTTCTCTTGAGCCCAGACCTCAACACTTCTGTTGGCTTCTGGAAGCTACCATTTTGTCACTGAATTTCTTTTCTGCTTAAATGAGCCAGAATTGGTTTCTATTACTTGCAACTTCAAAACTCTGTTAGGATCACATAAATTGGGGAAGGAAGTACTTAAGAGCTATGTTACATTATCCTTATGCCATATATGGGGATGAAATTCTTTAAAAGTTACATGGCACCTAATATTAGTTGCATTGGAGAGCTAATAATAAATTAGGATCTCTACATTTACCACTACCCCTAATTGTTTCCAAGGTTCTGAAATATTAAATCAGGGCTGGGGGTTGGTAGAGTAGAAGCCATCACATTTCCCATCCCCACCCCCAAAGTTTTGCAAGTAATTCTAATGCAGAGTCTCAGAAGTCTGGCATTTGGGTTTCTAAGCAAATGAAAGTGACATGAACCGTTAAATAATTTGTCTGGTTGTCTAAAGTATTTTGTCTCGGGCCAAATCTGATCAACCTACAAGTGTCTAAAGGGTCAATCTCACCTCCTACTCTTTTTGTTAGCACATAACTTCTCTCACAGAACCTGGTCTCCATCGCCCCCCCCCCCCCAAATTGTACTCTTTCACTCTCTGAGAAGGCACTTCCCATTCTCTCTGCCTATACAGATCCTACTTATGCATCAAGGTCAGTTTAAGAATGGCTTCTTAACACCTGGGTAGCTCTGGCAGTTGAGCTTCCAACTCTTGATTTCAGCTCAGGTCATGATCTCATGGTTTGTGGGTTTGAGCCCTGCATCTGGTTATGTGCTGCCAGTGCAGAGCCTCCTTGGGATTCCCTCTCTCTCTGCCTCTCCCCCATTTTTTCTCTCTCTCCCAAACAAACTAAAAAAAAGAGAGAGAGACAGAGAGAGAGACAGAGAGAGAATGCCTTCTTTCATGAACTCTTTCCTTTCCATTCCAACCTAGGATTTTTTATAACATCAATTTTCAGAGCTGGAAGTGTCCTCTAGTAAGCACATGCCATCTCTGTCATACCATTAGTTTACATATTCACATATTCCTTTCATTAGAATTCATTTCTTCCAGTTTCACTGTCTTTATACCTTATCTTTCCAAGTCCATAAGTTTTCCTTCAGCAACTCTAGAGAAACATAGTTGGTGCTTAATATCACTAAGGTTAAATTACCACACACTGATTCACCTCATTCTCAAGCACTGTTATTATTTCCTGGGAAGAAAAGTAAAGCTTAATCCATTCTAGAGATCTCTCTCTGTTGGAACCATTGCAGACATTTTTACAGATACTAAAATCTGTCTGGTTCTTAATCTAGTCTGGAACACAAGGTCAGAAACCCTGCCATTCTCAAAATGACAAATCTTGAAGCATTTCCACTACCCAGAGCCAGGAGAGGCAGGAAAGACAGTCCCTGCCTTCGAGCAGACAGAAAAGCATCCTGTGACTTACATGTAGCAACTTGCTCACCCAAACAATTCCTGGCTCTGGAAAGTGGCCACTGAAGGGCAGAGGGTGTGAAATGATTCACTTTATGGGCCATTGGAGCTACTTTAATCAGGAAATTTAGAAGTGATATATTTCTGTGGGAATCCTGATTCCCTGCCCCTACCCAAAGCAAGTCTTTCACTGGGTTATGATAGAATAAAGTATTTCTTCTATCCATAATGACTCTATTTGGAGCCACTCAGCAGAAGGGTAAAGTGTCTGGGGGGTAATACAATAATATTGGTGATGAAGACACTACCCTAAGATCATATAATGCTTTGTGCGTTTTCTCCCAAAGCCCTTCTACACACTGTTTTGTCTGAATTGCACAATAAGTTTGTAAAGGAGGAAGTGCAGACAGAATTATGCTCATTTTACAGATGGGGAAGTTGAGGCATTGGAGGTTTGAATGACCTAATGGAGAGGTGGGACCCCCCTTGGCATTCTGGGGGCCTCATTCTGTTAGCTGTGGAAGCAGCAGGGTGGCTGCTGTCACTGACGTTTTAGTGCTAGAACTGGCGACATTATTTGGGTGAAATGTGGTCTGGCACTGCACATATGTGGGCACTGGATGTTTGTTGCTTTATGGACACCTCAGTAATAAGGCCCCTGAGGCTTAAAATAAGTGGCTCGGGTCAAGGAGCAGGGAGTCTGCATTGGGCGTGATTGATATACATTATCCTACATGACACCCTTCCCCCCATGTAGTCAGCCAGTTTATGCACAAACCCTCAGTGTTCTCATTCATAAAGTAAGGGCTCTGGGTCTGGGACAGCACATCTATGGCAGTGGTTTCAAGCATGGCTGATTGGAAGAATAATGTAGGGAGACTCTTATCCAAAGAAGAAAAGAAGAGATGTTCATTACATACAAGATTTAAGCAAAGAAAAACCACATGCATAAGAAATAAAAGAGAGGCCCAATCTTTATTACCCATTAGTGACAGGACAGCAGTGATGCAAAAACATTCTGAAACAGATGACCACCATGTGAGGGATTCCTTTACTCCCTTTACAAGTACAACTCTAGACCCTCACTGAGAATGGACCTTGGGGCTTGGCAATGTGTATTTTATAAAATGCCTCTTGTGATATGGCCAGATTCACGGACTGGCTTTTGGGAACCAGGGCGCTGATGGTAAATAGGGAGTCTTCCCCACAGATTGGTAATAAAACAACATGTTTTTCAGGGAGCAGTATCCTGGTCATGAGGCGTCATCTGTGTTTCCTCAAGGCTGGGATTGCCACACTTGAGGGTATAGGGAATTGGCCCCGAAAGTAGGAATAGTAAGGAAGAATTAAAAGAAATACAAATCAAAACCACACTGAGATACCACCTCACGCCAGTCAGAGTGGCTAAAATGAACAAATCAGAGGATTCTAGATGTTGGCGAGGATGTGGAGAAACGGGCACCCTCCTACACTGTTGGTGGGAATGTAAACTGGTGCAGCCCCTCTGGAAAATAGTGTGGAAACTCCTCAAAAAAAGAACAATAGAACTCCCCTATGACCCAGCAATAGCACTGCTAGGAATTTACCCAAGGGATACAGGAGTGCTGATGCACAGGGGCACATGTACCCCAATGCTCATAGCAGCACTCTCCACAATAGCCAAAACATGGAAAGAGCCTAAGTGTCCACCAACGGACGAATGGATCAAGAAGATGTGGTTTATCTATACCATGGAATACTCCATGGCAATGAGAAAAAATGAAATCTGGCCATGTGTAGCAACATGGATGGAACTTGAGGCTGTTATGCTGAGCGAAATAAGTCAGGCAGAGGACAGGTACCATATGTTTGCATGTATAGGAAGATTAAGAAGAACTTAACAGAGGACCATGGGTGAGAAGGAGAGGAAAAATAGTGGGGGAGAGGGAGAGAGGCAAACCATGAGAGACTCTTGAATGCCAAGAACAAACTGAGAGCAGATGGGGTGGGTGGGAGGGGAATGGGGAGATGGGCATGGGGGAGGGCACTTGTGGGGATGAGCACTGGGTGTTATATGGAAACCAACTTGACAATAAACTATTAAAAAAAAAAAAGAAAAACAAAGAAAGAGAGTGGAAATAGTAAGAGTCACCTTGTAATGGCCTTGCACTTGTGATGTCCCACGGGCCACATCCACACACACACCCTTTCTCAGAGAGGACCCCCACCCCAGGGAGCAGAGATGGTGTCAGGAAGGGCCTGGAAGTATGCAAGCTGAGGCAGCTGGTGGGTCCTTACACTGGAACCAGGTAAAGGAGGAGGGGATGTAAGAGAGTCTAGTCAAGGCAAGCCCAAAGACTGCAAGTATCCTGTTGTGATTATTCAGCCCTAGACATGAGAGAGAACACTGAATCTAGGTCCCTGGAATATACCTTAAGACTTATTCCATATTAAGTCCTCAGGTTCAATTACCTCTCTCCTAGGAAGATAGGACTAAGATGGCAGAAACCAATGGCAAACAAAGATGGCAGTAACATATTGGTGCCCGGAAGGATCCCTTCTTCGCTAGGAGTTAATAGACTGGGTTTTGGATGCCAATCTCCTGGGAGTTTGATTAGCATAAGTCAGTCTCCAGGCAGCTGATAACCTCTGGTAGATGGACATAATTGGATTTCCAGACCTCTGTGGCTATTCTGTGAGGCCACCAGCAGGCCACATGACAGAAGTGGTTTGGCCAAGGTCCGAGCACCTTTAGGGGGCAGCAGATCAGGACTGGGGGATCTGAGATTATGAAAGAATGTTGCTTCGGCCACAGAAGCACAGTGACTTCTTTCCCTGCCATACTCTGCCAAAGGACTTTTCCCTAATTTGCAAACAAAAATCTTACAAAGCACACAACTTGCATCATTTAATTACACATGTAATAAATCACCCTTGGGGAAAGAAGACACAGAGCTCCTCAGGGCAGTGCATAAGGTCACCACGCACACACAGGGATCGGATGGCCACCCCGCCCTCTCTTGGCCGTGGTGATGCTCTTCCGGGCTCATCCTGCGCACACCAGCCCCGGAGCTCCGGCAGCGACCCCTCCCGGAGCAGCAGCTGCAGCAATATCCCCGACAAGGCATTCCCATGACAGAGCCAGCTGGAAGACCCCCATCTGCTACTGTGCCCTTTATCTTGATGGCCTCTCCCAGGCCTGAGCCTCCACCACGTTCACTCGCCAGCCCGGCAGCTACTCTGGGCTCCAGAAGACTGAACAGAGGACGCCCTGAAGCAAGGAAAGTCTTCTTTTGAGATTCTCCCACCTTCCCTCTCCTGGGACATCTCTTCCTACAACCAAGTGTTACAATAATTAAGCTGTTGCCTATAACAGAGGTTAAAATTATTAGAAGTGAGTTTGGAAAACACAGGCCTTTATGCGGATTGCTGTGTGCTAGAGCCTGGCTACTTTGAACTTGTTAGAAATGCAAAAATCCTCAGGGAACACCCAGACCCGCTGCACAAGAGTCTGCATTTTTGTCCCCAGGTGACTCACAGGTTAGAACACACCTTACTGTCCTCAGTTAATATTTTTCTCCTGGTCAATAATGATCTAAATATCAAATGGTGTGAATAGACATTTTTTTCAAAGAAGACATCCAGATGGTTAACAGACACATGGAAAGATGCTCAATATCACTCATCATCAGGGAAATACAAATCAAGACCACAATAAGATACCATCTCACACTTGACAGAATGGCTAAAATTGACAACGCAGGAAACAACACGTGTTGCTGAGGATGCAGAGGAAGGAGAACACTCCTGCACTCTGGTGGGAATGCAAGCTGGTGCAGTCACTCTGGAAAACAGTACAGAGGTCCCTCAAAAAGCTAAAAAATAATACTACCCAAGATCTAGCAATTGTAGTATTAGGTATTTCTCCAAAGGATACGAAATTACAGATATGAAGGGAACATGTACCCCAGTGTTAACAGCAGCACTATAAACAATAGTCAAACTATGGAAAAAGGCCAAACGTCCATCAACCGATGAATGGATAAAAAAAGATTCGGCAGGGTGCGCGCGCATACACACACACACACAGGAATATTATTCAGCCATGAAAAGGAGTGAAATCTTGCCATTTGCAATGACATGGATGGAGCTACAGTGTATTATGCTGAGCAATATAAGTCAATCCGAGAAAGACAAATACCATATGATTTCACTCATATGTGGAATTTAAGAAACAAAACAGATGAACATAATTGAAGCGAGGAAACAAGAGAGAGGGAAACAACCTATGAGACTCTTTACGATAGAAAAGAGAAGGTTGATGGAGGGAGGTGGGGGCGGGGGACGGGTAAATGGGTGATGGGCATTAAGGGTACTTGTGTTGAGCACTGGGTGTTATATGTAAGTGATGAATTACTGAATTCTAATTCTGAAAACAATATTACACTATATGTCAACTAACTAGAAATTAAATAAAAATTTGAAGAAAAAAATCAAATGGTAACCTTTAAGACAGGCAGTGTTTTCTTCTCTCTTTTCTTTTCTCTTTCTTTCTTTCCACTTTATACCATGGACCTCCCTGGCTGTCAGGTAAAATCTCACTATTTTTACGTGCATAAAATATCTAGGATTACAAAGAAAACCAATTATGTTGAAACAGAATACTCTAAATATTTTTAAATGTGTACCATAAACTATGTGCTTCTTTATTAACACATTAAATAAGAAGATATTGCAACAAAGTTTATTAACTGGCATATTTTCATTTTTTTAATGTTTTATTTATTTCTGGGAGACAGAGACAGCGTGAGCAGGGAAGGGTCAGAGAAAGAGGGAGACACAGAATCTGAAGCAGGCTCCAGGCTCTGAGCTAGCTGTCAGCACAGAGCCCAACGTGAGGCTCGAACCCACGAACCGGAGATCATGACCTGAGCCGAAGTCAGACGCTTAACCGACGGAGCTACCCAGGCGCCCCTAACTGGCATATTTTCAAAGTTGTAATGCGCATAACATTGGAAGATATTCGCTACAAATAATACGCACCATTTTTACCGGTGCCAGGCAGGACTGTTAATACTGCTGTGCTTTGGCCCTAAATCAATTATTGAAGGAAATACTGAATTTCAACTACAGTTTAGTGACAACAAACATTTATTTCTCCTCCCTCCCAGGTTCACAGTCCCCCTTTAATCTATTAATAGAACTTAGGTTAAGAGTAAGAGATGCTTTGGGGTGCCTGGGTGGCTTAGTCGGTTAAGCGTCCGGCTTTCGCTTAGGTCGTGATCTCACGATTCGTGGGTTTGAGCCCCGCGTCGGGCTCTGTGCTGACTGCCAGCTCAGAGCCTGGAGCCTGCTTCAAATTCTGTCTCCCTCTCTCTCTCTGACCCTCCCCTGCTCACACTGTCTCTCTCTCTCTCTCCTAGAAATAAATAAAAATATTTTTAAAAAAAAGAGTAAGAGATGCTTAGGGTTCTTATGCAAAAGGAGGTAGAAATTTGTGCCCCACATCTGCCTCTCTGTCTTATCTTGGTTTGGGCAAAGCTGGCCAAATCACTTCCTTCTCCAATAGACTACATTTGCCTTTTTGGCTTCTGTCCACTGGCTCTGATGCAAGTTCCTACCACAGAGATGAGCATTTAGATGTTTAAGAAGTACGTCTGATCAAATCCTTTAGCTAGGGGTCCCAACTATTTCTGAAACAGACATGCCAGGCTACATTCTGAATACCATTGGACAGAGTAACTAAAACAGTCCCATTTTGTAGGAAGCTGCCGTCTCCGTCAGCATAGGTACTTCCCTACAAATGTGGATTTAATATAAATTACGGACACTGAGTTCTGAAACATTCTCCATCCTCTGCCAGAGAGCCTGGGGCAGGCTCCCTCTCTCTTGGATCATAAGCACCTTTTCAGGGTAGTTTTCTTGCCAAGAATAAGCAACACTTCCCAGAGCCATGTCAACTGTGGTTCTCAAAATAAGATCCATTTTCAGAAAAAGCCAAAATCGATTTGTCTCTGAATTTCAAAATTGCACATCCAAGGCGTCTACACCGCTCTGCAGGCCACTTTCCCCTCATACTAACCGAAGTGCCATGAAAGCAAAATGGAACTAAACACATCAGCCTTGGGGGACTTCATCTGACACTTGGCTTGAACTCTCGCAGGAAAGTCGCTACTACACAGTGAAGCATTTCTCTAACAAATACAAATCATGTGAGCATGTTTGAGCCACCACATGTTTACAAAAGGAGGAAAGACCTACAAACTTGAGACCCAGGCTTATATAAAGATTTCTGCTCAAAAACAGCCACGTCTCCAGGTGCATGTGAACGCCATGAATTAATTTCCGTTTGCAGCCCTTCTCCCTGACGCATAGTACACACACTAGTCACTCACACTTAGATTTTCTTTACCTAGGTTTGCTCATCTGAACGAGAGTGCTAAACCTTGCATTTCAAACACCTTACAATTACCTTTATCTAGTTCTCCATCTATCCTGGTTCAGGGGCAGGTAATCTAGGATATGGTTATAAGAAAGAAAATAGGCTGAAAGTTGAGGAAACCTCACAGATTTGAGGGTCGATCTGTGGATAAGAGTCTATCACAGTAAATCATATCAGAGTAAATTGTTTTTAAAATTTAGCACTGCATTATTCACTGTCATTGGACCCAGAAAGGTGACTATTTGCAAGGCTTGATGCCTTAGCTTTGAGACTGCTTTGGTTTTATAGTAACCCAGAGGTTGTTGCTGGAGTACATAAAGTATCCACAGTAAAAAGACTAAAGCTGACAGCAGATTCTCTCCCCACCCTGAAATCCCAATGGCAACAAATGTAATTAATTAAGCCACCAGAACACTGTAGAGATGATTCATGTTTCTCCTAGTGAAAGTTTGAAATAACTGACTCTACCCACTTAAAGATGAAGGGTTGAATTTTTGTTACCATAAGAAACGCATTAAGAATGTCTAGTTGGTTATAGACATAAGAATGTCTAATGCCTCAGCATTATGCCAACAGCACAATTTCCACCACACAGAGTTCTGGTGGACCACTGGGTCCTCCATAAAATCCCCACCCACCAAGATGTCCCCAGGTACCTTTTCAGCTGCAGCGTTCAGTTCTCCTTCAACATTCTTTCACTGGATTGAGGGAGAAGCTGAAGTCAAGCAAGTCCTAGCCTGTCAAAAGGATTGTGCAAAGGACTTAGCTTCCCAAACCCAACCTGCAGCTTTCGTTTAAGCCACCTTCTCCCCTGTGGTGCTTAGAGGCAAGTTTCCGTTTCCCCCTCTGGGTCTTTACTGCTCCCTGCTCAGACCATCTTGCATCTGTTACAGTAAAATACCTGCGATGTTTCCTAAAGCCGACAGCTTACTGCCAATGTTCAACCTTCTAACCTGCAGGCAGTGGTCTGGGAGCTTTAGTCAAAGAGTTGCAAGGTGAAGGCTAAGGGGAAATTTGGTAAGTCCAAGGCATGGTTCCTTAGAAGGCAGACTCTCCTCTGGCTGATGGAACCAGCCTGCAGTAGAAAAGAAAACTTTTGCTAACGGGGCAGAAACGAGAGCAAAAGGTATGAGTATAAGGTTGTTATCCATTGAGAGTCCCAGGATGAATCCAGAGTCGTGCTGTTCAAAATGAAGGTCAACTATGGTGCCTTTGGCTCCCACTTACCCCTGGCTTGGGCACTTCAAGTGTGTTCTTATTTGGGTGGGAACTGAAATTGCTCACTACAGCCCCCCCACTTTTTTTTTGGAGGGGGAGGGAGGAGAGACTAAGAATGTTTAAGCTTTTGTTAAAAGGGCAAGGCTTGAGAAGATAGAACATAGAAATAGAGGGGCGCCTGGGTGGCTTAGTCGGTTAAGCATCCGACTTTCGCTTAGGTCATGATCTCGCGGTTTGTGGGTTCGAGCTCCGCGTCGGGCTCTGTGCTAACTGCCAGCTCAGAGCCTGGAGCCTATTTCAGAGTCTGTATCTCCCTCTCTCTCTGACCCTCCCCTGCTCACGCTGTCTCTGTCTCTCCTAGAAATTTAAAAAAAAAAAATTAAAAAAAAAAAAGAACATAGAAATAGAAAGCTATCTATCTACTCTGGAAGGAAGAAATGTGCAAATATTCTTTTGCCCCCACTGTCTGGGGAGTCACACTGAAATAGAGTCTTTAGAACTGAACTGATATTCAAGGACCACTCTGGTCGAGCCTCACACTCACCCTACTCGGCTGATTTCCAAGTTGGTTCCCATCTTTTAATCTGGGAAGAAAACTAGAGCGGATATTAGAAAAGCAAAGAAGATAGTCCCAAGTATGTCTTGCTTTAAGACACCTGATAGCCTCCAAACCTCGAAGTTACCCAAAATACAAAGTAATGCTTCTCTTTTACACTCCGCTTCCTTTGCTAAGCAGAGCAGGTATCATGTGAGTGAAGTCTGACTTATTGCCCAGGGACTGGTATCCAAGCCGAGACTGTGTGAACTCACCCTGTGCCTGAGTGAGGCCATCTATGGAATGTAGTGTAGTGTGGCTGCGTGCCCACGCACACCTAGATTTAACAAAGCATGGTAATGTGATGCAATGGGCCAATCAGCAGAATGGGACATCAGGAGATGTCGTAGTAGGGCACACTCCGCCCCTTCCTTTGCTAAGCAGAACAGGTATCATGTGAGTGAAGAAGGATGCCACCACCTTCTTCCCTGGCCAATGAGGAGACAGCAGAGCTCCAGTCAAGACATTCAAGGTGAGAGCGATGTTGTGCTCCACCCCCCAGCCCACACGGCAGGTGATGTGTAGAAGTGATGTTTGAAGTTGAAAGGGTACATTGCCACCTGAAGTTCTTAAGAGGGGTACAAAGCCGTACAAAAGGGATCCCTGCCAGCCACTGAGAGATGAAATTATTGACTCTTTCATGCACATGATCACAAGCTTCCCTTTCTAACTCAGAATCAAAATTTCTATTTGCTTGGCTGTTTCTCTCTTCTAGATTTTACATACTTTTGTACACATAAGTAAACATTTAGCTTGGTCTTTTGTCCCATTCACCAACATGGAAAAGCTGATGAACAGAGGTCAGATTTTAGCCCTGTTCAGATAGCCAAAGAGAGGGGGCAGCTCCAGCTCTGAGCTGACACACTTGCTCTCCTGATATTCTATAAATGAGTTGGCTGATGAAGGGCTGCTCGTGGCTTATCCTCCAGTTTAGCTCATGATCAGATTTCGACTGCTTGGCTGCTTCTGTCTCTTTATGAGCCAATTTGGTCGCATGGTTCAGAAACAAAAAGGTCCCTCACGCTACTATGAGATAGCAGGTAGTTCGAGAGCTCTTAGGTACATACCGGCCAACTCATGCAGAGGAAGCGGTTACTCACCCTCTAATCATGGCCTTCTGGGAACCCAAAGCTGACCCTTTACCCCAGACCCTGTGCCCCATTAAATTTGGCCATACAGCACCACACCCTCTTGGGAAACCTTAATAAATGGCTTCACGTGCTGGGATTCTTAACTGTGCCTTGCTTGGGGAGTCCAGGCCTAGTGTGCTCTGCTTCTGGTTGAGTTTCAGCAGTTACACAAATCAGGTTTCTGACTATGTCTTAAATTCCAGCGCATACAGGAAGAGCAGGTTGCTTAATCTCTAAATTCAGAGCCAAACTCCTTTCTAAATACAGACAAAGGTGCTGCCTGGATCACATGGTAGATTAAAGGACCCACCCTTGCCAGTTCGGACAGGCTGACTTGTCAAGTGCATTGCCGCCATCTTGTTTTCCAGCCCTGAACTCCCATGGGACACCATACTATACATATTTTCATACTTCCTCACTTGTTTTCATCTGTCACCCTGAGCCCCACCCCCATTCTTCTCTACTGACAGCATCCAATTTCCAAATACAGGGCACTAGGCAGCTGAAATGTCTTGGAGGGAACAAAATTAATACTGGCCATTTTGTTTTTCTAATTAAACTACAATCTCCTTGTGAGAAACTTTTCTGTGTTTCTGCAGTGGACAATAAGCTACTTACTTACTGCTCCATAGCCAGGCCTGCACTTTTGATACAAGTTAAACATGAGCAAGGTCACCAGATTTTCCTCTTCCCTTATTAGAAATGACATTAACAATGAAATACTGTGCTGGGTGGAGGAGAACTGCATGTTCAGGGAAAGGCTGGTGGACCTATCGCAAGCTTTCTTAAACAGCAATAAAGGAACACTGTTCTGGATATGAGAAAACATGATATTCACCTCACTCACTCTTTTTTATTACAGAAAACAGCTTTTTCCCCCAAGTCCAATAGCAAACAACTCAGGCTGTAGAATTCTGGCCAGCATTCAGTCCACAAAAGGGAAACAAGGAAGTGAATCATTTTTGTGTAAGTTAGCGGAATTTTGTTCCCCATCAGGCTCTTTCAGTAGTGGGCACTGTCAACATGTGATGGGTCTCCCAGATGCCTTCACCAGAAGGTTCACCAATGAGGGGAGAGGAGGAAAATCCAACCACAATGCACAGTTCACCTGATGTTTCTTTCCCATTGATCAGACCCTGCAGAAAATCTTCCAATGTCCCTGCTCCTGAATCCACCCTTAATAATGTCTTTTAACAGGCTGAGAAACTAAAATCAGTTTCCCAAACAATAGCTCATTCAAACTGTCGAGAACTTGAGCTGTGTCAACAACCCATTGATCATTCTGGTCATGAATGATGTTAAAAATCAGAGGTCTGCAACTATTTTCTTTAAAGCGTCACAGAGAAAATATCTGAGGCTTTGTAGACCTTATCTGTCTCTGTGCTGTATTCTTGTTTGTTTCTTCAACCCTTTAAAATGTAAAATACATATCTAGCTCCCAAGCCCTCTGAATACAAGATGAGACAGGCTGGGTTTGGTCTACAGGCCACAGTTGGCTGACCTCTGACTGCTTCTAGAATGCACCCTGAAAAGAAGTCTGTCCCCCAGCTCAGCTTAAGTCACAGCAAAAGCACCTGGAGGAGGCAATGGAAAGGATGGGAGACAAAGGGACCCCACCCAACTGATGGAGAGGGGGCCAGAGAGGACAAGACTCAGGGACGGTGGGAACAGGAGAGACTGTTCCCCCTCCCCTCCACATAGTGGAGAGAAAAACAAAGTAGTGATAAGGTACAGGCTTGCCCTGACTAAGCACAGCCATCTCCCAGCCCTCCAGGCCTAAAATGCAAAGCCAGAAGATGTGGCTTCTCCAGCTTGGGGTCGAGGACAGACACAGCCAGCCTGTAAGGGAAGCAGCTTGCACACCAGCCTCCTCAGACACATCCCTGTGGCTAACATGGCATTCTCAAAACCTCGCCTCCAAGAGTGCCATTACTTAGGCTGGGCTAGTCCACTGAAACCTTAAGTTCTCTATCTCATTCTGATGCTTTTGACACCATTTCTGACCCCCTGCATGTCAGCCCAAGTCCACTACTCTGACCACTTCACTGGGGGGAAATGCATGTCAAATTAGCCAGGCACCTATCAGAAGCAAGGCCTGGCAATGGTTCGGAAACCTAGGCTTGAGATGGTCTTTATTCTGTTCCTCTTCTCACAAGCCCCAACAATGGAAAGGATGCTCTGAGACTTAGCTACAGATCCGTCTTTAAATTATCCTTGCATGTGGCTGCAACCCATGGCCCTCCACATTTACTTTCTACTTCTGAGAGTGAAGACATTACTATGACAGTTTGCAATCCTCTGACCCTTATCTCCCTCCCCCTCCCCACCATGACAAATATTCAGATCCACACTTTACTTTCCAATTCCCTGATTTAGAAGCCAAGCAAGAAAGCCTGCCTTAATGGAGAAAACATTAGTGCATTCAGGCTTCACTCTGGATCCCAGTCAATTTCTAGATATTTCACAGCTGTTGTACATCTACCTCCTTTCTTACAAAAGCCAGCAAAAATTAGCAAGCACCTTGCTGGCATTGAAATATGAAAAATACAATGGTCGAGCCTGAAAATCGGTTTCTGGTTGGCTATCTTCAAACTATTTGTTCTAAAACAGCGCCTGAAGTTCATTTATCATCTGCCAAGTTTAAAGTCAGTTTTAATTGAATGCTGCATGGTTTCGTAGGATTGTTTTGAAAGCAACCTCCAGAATAGAAGTCATTTGGTCATCAAAGTAGTAACTGAGAAAAACTCTTTCTTGGCCAGCTATCTGCACAATTCAAGCTAGGTCTGTTTCTGATGTCAATATTATCTACTCATTTCTCATATGCTTCAAAAAAATGCAAACATGTAAGCTGTGTTCGGAGAGAACAGAGGATTGTCTCCCCTGCTTGCGTCTCCCCTCCTACCTGCTTCTGAGCCGGGATCAGGTGAGCGTTCTTCACGTGCTTCACACCCACTTGCATAGGACAGGCTCCAAAGTTTGTTGTGCTTCATTTCCCTTCTCCATTCAGTCCTTTAAAGTCCTGGGTTATTAGCTATCAACAGAAATGTGAGGCATGCCAGCGCGCGCTCTGACTTCCTGCCCGCTCCCCATGCTCTACTGAGCTTAGGAGCAGATTTTCTCTCTCCTCCTCCAGCTTTACCTCCTGAGCTCGAGGGCCCCACCCACAGCACTCAGATCATTTTTCATTTATGAGTGCATCCAGCGAAACTGTGTTCATAAGAGAATGAGCCAACTCGTGCCCTGCTAGTGTCCTGGAACCATGCTGCTAAAAGCAGCTTAAATTTCCAGGAGTACAGGGGGGCATTAGATCCTGGCAGAAGTCATCTGTGATTTCCTGCTGCAGGTATCTGCAGACCAGACTTCCATCCACAAAGGCCCTGCACCTTGGTGATGGCGTCACAAGAGTTTCATTATGCAGATGAAACCACAACCTGAAATGCACTGAAGATTCCAGGCATGAGACAACAAAAATGCACTAAGAATGTGAAGCCAGGGGGCCGCCTGGGTGGCTCAGTCGGTTAAGCGTCCGACTTCGGCTCAGGTCATGATCTCAGGGTTCGTGGGTTTGAGCCCCGCATCGGGCTCTGAGCTGACAGCTAGCTCAGAGCCTGGAGCCTGCTTCGGATTCTGTATCTCCCTCTCTCTCTGACCCTCCCCTGCTCATGCTCACTCTCTCTCTCTCAGAAATAAATAAAACATTAAAAAAAAAAAAAAAGAATGTGAAGCCAGGATGATCGGTGAAGAAATGTACTACCCAGTGACCTATTTTACTTTGCCCTTATTAAAAGGCCAGGTTTCTTTCTGCATTTAAATGGGAGTAAAAACTGAGACTTCATTTTTTTAAAAAAATGTTTATTTATTTTGAGAGAGAGAGACAGAGAAGCAGGGGAGAGGCAGAGAGAGAAAGGGAGAATGAGAATCCCAAGCAGGCTGCATGTTAAGAGCATGGAGTCCGGCATGGGGCTTGAATTCACGAACCACGAGATCATGACCTGGGCCAAAATCAAGAGTCAGACGCTTAACCTGCTTAACCAACTGAGCCACCCAGGTTCCCCAGTAAAAGACCATTTGTAAGTAAGTAAGTAAGTAAGTAAATAAAGCCATTGTCATGATGATCCCAAATCTATAACTCTCCTAATCCAATAATACTTCCATTTTCCATCCAGACCATTACTTGCAAAACCACAGATTATGAACTAACTCCTAAGAACACTTACCTAGCTAGAATCTCAGAAGCTACAAAGATAAGATTTTATCAGGAAATGGAATTTTTGAAAATAGGCTCCCCAAACCAATACACATGTATCATGACTTTCACTATGTATAAAATTCACCTCATCTGCAGCTGGAGCAAAAGGGGTCTTTCATGTACCATCAACCAGAGACATGGGTCCTGAAGACCCCATGGCCTTCAGAGTAGAGAGGAAAATTTGCATAAATCCATTAAAATGGGAATGTCTTATTATGAAAATGCTGACAGTCTTTTAGCAGCTGCTCTTGTCAGGAACCAGAAAGGAGCAATTCCTCTGCTCATCAGCAGGCCTTCTCTGGTCAGACTTTTGGAAGAGCTGGAAACACTGTTAGGTTTTAGAATTAATGTTGGTGTGTTTTCATTCTGTTTATTTATCTTAGCGTTTTATCCAATATGGATTTATTCCTGTGCTTCCTCATGTTGTCCAAAACTAGTCCCAATCACCGTGGGAAGTTCTTAAATTAATAAGAATTTTAAAAAAATTTTTCCTATATTGAAAAGCTGATGACTTAGTATCCAGACTTAAAGCCTCCTTCTTTCTTTACTTAGATGGTTATATTGTCTCCTAAGAAGAAAATGCTACATATTCTCACATGTTTCAAATGGGTTCTAATCAGCTCCTCTACTCTAATACCACATCCTTGAAAAAAGTAGGTGATCTGCTTTTTACAGAGGAGACCAAGAAAAGCAAGACACAAAGTCGCTGGTCACTAGCAGGGCAGAAAGAACGGACAGGAAGATCAGTTCCTAGTCTCCAAACCCGAGCAGGGAACCTGAGACCGGTCCCAGTTTTCACATGTCAACCAGGGGCCTGAAGGTTGATCATGTGGGTGTCCTTCTGTGATTCACCTCCCCAGTTCCAGGGCAGTGGACTTGCTCCGAGTTTAAGCTAAGGAGGGTATATGTTCTTTAAAGAAAAATTTTAAGAAGTGAGAGGGAAAAAGGAGGTTAAAATTTTCTTGACCCATGACTAACTAGTCTTAGGGGTAAAGTTTGGCTATAGAATATTCTCTGCAGTATTAGTTTGTGAGATCGCCAAAAATCGATGGTGAAACCAGTTATTCCAGCTGTCTCCCATTCTCTCAACAAAGGGCGGATAATATATATTATATAATTTTGCTTTAAGGGGAATTGCTGCTACATTTACTCACAAAACTAGCCATGCGGCATGTACCAGGACACAGCAAATACACAAGCCATTGGAAACATCTAACCATCCAAGGTTTGGGGGAAGAGGAGATTTGGGTCAAACCACCCATGGGAGAATCTGGAGCTCTGCTTTCTTCTCTCTCCCATAGACACCTAAGGCTGTCCCATGAGTAAAAGCAGAAGGGTAACAAAGGCAGCATCAGAAAGACAGGGAGCTAGAGAATGATTCTAATAATCCCCAAGAGAGAAAGAAATCAACGATGCCACACTAGCCAAAGGACACTCTGGGTACATAGCCCATGGAATTGAAAGCAGGGACACAAATGACTATACACACAACCATGTTCACAGCAGCAATACCCAAAAGGTTGAAGCGACCCAAGTGCCCACTGACTAATTAATGGATTAAAAAAATGTGGTATATACATAAGATGGAATATTACTCACCCCTAAAAAGGAAGGAAATTCTGACACATGCTACAACATGGATGAACCTATAAGACATTATGCTAAGTAAAGAAAATGGACACAAAAAGATAAATGTTCTATGATTCCTCCCATGTCAGGTACTTAAGAGTAATCACACGGTGTCAGAAAGTAAAATGGTGATTGCCAGGGGGTAAGAAGAGGGCAGAACACAGAGCTATTGTTTAATGGGTACAGAGTTTCAGTTTTGCAAGAGAAGATGTTCTGGAGACAGATGGTAGTGGTTGTTCTGGAGACAGTAGGTGGTGGTGGTCACACAACAACCTGGATATATCTAATGCCACAAAACCCTACACTTCAAAATAGCTAAAATGGCGGGCAACTGGGTGGGTCAGTTGCTTGAGTGTCCGACTTCAGCTCAGGTCGTAATCTCATGATTCATGAGTTCAAGCCCCACATTGGACTCTGTGCTGACAGCTCAGAGTCTGCTTCCAGTCCTCTGCCCTTCTCTCTCTCTGCACCCCTCCCACATTGTCTCTCTCTCAAAAATAAACAAACATTGAAAAAAAGAAAACAGCTAAAATGGTAAATCCTATATTACATATACTTCCATAAAACTAATGGAAGTTGGATTTTCTCTGCAATTGCCCCTTGGCGAGTCATATGACTATCATGCTTCACATTATTAAAGCTACAAAGTGAAAAGACTGCCCCTTGCCAATTCATAAATGACTTGAAAACAACAGGAAACACTAAAATTATCTCTTCTCTTTTCCCCATCCCCCAGAAAGTTATAAACTCCACCCATGTGCTCAGTTTGTTTCTATATTCTGTGACGGGAGAGGATAATGTCAATACTGATGGGCAATGCCCTCAGACTCGTGCAAGCAGGGAGAGCCCTGGCCTGGAGATGCGAACAGCTCCCTTCCAACCTGACCACCAAGGCAGCTCTCCTGGAATTCACACACCCCTCTCACCTCACTCAACTCTGGCAGCACGTACTGACACCATCATGCTTTTTTGGTCCTTATTTGTATACAGAACAGATCTTTTTGTTTTGTTTTTGTTGGTTTGTTGGCAATTGAATCTGACCAATTAGACCCCAAGTCCAGAGAATGGAGTGGTTTTCAGTTCTCTAATCAGCCCTTCTCAGTCTCTATGCTCAACTTGCCTTCCTGCTACCGGTGACCAGGTAAGACCCGGAAGCGCATGAGCAAGTCTCTCTCTGCCTCCCTGGGTCACAGCCCCCACTGCCACAGCAGCGACAACCAAGTGAGAGCCTCCAGCTCCGCAGTCTCCATCTTCCTCCGGAGCTTCAGGCCCAGACCTCTGCCCGCCTCTTGCTCTGCTGCACCCGCGTGTCTGGTAGCCTCTCAAACTCAGTGTGCCCTAAAATAAAACCCATCATGCTCTCCCTCAAACCAGCCCCTCCTCCTACATTCCCTCTTTTAATTCACCTCCACTCTTGGTCACCCAGCACACAAAAGTCACCACCCACTGCCCTCTTTCCTTTGCACTTGGTGGTTGGTTGGGTCCTGCCTGCTCTACTCTGTCCATCTTTCATTGTCCCCTCCCCTGTCTTTTGTCACGTTTAGGGTCTTGATTCCAAACTCTTCTCTGTTCTTCAGTTGTCTATCCTGCACACAGAGACATCGCTGGAAAGTATGTAAGATCTGCTTGATAATCTCTCATTGCTCTCATAATTTCTCATTGTCCAAAGGATGAAACCTAAGTATCTTTAGTCTTGATCTAGCCCCAATAGCTGCATCGTGAAACACACCGGCTACTGCTCTTTTTCATCTGGTTACGCTTCTCCAATATACCAGTGGTGTTCAACTGGGGAAGATTTTATGCCCTGGAAAGCAGGAGTGGTTGCTACTGGCATCTAAGGGGGAGAGATAGTGCTAAATATCTGACAATGCACAAGACAGCTCTTTGCAACAAAGAACAGAGGAAATGAGATTTTACAGCATTGGAGTACGCTGTATTCATTACCACAACGGCTTCCCGCTCTGGAGCTGCAAACGTGCATGTTGTCAGGTGCAGAAAGTGACATGAATGAGAGAAGCAAGTTAGGCAAGAGCAACAGGGGATGGTGAAAACCAGAGCCGCCATCTTTGTCCTAACGCACTCAGATTCAGCACTCCAAAACCCCCAAGCTGAACCACTGCAGCCTCTATGAGGCTCGTGAGCAGAGATGAGGACTGCTCACCTCTTTGGTACTTGCTCCACTGAAAGTGCTGGATCACCATTTACTGGAAAGTTCCCTTTTGTATTTCCTTCAGAGCACCACATACCCCTAAATTCTAGCAAATAAATGGGAAAACAGGACAAAACTCTCTTCATGTCAGATCCTTAAAGTAGTTTCACTGTCCATTTGGATATCGTTTTTCTCAAGGGTTCTTTCTTTGTAATATTCCTAATTACCTTACTCTAGTTTTCCCACAAATACATTTGACAAAATACCAGTTTGAGAAGATGCCCTGTGGAAGAAGGGCTCTGTGGTCCAGTACGTTTGAGAAGTGTGGCATACTAGCTCTCCCTTTGACTAGTGCATCCAGATCTTATCTTATCCAACAGTTCCCAGCCCTGCCTTTTTATAATATAGCTGATTAAAAGGAAATGGGTGTGTTGAGGACTTTTCAAACACTCTCCAGCACTCCCCTTGGCCATCTGATTTGCCCTTCCATCCAGCTGGGGTGCTCTTTGGCTTAAACTTGCACATTGTACAGGAAAGTTCCAGCTTCCCCTAACTCCGTCCCCATCTCTGAGGCCAGGATGGGTCTCTCTTCACTTTTCCCATCTTTGTAGCTTGCCTCCACATCTACAGGAGTGTGGGCACATTGAAATTGCCCAGTTTTCTTTGGGAAGGAGCTGTCTTAGGAAAAGATGGAGGGAGGAAAGAACTATGCTACGGTCAGAGGTTGTAACTGAATAGGAAGTACCATCGGCGTTCCCCAAGGACCTGGGATCTGAGACAATGACACATGATTTTTAGGCCCAGCCTTATAGAATCAAGGTCAACCTTGACCAATGAGGATTAGGTCAGTCCATTCAAAAGGAAAAGTGTGTCTCTTCTGCACCCTGGAGAAAAGGACGAATCATCTTGGACAAGGAAAGTCCAATGTCAGAGGAGTAGAAAGTATGATGCACACCACCAGAGGCACATCTGCCATCCTCCTCCACCGAGAGGTGGCCAGCCCGTGCCCTGACTTCAAGGCATTTGTACTTCCTCAGCCCCTAACCAAGGACAAACGTCTTAGAACCCACCAGCCACTGATCTTAGTCACCAGAGTGGTGCTTTGTCTCCACTTTCTATCCTGGCTTGTCAATACAATCAATCCTTTGAATTGAGGTGGTTTCTTTCATAGAAATGGAGATGTTTTTGCATTTGGAAGCTAAATCCACCCCCATCACAACTTGAACTCACTCCTGGGAATCCTGCCCCAGACCTGAGGAACCCCATGGACCGGGCCATGTGTGTTGATAGCTCACACTCATCTGAGCACAGGGAACAAGGGATTTCCTTCACCAATGTCATCAGCCACCTTCAGCTCAACACCTCTCTGTAATGCCTCTCATAGCCCTGGGCTCTCCAAGACATCAATTCCTATGAGCATCCCGGCAGACATTTCCTCAAAGATTTCCACAAGATGAGCTACCCCCCAAGACCAGAATCAGACAAGTAATTAATAAGGGTCTCCTATAAGCACTTGCACTATGTGAATCTGCTGAGCAGACAAGATCCTGTTCATTCCAAAGATTCCCACCACTTGCCATGCAACACATGCTGAATGAGAAGTGATGGACAGACAGTCAGGGTTCCAGGATTCCCACAGGGAGGTTTCACGATGGGTGGGGTCATCAAGAGTGGCTTCCATAGGATGTGGGTCTCAAGGAAAGCCTTAAAGTCAGATTTTTGGTTTGGGCTTTTCCCACCACCACTCCATACTTCTCTACTCCCATCCCCAAGATAAATGGAGAGTGGGCTATGCCTCATGGATGCTGTTTCCAGAGACAACTGCATTCCAGCCAGACCCACCCGACCTGGCACCAGCACAGTGAACAGAACATGCCAAAAGGCAGGCTTGTTAAATGAGAATTCTGGAAAGGACCACTGCCAGCCAGGTTTGGGATCAGATTGCTGCCCATGCCACTCGGAGTCTATGAACCAGATAAGCATGGCAGAACACAGTCACAAGTCCACAAGAATGCCACATAAGGAAATTAAAACAGCAGGCAGGATTTGAAATCTCCAAACTTTTGTATTTTGTTTTTGCTACACTGATGTCATCCAACAGTGAAGGTGTTGCTGTCCACTTGGCTTTTGGAAACTTTAGGTGATTGGATGTTTCGTTATTTCCTAACGACCCACCAAGTGAGGCAGGTATGCCCCAAACACACCTGACAGAAGACTCAGAGAAGAGGGCAGGGTTCTGGGTAGGGTTCTTCTGTACCAAGAGAATAAGCTTAATTTTGACTTCTGCCAAGATGCTGAGTGGTCAAGGGAAGCCACTGATGCTACATTACTTGGGTCACCTGATCAGAGTGCATACTGCACACACACTGCACACTGTATGATCGTGTGGTCGGGCCGCAGGTGCACCTCAGAAGGTAACTGGTGGAACATGCGTGAACTGGATATGTTTTTTTTTTCTTCTCAAAGCAGTTTCTATAATTAGCCAACTTCTCCTCCTCCCCTTGCCCTGTCTTCTTTGCTCTTCTGTAAGCTTAATAGCAGCAACAGAGTTCCCTGTGGTGCTTTGAGTTTTAAAGGTTTATTGTACCCAGACTGTAATTTTCAGACCTCAAAATAATTCCTCTTAAAAAAAAATACAGCTCCCTAAGCTTACCAAGTCTACATTATGATTAAAAATTATTAGAATCTTAGGGTACTTGGGTGGTTCAGTTGGTTGAGGGTCCAACTTTCGCTTAGGTCATGATCTTGCAGTTTGTGGGTTCGAGACCCCCATCAGGCTCTGTGCTGATAGCTCAGAGCCTGGAGCCTGCTTTAGAATCTCTCTCTCTCTCTCTCTCTCTCTCTCTCTGCCCCTCCCTCACCCATGCCCTGTCTCTCTCATAAAAAGAAGTCAACATTAAAAAAAATTAATAGAGTCTTTCTGATTCAAGTAGGAAAGGGTGGGTGAGGTCCTTGGAGGAAGAAATCCATCAAAAATCACATTAGACTCAATGACATGTTTGGATTCAGCCTTACCTTCAAGGTATTTCTCATCTTTACCAGAAAGAATCTACTCTTGGAATCACGCATGGTTCTGCGGGGGTAGGAACTTGACTTACAAAACCACAGTTTTCAGAAGCAATGGTGAGGAAGCTGGGTCATATATGGAAATTTGTATGAGCCTCCAAACAATTAGCTGTTTGTTTCCTTCCCCACCCCCCGTTTTTTCCCACAAGAAGAATTTCTCTAAATAATTGGAGACTTCCCATGGGAATTGGGCAATGGTGGCTTCCAGGTCTTAAAAGTTATCTAAAGAAGTTTAAAAACAAAAGCCCCAAGAATGTGCCTGACTGACCTCTTAACAATGAAAAATCTGGCAGTAAGAACAGAGGCCAAAGCACAGAACTGCTAGTAGCTCACAGGAGGCTGGGTGCTGGGGCAAAGCCTCTTTGGCTTGGACTCAACCAAGAATATAGTGTGGTCCTCCCCACACCGACCAATGAAAGCCTAATTTTTAAGAATCAGGAAAAAAAAGTTCACAAAAGGGCCTTCATATGCTAATAAGTAGACTATGAGACTCCCAAAGAAAATAAACTGGGCTCAAGAACTTCAGAAATTACTTTAGCTACCATCTTGTGTGATGTCATTAACATGCAGATTTCAGAGAGTGGACAGGGGGCTGGACGCTTCACAGAGCGTTGCAGGCTGATAGCATAGACTACCTCGCAGAGTTTCAGGAACTTCCCAAAGTTGCCAACCAAACTGGGTCTGCCTATCCCTTCCTAAATCCTCTGTTCTCTCTCCCCAGCACCCATTTGTCACAGGGAGTCTTGGGGGGAGAGGGGAAACAGCACATTTTATGAAAAGAGTGAGCTTCAATTGGACCACCGCGGGTTAAGAACATTCTCTGTCTACTTGCTTGGTGAAGAATAATCAAAACACCTCAGTACCTCGCCTTCCTTGTCTGAAAAAGCACAGTGCATTTTCAGAGTCATTGCTAAAACAGAGAGATGTTGCTATCTGGGATCATTGCAGTGCCGACCACACAGTGGGCATTCAATAAACCACGTTACAGTGACCGTTGTCTGAAACTTGCTCATTCCACCCCTAGTCCTTCGCATTTAAGTTTCCTCTCTGCTGTTTTGCCTTATTTAGATCGCTAACCGAATTATACATGGCTTGTCCTGGTTCCAGAGTTCCTGGCTTAATTGAAAGTGACAAAGGGGAAAGTGGGAAGGGAAAGCAGAGGGCTTGGTGAAGGGCAGTGTGAAAAGATTCAGGAGTCCGTGCTGAGTGTTCCCCCAAAGGGGCTGCCAGCCCCAATCAAGCCACCGGTTACTTGACAAGAGGAGCCAAGAGGTAACCATGCGCCGCCCAGGGTTTGCCCTGAAAAGCCACACAAAACAGCCACGTGGAGCTCCATTAAAGAGATCGGGGCGCTTTGCTTCTCAAGAGTAAGAGCTTCATCTGTCTTTCTTCCCCAAATTATTTCCTGTCACGATAGGCATGGGCTAGGTCCTTTTTTTTTTTTTTTTAATTGATGAAGAAATGGGAGAGAAAGGAATTGCAATGATTAAGGCTACTTTAAAAATTAAAGGAGAAGCCTGAACTAGGTTAGCTATGTTACTTGAAAAGAAATGTTATCTGAGAGCCCCTGGAAGTCCCAGGAAAGCCATGGCTGGCTTTCTTTGTCCTTTCCATAGACTTTCTATAATATGCCTTGAGGGAGAATCCTGAAGTACCCAGAATGATGTCCATGAACGATTTCCAGATGGTTCTTTCTCTGACTTAACTTCTCAATCCTAGGAACTCTGTGTACTCCAGTTACCTGTAGAAGGTTGACATTTGCAACTGAATGTGCCAAGCTCAGCACCTCTCCTTTCCCCAAGGTGCTCCCTTCAGCCTCATGGGCACCTCCACTCTGAGCTCTTGGGAAACCCCGTCAAAATTTCTCTGTTCTTTCCATACATCCTCTAGTGGAGGGGACCATATTTCTTATTTCCTTTCTAGCCCTCCTTAGCTATAGGTTTACAATATTCTCTACCTGACAGGTGTTAAATGCCATAAACATCCCAATCCTGGATTGAATGCAAACTCCTCTGACTGTGGCCACCAAACTCTGCAAGTGGCTGACTCCATCTTCCTCGCCAGCTCTAGCTGGTTTCCTCTGTCTTTCACAGCTGGCTGCTGCACCCTCGCCCTCACTCCAGTGGTAAAGACGGTCTTCATCAACCTTTTCTTCTCAGACACACGCTTCCCAAGTTCGCAAATCCTGCTACTAAGTTTACAAACAGTTACACATGAGCTGTCCCCGTCATGGTGACAATCAGCACAAGGACCTTCAGTAAATACTGACAGATTTTGATAGGAGGCTCACGCCTCAATCCCATTTCACCCTCGAGGTAACCACCCCATCAATCCTGGAGCTCGCTTCCTTTCTCAGGCACCTGGACACGTTTTATCTCTGGCCAAACAAAATGCTCTTGTGCAGGGACAGCCGGGAAACTTGCACAACACTTGCAACGCTTTGCAGATTACAAGGCCTTCAAAGAGTTGGAAGCGATGAACACCCAGGAGTCCTTAAGGAAAACAACTGAGTACATACGGGAGGCCACAGCCTTGCAAAAGTAATACTCAGATCAGGGCAAGTCCAGTCTAAAAATAGGTGCACCTGAAGGACAAGGTATCAGAAAGCATCAGAAAACACAGGAATGCCACACCTACCTCACATGGTTTGTTTGCTCGGCTGGGACAGCTACTGCCCCGGGTTCGTAGCGACACAAAAATGGCACAGGTGTACTCATTCACCTCTTGCTCCAAGGCAATCAGAAACCCAGTGGGAGTAGAAACCAGGCTCATACCTGGCTGAGGGCACACAAAGGTACTCTCCCATTCAATACAGCTACACTTGGAGTGAAGAAGCCAACACTCAGACACAGCCAACAGTCTCTGAATGACAGGAGGAAGATGTGTCCAAGCAGGGCACACATGGCTGCCAAAATGGACACAAAAGCCCTGTTCTAGAATGAACCATGGAGGAAGGCTTTTTGTAAACACCGTGTGTTGCATCTAGAAAATGTCCAGAGGGAAAAAATGAAGAAAAAAATCCAGCACGACACCCCGTCCAACTGTTGTTTGCCTTCCAAGGATTCATCCTTTATGAGCATTTGCAAGCAAGAGGAGAAACATGCCCCCCCATCCTTTCTCCGCAGCAGCCCCCACACACGGATGTTGAGATGACCACACGCCCTGCCAGATCAGCGTCCAGTAAATTCTCCTTAAAAGCAAGAGGCTCTCAATAAAGGGCTTTTGAACAAAGCACTGGTCTGAAGGGAAAATTTTCCCCACTGACAGAGTGAAAACAGAACTGCGCGCAGAGAAGGGCCAAGAGCTCATTAACCTGTCTGCCCACTCCTGGTCCTTTCCACTGTTTTTCAAAAACATGTCTGAGACTAATATTTGTTTCAAGGCAGGCTAAATGTTGAAACAAAAAAAAATTAATCCATTAACATATAGTTATGCAAGAGCACATTCATGAGAGAGCAGACACACACACACAGGCAGACCAGAGCTCCCTCTCTCACACATCCTTCAGCCTTTGGTCTTTGAAACTCTCTGGCCTCTACACACATCAAAAGGCATGCTCACGAGCCTTCCGAGTGTTCGCAGGCAAACCTAGAAATACCTTCTCTTGGGGAGAGAGCAGGGCTAGTTTGGAGAGTTCACCTGCCTCTTGGTGGAAACATCCAGATACAAGACTCTGACAAAGACGGTCCCCTAAGTGCCCAGAGGATGACCAGCAAGGCATCTAGGAGGCGTGTTGCCTCTGAGGGACCACCACCCAGCACAGAAAGTCTGTGGCTGGTTGACTGGTGAACTGGGTAGTCTGGACAAAATCTAGAGGGGGCCACAAGGTTGAAACTGATCTAGAGATGGTCAACTATTGTGGGCACGGGCTCATCCATTTCTTTGCCGGGGCCTGAGTTCGACAGTCTAAGAAAATCTAGACATTTTGGGGGAATGGTAATTTTCCTCACTAGAGCACAGGCAATGGGAGAGTAGGTGACATCTCTTCCCATGTTTCCCTGTGTCTAAACACAACTTTTCTGAGAAAGTGAAGGTGTCTGGTGAAGCTGCCATAGGGTTTTCAAAAGAAACAGGAATTCGTATCTCAAACTTTGCATCTTTCCCCGTGACAACTAGACACGTTTTCATCATTTAAGGCTTCCTCTGTGTCCTACATTTTGCTCAACGCAACCTCTGTATATGCTAATCCCTGCCAGGCTTACGAGCACATGTCAGAATTACTGAGGCTGCGAGGCTGGGTTCAGGTTTGCTTCACCACCTTTCCACGTCGGCTCTGCACCAGGAGCGGCACCTACGCAGCACAGCCTCAGTCTCAACATTTTCCAACTGCAATGAAACCACCTTTGTCCCGGAATTATTGCTTCGGTGTCTTCACCTTAGATCATGGAATGAGCAATGGTGCCAGATTTCCTTGGGTTACTCTCATATTTACATCCGTCCTCCAAAAAATGTTCCAAGTTGTGCCCTGAGACATGCATCATCCATTGACAAGATGTGCTTTTCAAAATGAGATCCTTGTGTTTTATTCTTAAAATCTTTAGTATAAATCACTGCACAGGATGGTGCAGCAGATTTGTGTCAGTGTAATGTCAATTTTAATTGACAAAAATCTTTTAAATATATTTTTTAATGTTTATTCATTTTTGAGAGAGAGAGGGGGACAGAGAGAAAGAGTGGGAGAGGGCCAAAGAGAGAGGGAGACACAGAATCCAAAGCAGACTCTGGGTTCTGAGCTGTCAGCACAGAGCCCGACGCCAGGCTTGAGCTCCCGAACCACAAGATCATGATCTGAGCTGAAGTTGGCAGCTTAACCAACTGAGCCACCCAGGCGCCCCCAAAACTCCCAGGTTTTTAATGTTTTGGCAACTGCACGTGCCACCTGAACTGAGAATTTTCTAGCTGCTCAATTCTGGGATCACGTGGCCTTGGGGAACGCACCGAGGCCCTCTGTGGTTGTGTTGGTGCTGCTGAAGAGTTACAGATATTGGCATTTGAGTCACTGGGAGGCAGGGAGTGACATCTGGCTCCAGCTCTCAGCATTCTTTGGACTGCTGGAGGTGGGGACCGGGAAGGACAATGACCCAATTAAAATGCAAATGATTCCTCTGCCTGTTGCTGTTAAATGAACTCTGAAGGAAAATTAACACACAGACCATGAGCCCCTGACCACATCATGATTTCAAGATGACCAGGAAAATGCAAACTAACCTAAGATCTTTCCTGATGACTTTAATCTCTGATGTGTGAGCTCTAAACCCAGGTCACAGTGAATAAGGTGCTAAGGAGCAAAGTTTGGTTTGTGTGCCTCAGTTACTTTGAGTTCTTTAAACTTCCATCTGCATATTCATTTGATAGTATAAACTACCCACGTCATTCCCAGCTAAGAAAGACAGGCAGAGTGGGGAGGATGGCCTCACAGTGTGACTGTGGTTACTTTAAGGGACAAGAAGGTTAAAATCCTGTGTCAGACACTGCGTTCAGAGTTCGAGCATGTAATGCTTATGGTAACTCTTAGAGCCTTTCTTTTTGAAAGAGAGAGAGAAGGTGCAAGTGAGCGAGGGGCAGAAAGAGGGGGCAGAATCCCACTGGGGGTGGGGCGGGGAGAGAAGTAGGGCGCATGTTCACCCAAAGCGGGGCTCAAACTCACAAACTGTGAGATCATGACCCGAGATGAAGTCAGATGCTTAACCCACTGAGCCACCCAGGCACCACCCCCCTTTTTTCAAAAAATAACTCTTAGAGTCTCAATGTTTGTTGTCTTTTCCAGTTTTACAGACCACCAGTCAGAAATAGCAATTATGTTTGCCTGACGTAGGGCCATCAGCTAATTCTCGGGTTTGTGTTCCGACTCACTTGTATACACTACTCTTCCAATCAACATATTACCCTCTCTCACATCTATTATTTTCAGACTTTGGGTCTCCACTTGGTACTTTTCTCAAAAGCAATCGGAGGGGCGCCTGGGTGGCTCAGTCAGTTAAGCGTCTGACTTTGCTCAGGTCATGATCTCATGGTTCGTGGGTTCGAGCCCCGCGTCAGGCTCTGTGCTGACAGCCAGCTCGGAGCCTGGAGCCTGTTTCAGATTCTGTGTCTCCCTCTCTCTGACCCTCCCCTGCTCATGCTGTCTCTCTCTCTCTCAGAAATAAATAAAACATTAAAAAAAAAAAAAGCAATTAGAAACCTGAAAGTTTCCAAGTTGGAAAGGGTATTGCTTATAAAGAAGAAAGATGCTAAGCCTTTCTCACTTGTTACTTTTGTTATCATTGTGCTCAGGATGCAGCACCCAAGCCGATGAAAGCCTTGATTTAATATTTTCGTTTATTGATTGATTGATGAGAGAGAGAGAGAGAGAGTGAGCGAGCGAGCACGGGAGAGAAGAAGAATCCCAAGCAGGATTCTCTGCCCTCACAGCACCGAGCTTGATGGAGGGCTCAGACTCATAAACTGGGAGATCGTGACCTGAGCCCAGCCTGAGAGTCCAACGGACGCTTAACCGACTGAGCCACCCAGGCGCCCTGAAAGCCCTGATTTAAGAGAGTTACCACTTTTCGCCAACCAGACGTGGACGCACAAGCGGGCGGCGGTCACCTACCGAGGTGGAGACCGAGCCGTGGTGGTGAGCGCTGCGGAAGGGGCGCTCTCTCCCTGGGCTCCCGGGCCGGGCGCCGGGCCTCTCCCGCCGGAACAGTCCCCCTGTGCGGTTTGGCTCCCTTCCTGGCCCTGCAATATCTGAGCCTGATGCCTGGTCCCTCCTGGAAGTTCTCCGAGCCACCTAACCAACGTCCTTTACCACGTCCCTTTCTGTTCAAACTGGCGGCAGGAATTTCTGTTGTTTGCAGCCCAAAGCCCCTCTGGGCTCAGCGAGGCAGAAAGCAGAGGACTGACAGCGAGCAGGGAGCACGGGGAAGCCAGCTGGCCGGGCCGGCGGCGCCACAGGCGCCAGGTCGGGGCTCCTCCATCGTGCCGCGTGCCCAGTGCTGTCACACGGCGTCATCCGCAGAGCACGGGCCCCACCTGACTGCTCCATCTCTGCATTTGCTGGGCAAGTTTCTCATATTCTCAAAGCCTGGGTTTACTCACCTACGAAATGGGAACAATGCTATTTACCTAATAGGATTGTGAGAGAGAGGGAAAGTAGGTAACATATGCAAACAGCCTAATATATAGTGTCTAGGGACCCGGAGTTGTACCACAGCTACCCTGTCTCCTCCCACCTCCCCCCCATCTTAACTGATTTGGCCTGTATGTTAATATAGAGAAATATACCCTATGTGTCAAAATCTAAGATTATATCTTTCCCTAAAATTATCCTCACAAAAGATAAAGAGGTCTTATATTGAGTCTATATAGTTATATTATGAATCTCCCTTTCAATTAATTTGGGTGGTAATGTATATTTGGAGAAGACACAGTTGTCTCAGGCCAACGGATGCCACTTTTAGATGTTTAGAGAGGTCAGAATTGGTTTAAAATAAAGAGGGAAAATAAATTCAACAGTGAATTTAACAATTATTCGGGGGGAAATGACCTCACAATTTAGGTGGTGGATTTCTTCGTAGTAGAATAGCTTGGTGTTAAAAGCAGGAACCGTGGTGCTCTACGGCTGGGTTTGAATCCTGGCTCTGCCTTTCATGAGCTGTGTGACTTTGAGCAGGTTTCCTGACCTCTCTGGACCTTAATTCCCACAGTAATATGAGATAATGTGTCTTTCCCAAAAGGTTTTGAGGAGTAAATGAGCCTACTACATGTAAACACCTATGACAGTATTTTTGGCACACAGTAAATGCACTCATGAGCACAAGCTGTTCTCAGTTACAGGAGGAAGGGTGGGAACACTGTGCTAGGGTTACAGGTATGGACTCTTGTGGTCTCGGATAAAAGTCCAGTGACAGCAGTGTACGTGGATATAAAAATTGCTGTCTCTCAGACAGTAAAGATGGAAACGGAGGTGACTGATGCACTCTGAAAAACAGACTTATTGGACTTAAAATGGGGCTCTGAGTCTGAACAGATTTTATATGAGTGTGAGGAGGAATATTCGAAATATACTTTACATATAAATGCGATCTTAAATATGTATGAATTAAATTAATAAAGCAGACATTACAGACATGGTTATTTGATGTACACTGCCATGTGACTGGTATACTGAACATTATACTATCAGTGTACTAAATATACTATTTCATGTATATTTATGTTGGCCAAAAACCGTTTTGTAGATCTTCTTGCTTATGTGTGGGGCTTATAATCTATGGTATATGGTAAAAGAAAATGTTCTTACTCTTTCACCAGCATAGAAAATTCAAACAGATCTCAAGAAGCATCTTAAACCATATGTCCCTGCTCTCTTAAATTAGTGCCCTTAGGCCCCCATTTCTGTTGTTTTAGATTTCAAATAAAAATAAGCAGCATCAAACCAAAATAAATAAAATGGAGGGAAATGTAAGATATCTTCATGTATCGTAAATATATAACCACCAAAATGGATAAAGCCGTTCCCCAACTGTATTTATTGGATACCTTCATTATGCCTTCATTTTCTTGCGGGTGGGGATAAAAAATCCAATGAAAATAATAAGATTTTCTGCATTCATAAAGCGTGGAACATGATACACAGAAAAGATTATATTTCACAGGGTCTTATCTCTGCTTCATGGAAATGGAGACATGAATTTGGCCAGATACTCCATACCATGTAGTTTTAGTGGTTCTTTTGAAGGAGATACACGATAACCTTGAAAGGCTTGTCAAACATTTATGATGTTTATGACGTATGAAGGAGAATCCAAAGGGTTACAAATGAGGCCACTTAAAGTGCTAAGAGGGGATCATAACTCAACTGCCAACAAAGACAACTATCTATTCTCACAAAATAGCCCCTTTACGTTGACCTTGTTTGTTCTCAGTCCTGTTTGAATGTGATTACACACTCTTGCTAACCAAGCATTCTACCCAGAATTGGTTTCTACAGTTCTCAAAAGTTTAGACAGAATTAAATATAGTTCTTATTGGATACCAGACTATCCAAATGTGGAAAAGTAAATCCAAACCTTCTGTTCAAGATATTGTAAACAGCCTCTTAATAGATTTCCCAAATCATTGCTAAAACCAAACTAATTAAGACATCAGTAAGATGAGGCATATTTCACTTGTGTGGAATCTCAGTTAAAATTATCTCAATTTCCTACTTAGCAACACACACTCTCTCTCCTTCTCTCTTAAGAACTAGGAAGAATCATTAAAGTTATCCCAATAATTGGAAAGAAAAAAAAGAGAGAGGACTTAAAAGAGTAGAGTGGTGTATAACTGTACTGACGAAAGATATTCGATAACAATAGTCAAACCTTTCCTACATTTCCAAAACACAGTAACAAAGATTCTTTTTTTTTTTTTTTTTCAAATGTTTATTCATTTTTGAGAGCGCGCACCAGCTAGGGAGGGGCAGAGAGAGATGGGGACGGAGAATCTGAAGCAGGCTCCACTCTGACAGCAGTAAGTCAGATGCGGGTCTCAAAATCACTAACTGCAAGATCACGACTGGAGTGGAAGCACAGTAGCCACTGAATGAGCCACCCAGGCACCCCAACAAAGGTTACTTCTAGCAGACGGGCCATGGCCTCCAGGCTCTGACTGGGTAGTTCGGAGCCTTTCAAGTCGTCTAAAATGTTGAGAATCGATGCTGTCCAACTCAGCAGCATCAGGAGGCACACAACATTTGAATAAAGCTGCTCTTACTTTGGGAAGCTTTCGGCAGGGACGTGTAACTCCCTCTCAAGACATTTCTGGGGCACCAGGGTGGCTCAGTTGGTTAAGCAGCTGACTTCGGCTCAGGTCATTATCTCACTGATTTTGAGTCTGATTCCTACATCCGGTTCTGTGCTGACAGCTCAGAGCCTGGAGCCTCTGCTTCAGATTCTGTGTCCCCTTCTCTCTCCACCTCTCGCTCCCTCTCTCTGTCTCCAAACAAACAAACAAACAGATGACATATTTCTGACCAAGAAAAATATGCAGAAAGCCAGGATGGGGTAATATTTAATGGTGTTTAGACGTCTGCTGGGTTGGAAAATGCAAACATCTTTCAGTGGTAGACTGAACTCAACTGCAAAGAAGGAAACCACAGGCCAAAACACGGATGAAGAGTCCACTACCTGACTTAGGCGAGGAAGAAAGGCAGGCCCAGCATCCCTGGGGGTTCGGTGCAGAACACCTGCAAGGTAGGAGGAAGGTTGCTCTGTATTCTTTCATCCATTAATTTAAAAAGGGGAGGGGCACCTGGGTGGCTCAGTAGGTTAAACATCCAACTTCGGCTCAGGTCATGATCTCATGGCTTGTGAGTTCTGTGAGTTCGAGCCCTGTGTTGGGATCTCTGCTGTCAGTGCAAAGCGGCTTCAGATCCTCTACCCCACCCCCCCGCTCCCGTGCTCCTACCCCTGCTTGTTCTCTATCTCTGTCTCTCTCTAAAGTAAAAAATAAAAGGGGGGTGGGGTGGGGTGGGGAGGAGCACTCAAAGGACCTACTCCCTTAGGTAAAGGCCTGACTCACTAGTAAAATTTTATAGGCTAATTTAAAAGACAAGCAGAAACATTTAGCATGTACTGCTTCTTATCTAATATTTAATTCTAGCCTCAGCTCTATTCCATGTAATTGTGTCCAGAATTCTTTATCTGTACTTTCTAATAACATTCATCATCCACTGCTTGAGTTATACTCTCTAGGCTCAAATTTCTGCATCTTAGCTCCTAGGTGACGCTAACAGCAGTGTTTATTGTTTTCTCCAGGAAATATACTGGTATGTTTACAAACACTGGTTCAGTTAAAAGGCCCTGGGAAGGGGCGCCTGGGTGGCTTAGTCGGTTAAGTGTCCAACTGTTGCTTAGGTCATGATCTCGCAGCTCGTGGGTTCGAGCCCCGCATCGGGCTCTGTGCTGACTGCCAGCTCAGAGCCTGGAGTCTATTTCGGAGTCTGTGACTCCCTCTCTCTCTGGCCCTCCCCTACTCATGCTGTCTCTCTCTCTCTCTCCTAGAAATAAATAAAAATATTAAAAAAAAAAAAAAGAAAGAAAAGACTTAAAAATAAATAAATAAATAAAAGGCCCTGGGAAGAAAACTCTATTACATTTCCTGACGTCAATCATGACCAGCCTTGCCCATAGTAACTACTCAATAAATGTTTACCTGAAGGACTGGAGACTAAATAAACTTTTCCTGGATTTTTAACAGTTGCATCTGTTTTCATTAAGTTAACACTGACCAATCTGTAATTTGTTAGAAAGATGTAGCATGGTCCTATTAATAACTAAGCTTATAAGAAATTGCATAACTCAATGTTGAAGAAATATCACATGATAAAGACTTATTTGTTATTATTTTGATTTGTTTCATTTGTATTCTGCCTCACTAAAACAGACACACTTAAAATAAATACTGCTTGAAAATATTCAAGGAGCACCTGGATGGCCCAGTAGGTTAAGTCTGTGACTCTTGATTTTGGTTCAGGTGATGATCTCATGCTTTGTGGGATTGAGCCCCATGTCTGGCTCTGTGCTGAAGCCTGCTTGAGATCCTCTCTCTCTCTCTCTCTCTCTGCCCCTCCCCAGCTTGTGTGTATGTACTTCCTCTCTCTCAAAATAAACCTTAAAAAATAAAATAAAATATTAAAAAATGGGGCACCTGTCTGGCTCAGTTGGTAGAGCATACTACTCTTGATATCTCAGGGTCAAGAGTTCAAGCCTCAGATTGGGCATGGAGCCTACTTAAGAAAAAATAACAAAATATTTTAAAATGCCTATTTTTCACTAATTTGAGTGACATTACCTCTCCGTTATCTTCTTTTTACCCCTAACTTACATAATATTATCTGATTTTTATTTTGAGTGGCAAGAGTTTGTTTGTATTTTCTGAATACAAGTCCTCTTATCAAATAATTTGTAAATATTTTTTCCCATCCTTTTTAGCAAATGGGGCCAAAACAACCGGAAATTCACAGGAAAAAGGAACAAAGCCACACCCCCTCCCTCCTCACATGAAAAAAAATTAACACAAAGTGGATCAGAGACCTAAGTATAAGAGCTAAAACTATATATTAAAAACAAATCTAACAACTCAATAATGAACAGGCAACCCAACTGAAAAATAGGCTTAAGATTACAACAGACATCGCCTCAACGATACACAGGGAGACAACAGGCACATGAAAAGATGCTTAACATCATTAGTCATTAGGGAAATGCAAGTCAAAACCACAATGTTCACACTGTGGATCATTTAAAGCACAACTTCACACTCACAAGAATGGCTATATTCAAAAAGGCAAATAATAACAAGTGTTGGCGAGGATGGGGAGAAACTGGAGCCCTCGGGCATTGCTGGTGGGAATGTAAAATAGTAAAGCCACTTTGGAAAAGTTTAGCAGTTATTTAAAAATGCTAAAAATGGAATTAGATGACCCAGCAATTCAACTCTGAGGTATATATCCCAGAGAAAACATATATCCACACATAAACTTGTTGAAGAATGTTCATAGCACCATTAGTCATGCTGGGCAAAGATGGAAACAACCCAAATATTAATCAGTGAATACACTGGACTCTTATTTGGTGATAAAAAGAAATGAAGTACTGATCTATGCTACAACATGGATGAATCTTGAAAACATGATACTAGGTAAAAGGAGTCAGTCACAAAAGACCACATATTGTTTGATTCTGTTTATGTGCAATGTCCAGAACAAGAAATTTATAGAGGCAGAAACTAGATTTGTGATTGCCAGGAGTGAGGAGGTTGGGGGCAAATGGGGAGTGACTGCTAATTAGTCCAGGCTTCCTTTTTGGGTTAATAAGAATGTTCTAAAATTAGATAGTAATGATGTTTGCACAACTCTGAATATACTAAAAACCATTTAATTGTACATTTTAAATAGGTGAATTGTATGTACGTTAAAAAAAAAAAAGAAAAACCCTCCTAGGAGGATAGATGTGGGCGTGTGGACTCCCTAACACTATCTGCCCCTCAATGAAGGCACTGAAGGTTGATTGACGGGAAGTACTAACTTCTCAAATTTTAAACTGGCAAAATCAAGAGGAACTAAAGCTATCTAGGTTACTTAAAGTCATTTATTCTTATAACAGTTAACCCAAATGCATATTTTAAGTGGTTGGCAAGTACAAAGTTCTTAGGAAGATCAGCCCTTGCCTCTAACTCCCCATCCCCTTTCCAGAACTGGCCACATACTAGTGCTTGGGTAAAAACAGAAAAATGATCGGACTATTTTTTAATAAGAATAGTAAGTATCTGTCCAGGAAGATTTCTCATGACAGTTTTTCGTAGAAAATTAAGAAGGCAGTCTAAGCATTCTTGCTGGGTTTTCTCTTCCTTTTACCCTGCATTCCACACAAACCTTGGGGCCCAGCAAAAAAATGGGAACATTTAGTTTCCTTCTTCTAAGAAGTAAGGGTCACTTCTAAGAAGTAAGTAAAGACGTAACACTAGTAAGTCTTTATATAGTTAAAGAAACACAAATTCAGGGAAACAAAATTAGCTGTTCAAGTTTTTAATTAAGAGAGAGAGCTTCAGCCCGCCCAGTAGCTTACATAGTCTTCCACTTTCTGTCTCTCAAGAAATAAATAGCATTTTACACATGGAATCACCTAATTATGGTCTCCAGTTTCATTTTGTTTTGGCAGGGTCTTGCTTCCTCAGGCCAAGGCAGACAGCCGCTCAACAGCAGGAACAAATGGAGAGCGATAAAGGCTGGCCAGACTCTGCAGGGGCCTGTGTCCATCCCTACTACCCTGCCTCGTCTTTCTCAAAAAAGCAGACCCCCCTCAGGCAGGCTGGAGCTGACCTCCCTTCCAGGCCCTTCTGCCTATCACCTGCAGGTGAGGAAGGAAGTCTGATTTCCATCAGTAGTAACAGGTGAGCCCTTTACAATTCTGTCCATGCATAGACAGCTTTCTCTACGGGAATAGTAATGGTCAACAAATCCATAAACCAGTTCAGCGAGGACTGCATGTGTCCATGAGTGTTTCCTGTCTCATGTAGCCCAGAACCACAGACAGGGGTGGAGAGTGCACTGGTGCTGTCCATGCCTCCCTGAAATCAGAACTGAGAGGAGCCTCCAGAGAAGGCAAATACGAGGACCCACAACCACTCATCCCATTCATTCACAACTTGGCCGTTCTCCAACTCTTGGCCACCATCCTTCACCTCCATCCTTCGCTGCGGGTCAGCGTGTCACTGGCTTTATGAGTGTTCTTACCACGGAAGCCTAGCCATGAATCCGAGTGGGAAGCATCGCTATTTACCTGCTGGTGTACGAAGCAGGCTGTTAGCACAGAGCCCTATGCAGGACTCGAACCCATGAACTGTGAGATCATGACTTGAGCTGAAGTTGGACACTTAGTCAACTGATCCACCCAGGTGCCCCGTGTTTCTTAAATTCCGACTTTGAGTTTCCCCATTAGCAAGATGGAACTAACAGCTGTGTCACAGGATGTTGGAAGGAGTAGACATAAGAATGTATGTAAAAGCCCCCGGCACATCCTTGGTGGTTAATAAAAAAGCTAATAACCTAACAGTGACGGAAGGACAGAGCCTATTATCCAGGGTCATAAAGAAAGGAAAAATTCAGGATGTGAAAGAAGCCTAAGCCAGGCATAAACACTGCAGTCTTTGGGCAGGACTCGGAACAGAATGGAAGTGAGGAAAAGGAAGAGGTAGAGCTGCCTTCTCCAGGGAGGTATGTTTACTCTGTGGCTGAGTGAAAACAAAGAGGAGATTTACCACGTTTGTGTCCAGTGCCAGGCAGAACTTAAAAAGTCATTCCATTGGCTCAGACAAATGAGATCCTCTTCTTGACAAATACCAAAACCCCAACAGAAGACATGTCAGGGAGCTAAAAGTGACTTGGCAAAAGAAAAGAGGGAAATGGTAGATACAAAGCATTTGTGTCCCCAGTAAAGTGGCCCGGCAGTGGGGTGAGGAGGTGGTAAGCTGAGAGATTCCAGCGTCTGAGAGAATGCTGGGTTTGCCTTGGGGGACACCTCCTTCATCCATCGTTAAAGATTCATCGAAGTAAGGATACAGCCATTCCGAGGACACCACCTTTCAATCTTTTAGGTAAGGGTAGCTCTTTCTAAACTTCATTTCAGGGCATGGTAAAACAAGAACCAGAATAAAATAAAATCTGGATACACTTCAACGATAACTATATTATAAGTCTACATGCAGATAGGAGTCTGGAAAAGCAAAATATAGTTGATATGTATTGGATGGTGGAATGTTCCCTTTTAAAAATTAACTTTTTAGGGGCGCCTGGGTGGCTTAGTCGGTTAAGTGTCTGACTTTCGCTTAGATCATGATCTCGCAGTTCGTGGGTTCGAGCCCCGCGTCAGGCTCTGTCTGCCAGCTCAGAGCCTGGAGCCTGTTTCGGTCTGTGACTCCCTCTCTCTCTGACCCTTCCCTGCTCACGCTGTCTCTCTCTCTCTTTCCTAGAAATAAATAAAACATTTAAAAAAATTAACTTTTTAATTGTTATTTTATTAGTACAGTATGTAAAAGCTGGGAAGGGAATGGTTTCATGACATGGTTTCAGGTCATGACAGTCCAATGCCGTCCATACTACAGCAGCAGAAGCTGAACTGAGGCCACTGTTGATGTCACACACCACATCATGCCACCTTCTGACCCACTCCATGGTACAACAGGAAGCTGCAGCCCACCAAGTCCAGAGCTTAGCAGATTGAAAGGCTGAAGGCTACGTTTCTTTTTTTTTTTTTTTTAGTTTATTTATTTTAAGAAAGAGAGAAAGAGAGAGCATGTGCTTACATGAGCATGGGAGGGGCAGAAAGAGGGAGAGAGAGAGAATCCCATGCAGGCTCTGCTCAGCACTGCCAACTTGGGGCTCCATCTCATGACTGCAAGATCATGACCTGAGCCGGTATCAGGAGTCGGATGCTTAACTGACTGAGCCACCCACGTGATCCAAGGCTAAATTTCTTTTGGTCAAAACTACACATTTTACCCACAGGCAGGAACCCAATAATGCACTATTCTGATCTCAAACTAGACTAGAGAATTTTTGGTCCATATGACTTCGTGCTAAAAAATACCTAAGTCTATGTTTTCTACCTAGTGTGAAATTTTTAGTAGCTCTGCAGCACATAAACACATACTCATCCCCGGAGAACTACACATCTCCCATGTAAGGAGGAGAGAAGGATAAAACTCTACACAACCCAATTTACTCATTGTTTCTAAGTTTATTTATTTATTTTGAGAGAGACCGAGCAGGAGAGGGGCAGATAGAGGGGGAGAGAGAATCCCGAGCAGGCTCTGCACTGATGTAGTGATATGTGACATCAGTGTAGAATCCAATGTGGGGCTCGATCTCATGAACGGTGAGATCGTGACCTGAGCCATAATCAAGAGTTGGATGCTTAAGTGACTGCACTACCCAGGTGCCCCAACCCAACTTAAACCTTAAAACAGACTTCAGACATAACTGAACTCCACTGGAAGGTCACCTACACCCATTAGAATTCATGAACTACATACTTCAGTTTTATACAAACCGCAGTCAATACTGGACCAGACAGTAATTTGGGTACTGGAGGGTCTCCAGGATGCCTCCTGGAATACACAGTCTTCACCAGTCCCTGACTCAACCAAGGCCTACACAAATAACCCCAGAGGGGCCAGTCTCAAGGTCCCTCCCAGTCGATGCATGGAAATGCAATAGTTAATTACTCTCTACTTCCTTCTAGAAAGCCCTCTCTTACCCTCTCCATTGCCACCTCCAACCACAGCACCTTGTTTACACCCCTGTTTCAATACTGTTTCAATTCAACTCAGAGCCACAGTACTATGTATGTCTATATCCCTGTCTCCCTGCTGGACTGTGAGCCCCTTGTGAGCAGACACCAGGTCTTCATTACCAGTGTGCACCCCAGTGTGCACCCCAACTCAAGCACAGTGCCTGGCCCACAGCAGACGCTCCATCGGCTGTTTTCCTTGGAGCATCCTGGTTCAACTGGTCATGCCAGCATCACTACGAATGCCCCCTTTCACTCACAGAAGTGCACTGGCATGTCTGACAAACCCTACGACCACCCTGTCAGGAGACAATAGATGAATGTTGGCGGTTGGTTTTTATGGAGTTTGTTCATTTTTAAAGTCACTTTTCCATTATCTGCTGCAGTTGCTGTAGGTAGACAGGCAGGTAGGCTGGTGGTTGGGGAGGTGAGGAGACTGAGTGAGAAGCAGGTAATCCAGAATCAGTGTGTTAAGAAATAGCAAGCAGGCTGGATAGCAGATTTCCCTTCTAATTATCTAGTCAACCTTTGGTAACAGTAAAGGGACTTTGCTTTCTCTGAACACCCTGGCATAGTGTGGATACTAGATGAGGCTGGCAAGGGCTAGAAGTGTTGGGGGCAGTGGGGAGGCCACACTGACATTAAATCCACACCAGGACTACTAAAAACCAGTGATGTTGGCCAACGTTCCCTGTTCTAACCCAGATATCACTGCTCCATGGCTCAGAATTCTGCCCATGAAACCACTCTCTCTCTGTAAGCTGCCCATTAGAAATAGAAAAATCCCTGAGTTTTTCGTACAGTCCTGAAGGATTGAGGAGCCGTAGGAACTGGAGAAGGTGAGGGTGGAGCTGGCGCCAATTAACAGACTTGGTGTTTAAGGTTCTGGTTTATACAGCAGCAAGGGCGTGTTAATACGGTTGCCAGAAGCGCTGGTAAAACTGGGACTGTCCAAGTGTGTGCCATGTGTCCTGGGGTCTGGTCGTTTTACAGTGCATTAAGGATAGGAAACTAGAAGCACAAGTCTCCACGGGTCCTTTCCCACTTATAATTGTCACAGACAGGGCCACGTAAAGGGGGCCCGAGGGAAGGGGAGGACTTCACCTGTCTGGCCCATTTCCTCTGGTTCCAGAGAAACTCCTCTTGGATTTAAGGGGCCAGAGGGCTTTCTCAAATCCCGCTGCTCATTATGCCTGTTTGATTTTAAAGGAGAAGATTAAATACACAGCCCACAGCCAAGATTCCAGATGTTCAGCAAGCCTTCCCTTTGTGGTTGGGGTCCCCTGCTAAATCATACTTCTAATTAACATCTAAAGCTGGGCTCTGAGGGGCTGTTAGAGATGGGAGTCAAGGCAGAGGGGCCCTGGCCCTAGTCCTGGCTCTGCTGTTTTATTGGTCAATGATCCGAACCCATCCTTTGGCTTCTCTGGGTCCTAGTTTCTTCATTTTTTCCTATTGGGAATAGGCTACCTACCAAAACCCTCCACCTCTCTCAAGCAGCCTGTGAAAGTTAATGGAATTAACTCAGAGCTCTTCCAGAAAAAGTATAAAAGCCCCCTGGAACTGCACTACCCGAGGATACCCACTTGCCACATGTAGCTGTTTACGCCAGTCAAAATTAAAACTTCAGTTCTTCAGTCACACATTCCAGGGGTTCAATAGCCATATGTGGCTAGTGGCTATCATACTGGCCACCAAAGATACAGAACACTGTCGTCATCAAGAAAATTCTCTCGAGCAGCACTGCTCTATAGCCTCTTGGATTTCTCAAAAACAAAACAACAAAAAAAACCCAAAACAAACAAACAAATAAAACCACCAGAAAAGAACACCATAGCCCTGTCAAATGCTCAGGTAGGCAATGGTCCACATGTATTTTAATACCTACAAAGAGAGAAGCCCTTTTTGTTGACACAGTAGGGCCACAACTAGGCTCTCTTCCAAAGAAAGCAGTTTTTCTTCCCAACACATAAGACAGGCCCAGGCCAGGCAGGGACTGTTGTCCCACAGCTCCCCTGCCTGTTATACTTAGATCACTCGTTCAGACCTAATCAATTATTTACACAGTCCTACTTTCAAGAAAATGCATCTTCAAACATTCAAACACTCACAGCTTCCCACGGACAGGACTTTCCTTATGGCGCCCCCAAATGGCCAGCTCCAGGTATTTAACAAAACCAGTGGCCACAATCTTCCCCAGGGCTGTGTTAAAAGCATTCCTAAAGAAAATGGCCTGAAACAGAAGCTCCTCCCCTCCAATCTGTTCTTCACTGGCCAAGGATTTATTGGCTCTTGCAGTAAATTAATCAATTGCCAAGGGAAAGTAAAACCATGGCTCCAATGTAAATACTTGTCGGTAACAATCCTTCAGTGTGACACTTTGGATTTCAAGTGGCTGGGTGGCCTTCCAAATGCCTCATTAAATGGCAACTTTATAGCATTAAGAGGAAAAGACTCTGGGGTTTTCTGTACAAATGTATAAATCTTTTCGAAGACAAACAATAGAACAATTCACAAAATGTGTGTTATTGGGGGAAATGGGGAAGAGAAGCAAGCAAACTGAGGAAGGAGAAACTGAGAAGAAGAGAGAGGTTGGTCTAGGGTGTTTCCTGGTTCCATGCATCAGGGTATCTTGATTCTGGACACCTCTGTTCTGCCCAGCGTTTGTTTACCCATCATCCAATGGGACTGTTCTCCCAAATGGTGGGGTCCTAGGCCTTGTGTGTGATCCCAGACCGATGGTATCTCTGTTCGTCTTCCTATCCTTCAGAGTATTTACCATTTGCCATAAAGATTTCCAAATAGCAGGCAATTAAAATCAGTTAAGCTATTGACTTCTCTCAGTGAATGATTTAGTGTTAAAAAAAATCTATATCATCAACAGTTGGTTTTTACTACACCGTGTGCCAGCTACTATAAAAACGCTTGGAGAAACACTCACCCCCACCCCCCCACCCAAATAATTTAACGTGCCTTGGAGAGCATAAACCAGCAAGTTAACAGTTAAACCCACAGAAGATCATTGCCTCAAAAAAACTAATATTTGGTCTTGAGCAACCCAACCCTATTTTCTTGTTTAGGAAAAGGTCCATGGGCATTAGCTGCTCCTTCGAAATCCCAGTGCTCTAAATGGACTGAAACAGCTGCACCCTAGGAACCCAGGCTTGGAAAATAGAGTTGTTTCCCTCTGATGTGGCCCCAAACAGCAGCGTGTGTTTGAGGTTAAGCCGGCTCTCAACGCCCTTAGCTAAGCAGCTTTTCAGAGCTCTGTGTGGCCCCCAGTAGGCCAATCTATTTTATTTTTCCTTTAGAAAAAGCTTAAAAAAAAAAACAACCCAAGAAAAATGACGGCTTAAACCAATGAGAAAAGAAAGTTCTGAAATAGAGTGTGTGCATGTGCAACCCTCTACATTTCTGCCAGTGGCGATCTCAACTTTGTCCTCCTAATTGACAGTTCTCTGGGTAGCTATGCTCAATTTTGAAAGATTCCTATGGAAAAATCAGCCCCATTGTTCCACAAGAACAATGAGAATCTGATGATAAGCATAGCAAGATAAGGGAAGCAGACTCCCGGATCTCAGGGATGGTACTTTTCTGCTGTTAAAACAGTTCCTATTGGAAAAGCTGCCATCTCGATAGCATTCGCCATCCTCAGGTCTGCCTCTCAATCTCAAAAAGAAAAATGAAACAGAATACAGTATGTGGATGAGTGAAAGCTGCTTGCAGGCTCATAATGAGATTCCCTCCACCAACACTTGAAGTCTCTCCTCCAAGAGACTCCAGGGCACCAAATTCACTGCAAGCATTTCTGAGGCAAAAATCATTTTCCTAATACAATTCTGACTCTAAGAATCTGTATCTGTGTTTTGGACTATTTAGAATCTACTAAGTCCATACTTAAAGTATCCACTCTCTAAGAGGCTTGCAGGATTTCTAGAACATACTGGAGTAGTCAATATACAGAGACCCAAAGTAAGAAGGAGTCCAGCTCATATAAAAACTTTAGGAACTAGGCACAGAGAGGCTATGCACATCCAAGAACTCAGAAGCCTAGAGCCTGGCACAACGTCTTGCATGAAGTAGACATTCAAAGACTTGGACAGAACCTACTCGAAGCATTAGTCCTTCTGGGCTTGGCATGTGGAGTCAATGGGTCTTAATGCAAGAACTGAATTCCGCCCTGGCCACGAGGACCAGGGGCGTGGCAAAGGTCGCGAGGCATGGCAGAGGGCCCGCGCTCCACGACATCCTTCACAGGAGCAGTTTCCTGCAGGGAGATGGCTGGTGCTCTTCCAACCCACAGTTCTCAGAAGGGTGAAAGGGCAAAGGGAGGAATTTCTTCAGCTGGCAGATCTTCAACGAGGGAGGAGAGAGGAAGGGAGTCAGGGCAACAGGCTCAGCAAGCTGGGAGGAAGAAGGGGGGGCAGGGAAGGAAGAGGCCCACGGGAGGCACATCAACAACTTGGCAATGGCAGGGCAAGGCAAACCGAACCTCTGAGGCCCTGCCCGTCTCAGAGGTCGTCTTGTATAGTGACAGGCTTTCAGCAAATGTGTTGTTAATTGCTTAAGGTCTGTGTGGGTACATTCCTTCTGCATTTTAACCAAATTATATGGATAAGCCTTAATTTCCTCTTTAATTCCACTCTCCTTCCCCAAAATAACCACTGTTTTGTTTTTCATCTAGACCTTCTGGATGCAGCATTTATATACGGTTATATTCATATAGGGCAAAAAAAATCTATTGCTTTACTTAATTGGCTATATAGCGTACTTACGACTCTACAACTGTGCTTTTCTCTTCATTTAATGATATGTTTTAGAGCTCATTCTATCTACACAAAGAGACTTACTTCCTTCTCTGAAACTGCCACATAGTATTGCATGATGTGGACTTACTGTATTTTATTTATTCATTCTTGTATGGATGCTTAATTTGCATTTCCTCCCATTTCCAATAGTTCTGGAGTGACTAGACATTCAGATGCAAGTATTTCGCTAGAATACAATTCTAGAGGGGAAATCAGGGGGTCAGAGCTTATGTGTAATTTTGATACTGACAAAACAGCTGTGGCAGGTGGATTCCCACTCACAGTCTGTGAACCACATTCCCCTAACCTTCCCACACCTGATTCTCTCATTCTCTTAATTTTTGCCTAAGCCTCACCTTAAGCCAGGCATGATCCAGACTGGATGGTGGACAGTATTAGAAAAATAAATCCCACTGCTTTACATTGCATTTCCATGATTACCTAAGAGATTAAGCATTTTCTCTCATGTTTATTGATCATTTGCCTTTTCTCTTTTGTAATTTGTCATTCCTTTGCCCATTTTTCTTTTGGGTCATTTACTTTTCCCCCACCATTTATAGGTTTTTACATATTCTGACAATCTACTGTCTGTTCTAGATGTTTTACACATTTCTCTCAATCTTTTTAAAGTTTTGCTCCTGGAATTTTCTCACAACAGGGTGATTTCCTATGCACAATGCAGTGACCTTCAAACTGTTCTTTTCAGCAATAAATTCCTTTCTCCCATCCAGGAAAACCCCCAGTAACAGACAGACAGCAGCCAAACTGCTCTGGCTGAGGATAAACCAGCCTCTGAAAGCCCTACCAACAACCTCCCCCCCCCCAATATGGAGGGGCTCCGCAGAGTTTCTGAGAGCAGAGGCTGAGATTACAAATGCAGTCCAATCCCCTCATGTAACAAATGAAGAAATGCAGGTTAAGGGCTGCTGGGGGGAGGAGCCCAAGGTCTCCTAACAGAAGTAAGACCAGAACTAAGGTCTCTACTCGGGTTCTAGGAGCCCAGTACAGTCTTTAAGGTATAGAGTCTAGGGGCGCCTGGGTGGCTTAGTCGGTTAAGCATCCGACTTTCGCTTAGGTCATGATCTCGAGGTTCGTGGGTTCGAGCCCCGTGTCGGGCTCTGTGCTGACTGCCAGCTCAGAGCCTGGAGCCTGTTTCAGTCTGTGACTCCCTCTCTCTCTGACCCTCCCCTGCTCACGCTGTCTCTCTCTCTCTCTGTCTCCTAGAAATAAATAAAAAAACATTAAAAAAATTTTTTTAAGTATAGAGTCTAGGGGCACCTGGGTGGCTCAGTTGGTTAAGTGACCAACTTCAGCTTGGGTCATGATCTCACAGTTTATGGGTTCGAGCCTGCGTCGGGTTCTGTGCTGACAGCTCAAAGCCTGAAGCCTGCTTCAGATTCTGTGTCTTCCTCTCTCTCTTCCCCTCCCCTGCTCACACTCAGTCTTTCTCTCTCTCTCAAAACTAAAAATGAACATTAAAAAAATATATAGAGTCTAGATTCATTCCAATTTGATATGACACCAAAACACAGCTATTTAGCATCTGATTCATGTACTTTTCTCCCATCAAAGAAAGCAGCATGCTAATAAAGAGATGATTTCACTCAAAAACTCAACTTAAAAAGACATTTATCATTGCTTTCCAGTTGTGTACTGCTGTGTCAACTTCCTGTGTCTCCCCACTAGAACATAAGCTAAAGGAGAGCGAGGAGTCCTGTCTGTCCTTCTCTCCTGGATCTCTGAAACCCAGAACTAGGCCTGTCAAATTACAGATCTCAGTAAATACCTCCAAAACCATTCACTATAGCTAAAAACAAGCAAAGAATGGTCCAACCTGCTCCTGTAAGAAATTTCAACTGCACTCATCAATGTAACCTCCGCTACAATGGCCATCCATTAGCAGGTGGCCTAAAAAGTAAGATGTAAGAAGGGCTATCAGGGTCATGAAAATCCAAACAAAATAACTGAAAGCAATACTGCTGAGAACCTATGACCACTCTCCTCCTCCTTCCTATTTATGGAATTCTTTGGGCTTCTGCTCGTTATGCCTGTTGTTAAGGACATCTAGCGCTTGAAGGCCCTTTTCAAAAACCTTGTGGAGATGGAGTCAGCCATTCCAGTCTGGGGTTTTTCTCTCACCTGCTGTCGTACTAATCACTGACTCGAGAAACAATAACCTTGAGGAAGTTAAGCAATTGTAGGACCCAAGTCTCAGCTTCCTCTTCTATAAAGTGGACACAGTAATAGGGCCTGCAGTTCTTAGGTTTTCAAGGTTAGTGTCGATGAATGTGTGCTGCTTAGCAATGCCACACACATGGACTCAATGGAGTCTGCACCGCACATTAGGTGTGCAGAGCCATCAGCTTTTAAGATGGGTTTTTGCATGTCCAGAATGAGGGGAGAGAGTAGACTAAACAAGACTGAATATGAGGAAATGAAATGAGATGAGCCAGCTCATAATTATGAAAAAATACATTCTTGAGAGAATAACCCTAATTTATAGAGCAAGTCAAATCCAATCGTAATGGCAAATATTAGATGTAGGTCTTAAAATTCTTTGACCACACAGGGGCAGATTGACGGGAAACCTTCAGTTAAATGCCAACTGGCTGATTAGAAATCCCAGTCCCAAAATATAGCCAGAAGGGAAAAAAAAACCGACAACCAAAAAACGCCCCAAAACCAAACCATAGCCAGAGGGCTACCTCTCTGTCTCTCTGTCTCAGGTATTGGGAGCTCCTATTTACTTGTCTTGGCTGCAGGGACGCTTACATCCATTGGCTCCCCAGGCAATCACAAAGAATGTGCTCTGGCCCAGGCCCACCACTCCACAGAACAATAACCATTTCATACATTGCTATTTAGCTATGGGGTTATGAATGCCCTATAGCCAATCAAAATAGGGTTTCTACAGATCAAGTTCTGATCTCTGCCAATGAGAATACTGGCTAATGCCACTCTGGAAAAGCAAAAAAAGAACAAACATTCTGTTCATAGAATTTTGAACATGTTTGCTTCCGACCCATTCATAAGCATGGTTATTAACACAGGATGAAATGCACTGTAGAGGAGGAATGTTGGACACAGGCAATTCATGTCTTGTAGAATTTGTACACATCCTGAAAGATGTAAATAATAACAGAATGATCTGTGTTATCAAACTGGACAAAGCAGCACTAACCTCCATGGATTTTAGTACAAATCATAAATAAAAACGATCACATCACTCTGGAGTTTTAGAGTCAGGTGTTGCTGGAGAAAGCATGAGTCACCTCAGAAGCCCAACTTAGCCAGAGTCAACATCAGATCCAGGGATTAAATCACACCCAGATCAGTTTGGCCACTGAAGTCACCCTTCTTTTCATCTCAGAAAAGAACCAAGATCTTCTATATTTAAACAAAGATGCTGAAGATAAAGAGAAGTGCTATGCAGAAAAACATTTAGAATCTGCTTTGAAAAGAAAGAAAAGCTCCAATCCTTACAGATCTCTGAAACTATGAATGCTGTAGAGGCGGGAAGAGAAGGAGACAACTAAAATGCAAGCATGAAACATCAACCAGGTTTGCCTCTTGCTAAAATTGATCTGATGATTCTTAACACTGCACACTCCTCTATCTTCTGCTGAGAAGAGGCTCAGAAGAAAGCTCTCAGAGTGACTACAGATGTTCTCAACCCCAGCCTTCGTTCTCTAGAAAAGAGCATAAGACAACTTGCTGGGTTATACTTGAGGAGAAATTTCAATTCTTACTACCTGTCTGAGCACTCCAGCACCAACAGGACTTAGAATATAAATAAATGGGTGGCCACCCCACCAGTGGAATAATCACGTCAATGTAATAGTTCGACTCGTATCTGCCTTCAGCACTGGGCAGGGCCACGTCTCTGCAGCGGGCAGGCAACAGCAGGGTATACAATTGCAGGTATTTAAACACTGGGTTAGCCATTTTCTACCAAATTTCAAAATAAGTGGAGGCCCTTCAACCACTAGGGGCCCAGAAATCTTACATCAAGCAAATGCCATTCAGGGTTTCCAGACTGTCTGTGTGCTTCTGAGAAGAGTGCTTTAGAGGCAAAATTCTAGTCAGCCAAGATGGGTGATGGGGACACAGAAAGAATGGAGCTAGTGATGTGAGACCAAGAAAAAAGGCCACTGTGGGAGGCATGGGCCAGATAACAAACACTTCCAGTACACAGTGGAGGGGCCCAGAGACCTGCATTAGGACACTAGGCATGGTCTTACCAGAAGGGATAGGATTAGAGTGAATACAGCAAAGTATTTTCAAGCAAGTTATGAAAGAGAAAAGGTCAACGTTCTGATAAAGCACTACTAAGTCGAAACTAATCCTATGCTACACATCTGAAAGACTTCAAAATACCTGAAGATAAAAAATTCAGTAAGGGTATCTCACAATAATAGTTAATGTTTATTGAAAGTTTAAACTAGGTCAGGTATTTGCAATAACTCATTAGCACCTCATGATCCGCCATGAATACATAATACTATTACTTCCAATTTAAAGAAATCTGAGGTGCAGATTCAATGTTATTTGGGTGTGACAATGCAAGAAACTGGGCAGTCGGGCATGAGAACTCAACTGTCTGAAAAGCTTCATTTACATTAAAATTTTGTAAGAATTGAATCTGAGGCCATATCTGGTCACCACTCGGAACTAGCAGCCCACTCTTTGTTTTCACCTTTATGTCTCCTGACATATAGCCCGAATTCAGAGTCAAGGTCCTTTGCTTTCATTATGCTCAGTGGTAGACAATGTAATTATAAAATTTATTATTCAGAATGGTAGTGAAGACCTGCAGTTTTTTTAAATATTTAATTATCAAGGTCAATCTCCAAACAATTAGAATTAATAGGATATGCTGCAAGATTGCTAACAACGAAAATTCAAATTCAAAGATCAATAGCATTCCTTTATACCAGCAGTGTAGAGAATACAGGAAGAAAAAGTCAGCTTCCATATGAAGACAAACTAGAAAGAAACATAAATATAAAAGCAACATTAGTAAGAAATTATAAAACTTTACTGAAGGATATAAAAGAGGATTTTGAAAAACTTTTTAATGTTTAATGTTTTATTTATTTCTGAGAGAGAGAGAGAGAGAGAGAGAGAGAGAGAGAGAGAGAGAGAGGCCAGAGAGAGAGGGAGATACAAAATCTGAAGCAGGCTCCAGGCTCTGAGCTGGCTGTCAGCACAGAGCCCGACATGGTGCTTGAACCCACTAACCGTGAAATCATGACCTGAGCTGAAGTCAGACGCTTAACCGACTGAGCCACCCAGGCACCCCAAGAGGATTTGAATTAATGGATAAACCTTGTTTATGGAGAAGGACAACATTTTAAAGATGTGTTTCCCAATAAATCATTAATTTCAGTGAAAGATCTCAAGAATTTTTAGGAAACTTGAGAAATATTTTATCATTTATATGGGCGAGTACTGAATTGAGAATAACGATCACAATTCTGAAAAAGTACAAAGAGGGTGGACTACCTGAAAACACATTAGAAAACTATAGTAATTAAAACAATGTAACATTGACTTAGGAAGAGGCAAAGTATCAGAATGGAATACAGAGGCTGAAACTGACCTACCTATATAGAATTATTTTTAGGGACTATATATGTGGGGTGAGGGCATGCTAATCACTGTGCTAGATTTGTAATCCATTTGAAATTTATTTTTAATCCAATTTAGATTTGTTTTTCTCTTTAGACTGAGGTAAAGATCAAGTTATATATTTTCCACATGGAAGTTAAAAAAAAAAAAACCCACACACCTAACTATGAAAAATTACTGGATGAAAAACATAGGAGAGGTAGAGAATGTTCTTAAAACAGAAAAGGCAGTTAAAATGAATGTTTCTATTACCGTGGCCAGATCTCAAAAAAATAAAAAATAAAAAGTATAAAAAAGATGCAATAGGATACGATTTATGTCAATTAAAATACACATTGAGGGGGTTTAGTCTGCTGAGTGTCTGATTCTTGATTTTGGTTCAGGTCATGATCTCACAGTTTGTGAGACTGAACCGTGCCAGGCTCAGCGCTGACAGCAGTGAGTCTGCTTGGGATTCTCTCTCTCCTTTCTCTCTCAAAATAAACACACACTTTTTTTAAAAAACCACACACATTAAGATGCAAATGTGTAAATTAGAGTATTTAAATATCTAAAATTTAGGCTTGAAGGATATGTATTAAACTGGAAGAAAATATAGGGAAAGGCTATAGGAACTCAGTTATAACTAGTTTTTTGTTTAAGCAAAGCCTTAAAAGCAAATATAGCAAAATGCTAATAGCTGTTAAATCTGAGTGGCAGGAATACGGATGGCTGTTTGCTAGATTATTTATGCGTGTTCTATATCTTTTAAGTTTTTTAAGAAAGAATTCTCAAAACTCAAATGTTAAATCTAGGTTTTCTTCATAAACTTCCCTGTGAAACCACAGAATATTTTCATGATTGTCTATAACCTTATTTTTACTTCAAAATACAGTACATAAATAAGGGAGACATAAATCCAGTTATCGGTCTCAATTGTGATGGTTAATTTATGTGTCAGCTTGGCTAAACTATGGCACCCAGATGTTTGGTCATACACCAGTCTAGATGTTGCTGTGAAGGTTTTTTTTCTTTTTTTTTTTAGATGTGATCAACATTTCTATCAGTAAACTTTTCATGAAACAGATTACTCTCCATAAGGCGGGTGGGTCTCATCCAACTGAGGTTTTCCAAAGGAGAAGGGATTATTCTCAAGATTGCAACACAGAAACCCTGCCTGAATTTCCAGCATGCTGGCTTGCCCTACAGACTTCAGACTTCCCAGGCCTTACAATCGCATGAGCCAATTTCTTAAAATAACAACCCCCCACTCCCCCGCCCATATACACAGATCTCCCCTTTCCATTCTGTTTCTCTGGAGAACCTTGACTAATACCCAACATTGCAAGTTTGGGGGCAACCTTGCTTTTTCAGCAACTGAAATGGTCCGCAATTTCTGTAACACTGAAAGGGGAGAAAAGCATGCTTTGGGGGTGGGATGCAACTATGATACACCAGTTAACAGCAACATATTGGAATTAAATACATCTTGTATTTACTTTCTAGGAAAATGTATCTCATGAGAAGATAAAGTTCTTTGTATGCTGGCTTCTTGTTGGAAATGTTATTTTTTCTGAGTGGAAATTTCCCTATTGGCCTGCGATTGCTTGTTGGCCAGAGACTCTGTGGGGAGGACCCACATCCGTACTCTTATGTGGTAGATGAAAAAGGGCCAGAGGAGTGAGGTCTGTTCTTCCTGTGCCTGTGATTTTTCTTGAGGGGAATTCTCCTTGTTTGCTTCACCAAAACCACAAGTTGACGGCCTGCCCAAGATTGACTGTGTTTTATAGACTACTTCTCCATGGAGGGGCTGGTTCTCAGCTCTGCTCACAAGGTCATCAACAGGATCAAGTGCTCTAGCTTTCTACAACAGCCCAAACGTCTCTTCATCTGCTCAATGCACCTCCAGATGCCAAATGTCTAGATAGAAGGACCCTTAACCCCTTTCCCGGTTTAGGTCCCTTACTGATTTTAGAGAAGATATTAAAATTTGAGCTACTTTATTATTTTGCATTTCTGTTCGCTTTATTTTATTTTGGTTTGGCATTTGCAAACCAAGAGAGTTCAAGTAAAACCAAGAATAAAGCTATTGAGGGGCACCTGGGTGGTTCGGTCAGTTAAGTGACAGACTCTTGATATGGGCTCAGGTCACGATCTCACGGTTTTTGAGTTCGAGCTCTGCATTGGGCTCTCTGTTGACAGCTTGGTACCTGCTTAGGATTCTCTCTCCCATTCTATTTCTGCCCCTCTCCTGCTCGTGCTCTCTCTCTCTCTCTCAAAATAAATAAACTTTAAAAAAAAAGAATCAAATTACTGAAGCAATAATTCAAGATGAGAATATGTTACAAAAATACTTCCTGACATCAGTTAGCATTTCCTATAGAGTTACAGGTGAACAAAAGACATCTCATTGTAATAAAGTGGCTCACACATAAGTGATTCCCTACTGTTCCAATCAAAAGACAGTTAAAAACAAAATTGGTGGGGGGCGTCTGAGTGGCTCAGTTGGTTGAGCATCTGACTTCGGCTCAGGTCATGATCTCATAGTTCATGGGTTTGAGCCCTGTGTCGGGCTATGTGCTGACAGCTCAGAGCCTGGAGCCTGCTTTAGATTCTGTGTCTCCCTCTCTCTCTAACCCTCCCCTGCTCACACTATCTCTCTCTCTCAGAAATAAATAAGACATTTAAAAAAAAACAAAAAAACCCCAAAATTGGTGGGGGGGGGGTTGTTAGATAAATGTAAATGATGTAAATGAAGAAATCGCTATCATTAGATGTAAACATTCCATCTAAGATATATAAAAATGTAACATTTAAAATATTTACCTTAAGCTATTTAATTATGTATAATACACATAATTGTATATACATAAATATATCTGTAAATACTACATAACCATGTAAGTTAGTGCTAATTTAGAAATATTTCTGGTTTCCTTACACTTTAGAAAAACATTTATTCAAAGTCTTCAGTGGCAAGGGCGTTTTTACACCTGGTCCTGTGAGCGTGGCTACATTTGAGTCTTCCACTATCCTGTTCGCTTCCAGTGAAGTGATTTGGAGAAGGTTCTTAACTTGTTCCATATTTAAATGATCTTTAAAAGTCTTGTTTACAAAGAAATCCAACACTTGTTATTGTGAGGTCAGATGCCCGAAAATACTACTAGATTTTTTAAACCTTTTTTTTTAAAACATGATTTCCCCCGTTGATCTCTGTAAGCATCTAAAACCAGCATTGACAAAGGTCATTTCAGGCTAATCTGTGTTCCCTAAATAATGCTTTGATGTTCAAAATAAAATAATTGTGAGATCCTCCCATAGCATGAGACAGTTTGTAGACTTATACTGAAGGCAACTCCCTCACTTCTGATCATCACTCTTTGAGGGGCGAAGGAACCATGTCTTCCATTTGGACATATGAGGTAAATTGTGTAACTTCATTTCCCATATTTCCTCACATCTGTCTCTTCCTCCACAGGCAGCCATGGCAGCATCATGGCATAGAATCATAAGTGGACTTTCTCAGGGCAGAACTGGGGGATTCCAGGGTAATCCAGAGTAATCCAAAGTGCTGATCTAGAGAGTCCAGAATCAGGTGCCTCTCTCAATGGGCAGATGGGCGCTGCCACACCAGCAAGCCAGGGAGGGCTATGTCTTTCTGACTAACCTTCTTTTTTTTTTTTTTAATGTTTATTTTTGAGAGAGACAGAGTGTGAGAGGGGAAGGGGCAGAGAGAAAGGGAGACACAGTATTTGAAGTAGGCTCTAGGCTCCGAGCTGTCAGCACAGAGCCTGATGCGGGTCTCAAACTGTGAGCTCATGACCTGAGCTGAAGTCAGGTGCTTAACCAACTGAGCCACCCAGGTGCCCTATCTTTCTTCTTTTAAAAATGGTTTATGCAGTTGTGATGTGATGATTTTAAGAGCGGCAGGAGACTATCTGCAACGGGGAGACTCCTGGGCAGCTATGTGGTCCTGAGTCCCCCCAGATCCCATCACTGCCTTCCGAAGGGGGTGAGACCCACCTCTCTCTGTCCTCAGATGCTCCAGCAGTATGATTCTGAGCTCAGTTCTAGCACTGCTAAAGGGCCTTACCAATGGCAAAGAAAGCCAGAGATGGCTCTATGTAAGTGGTAGGGAGAACTTTCTGGAACATTCTAGAGATGGGCCTAAATACCTTGAGAGTTTCACTGAGCCCCTGCCTAGGACCTACTTCAGTGACCAAAGAGGAAAAGAACAATGGAAAATACTCCAAGCTGTACAGGTGCTAACTGCAGCCCCTAAATTGGAGCGATGAGAGGAGGAGAAAAGAGAATGATGATGATGAATATACACAACGGAGTGATTATTGTGACTGTAAGAAATAATATTTAGGGGCACCTGGGTGGCTCAATTAAGCATCCAACGTTGGCTCAGGTCATGATCTCACGGTTCGTGGGTTTGAGCCCCGTATCAGGCTCTGTGCTGACAGTTAGCTCAGAGCCTGGAGACTCTCTTCAGATTCTGTGACTCCCTCTCTCTCTGACACCCCCCTCCCCCCGCGCATGCTGTCTCTATTTCTCTCTCAAAAATAAATAAAACATTAAAAAATAATAATATTCAGTCTTTTTTCCCTGTTCTGGCACAGCGCTGCTAAAACCCTTGTAATTCCTTATGTAAGAGCCACAGGGGCATCTTTCCTCAGAGTATTTAGTTCCTGAAATAGCTCCAGAGGAATAAAGGTGAAATAGGTGTCTTTTGTTATTCATAATAAGCCCTTTCAATCACATCTGAGTTTATGATAATGTGGTGACTTCTGTAAAGTTCTTATGGGTGGGGGGGGTTGCTGGTTGCCAGGGGACCTAGACTCAGATTAGAGGGTAAGAACCTTCAATCCCACCTCTCCTCCTCCAAGGAGGGGAAAGGGGCTGGAGATTTTCAACCACCAATGGCCAGTGATGTAATCAAACACGCCTATGTAACAAAGCCTTCACAAAAACCCGAAAGGATGGGGTTCAGAGAGCTTCTGAGCCCCTTTCCCCAAGCCCTTCCTCCATGTATCTTCCCTCTGACTGCTCATGGGTTTTATCCTTTTATAATAAACCAGTAATCTAATCGTAAACTGTTTCTCTGAGTTTTGTGAGCTGCTCTAGCAAATTCGTCAAACCCAATTAATTAACTCTAATGTCTAACGGGAGGGGTCATGGGAACCAATTGATAGCCAGTTGGTCAGAAGACAAGTGACAATTTGGATCTTCGGTTGGCATCTGGAGGGTTGTGGGGAGGAGACAGGTATGGTCTCGTGGGACTGAACCTTTAAGCTGCGGGGTCTGACACTCTCTCGAGGTAGACGGTGTCCAAACTCAACTGAAGCAGAGGACACCCGGCTGGTGTCCCAGAATTGTTTGGAACGAGGAAACCTTTCCCCTCTCACATACACACACATTTGGTGACCAGAAGTGAAGCCGTATTCAGAGAGTATTGTGTGTAACATCAATGAAAACAATACATAGAGTTTTTCTTTACAACAGGGACAGTGAGTCATGAAAGAAAGGAAAACCTGAGCGGTAGGAACTGAGGAAGCGTTGCTGGAATTTGGCTGGATTCAGAAAGCTACCTCCAGGGCAGCTGACCAAGCCTACATCCTCGTGGTAGCCTTGAGTGGGTTAAGTAACACACAGACCACACACTTTTGGAAGCTTGACAGTTATAACACGAACGATGGGGATTTGTCTTGTTCTCCTTGGGATTTTCTCCATTAAAGAGAACGGACCTTTCACCCAAGTCTCATTTTAGGACTCAGGAAAGACTCAGGGATGTTAACAGCTGACAGACGACAAAGCACACCCAGAAAAGAGAAGCCACAAACCCAGCTCCAGGGGCCCAGGAGCTCAATTCATTACAGGGGTATGTGCCCAACACAGTGATGAACATCTATGTGCAGAACCTCAACGGTCACCACTAACTTGAGGGAGTAACACACCATATTCCCACTTTGCAGCTGAGAAAACCAAGGCAGAGGAGCTAGTTAACTCTCCCCAGTGTCACTCAGCATGAAGGTGGGCCACCTGGGTTTGGAACGTCACTGTGATAGATCACCTTATACTAGCTACATAATTCTGCTATGTCACAGCCCTACTGAGCCTTACTTTCCAGATCTGCAAAATGGACGTAACACTTCTCTGGGTTTAGTTAAAGCCCAGCCACTAGAGGACTCAGTAAAGACAGTATCCTGGCTTTTCCTCTGCTCATCTTGAACCCAAGGCTTACAGGTGAGGGCAAACAGTTTATCAGCTTCACACACCCCTGTCTTCCCCCACCTCCCCGCTGACTTGCATCTGTGAAAGAATGTGAGGTAGGGAGGAAGGAACATTAATTACATTCATCTTATCACATGCGGATGATGCCAATCTGGGCCAGTCTGCTTTGTTTCTGTTAAGGCTTTTTCTTGTCCATCTTAACCCAGCCTTAAGGTGACTATAATGGAGCCAAAGTTTTTGATTTTGTAGGGATACCTGTACTCTGGTCCTTGGGTTAAGTGGACTCACACAGGGCCATCATCACAGGCACAGAGCCAAGCAGCAAACACCCTCCAGGGAAGGAATCTGTGAGCAGCCCGGGGCCTGACCTAGAGACCACATCGTCTAGAGATGAGGCCTGCGACTCTGGCTATAGGAACTGCAGAGCGCATAACTCACTCCCAGCCCAACCCCAACACCTCATACACCCACATAAAATGTCGCTCCAGAGTTTACAGTTGGTGAAGGGAGATATCCAAGAGTGGTGATGGGTTGGTCCAAATATTCCCCCAGCTGTCTACACATGGGGCTGATATTGAAGCCTGGGTTAGAACCCTCCCCTCCTCCCCACCGTCTGCATCTTATTAGGGCCTTTTTATGAGCCCAGAGCATGACTATCTGGTTTGCATTTGTAACACAGAGGGAAGCAATAAGGGGCAACAGAGAGGCTTTCTAAGGGACACCTTAGGGAGGTTCGTTTCCCAGAAAGCACCCAGGAGATGGGCAGGCAGTGTGACAGGAGGGAGGTGGGAAAGAGCTGGAGGCTGAGAGGCAGGCCGCCGAATCCCAGTCATCCATGCCGCTTACCACCTGTGCTCAGCACACAGGACTGACCCACTCAGCCTGAGCTTCACCTTAAAATGATAAATCCGGATTAGATAAGCTCTGATTCCTTCTAGCTTGAAAATTCTATTTCAGTTCTTTTTTTTAAATATTTTTATTTATTTCTAGGAGAGAGAGCCACCCAGGCGCCCCGAAAATTCTATTTCAGTTCTTAATGAAACCCCTTTATGACTCTTTATGAACCCCGAGGAGACCACATAAATGCCGACCTAGCATAACGTGCTCCCTATAGACTGGCACTTGGTATTTTTGTTTACTGCATAAAAGAATGAATCGATGCTGAAAAGGATACAAATACAGGTTACAACAGTCAATGGTCACAGATGTACTCACATATATGCCACACACATACACATACTCCTATGTCACCCTACTTGGAGTTGCCAACTGTTGTGACTTTTGTATGTAAAAAGCGTACTAGGTGTCACAGGAAGAAAGCAGAATGACTCACTCCCCGGGACTAGGAATCAAACAGAAAAGACGAAACAGACACAAGGGTGAAAGGACAACTCTTGGACAGGACACTTCAAACCCAGACATCCTCATGGAAGTGTAGCCGGCGTTTTAGAGCCTGACAAGACAAGACTGTGCAGGAGACAGAGAGGACCATCCACTGTACCATGAGGGCACCGGCAGGAACCAGAAGGCACACTCAAAAGGGTTTAGCAAGAGAGAATTTTACGTAGGGACCATAGAGAGATGTGGGCAGGAAGAAGTACCCAGGGGCAGGCAGTGAGCGAGCTGGGAAAACATCATCGTCTTCAGGTCTGAAGGGCAAATGTGGGAAGCAGTGCAAACTGGAGCCTTGAAAGTGAGCTGCCTATCAGCGCTAGGAACAAATGAACCATCATCGGAACATCTGCAAGGCTGAAGGCACGCTGACAAGGGGGGATAAATACCCCAACACTCTCTCCTCTGGCCTTCTGACCCCCTGCCCGGGCCTCCCGTTGGCGGAAGCCAACCAGAAACAAGACAACAGCGTCCAGAGGTTGTCGTTATCGCACTAAACCTCTTGGTGCACAGGAAGGCAGACGACGAATTAGAGGTAAGGGGAGGAGGGGCACCTGGGTGGCTCAGTCGGTTAAGCGTTCGACTTCAGCTTAGGTCACGATCTCACAGTTTGTGGGTTTGAGGCCCGTGTTGGGCTTTGTGCTGACAGCTCAGAGCCTGGAGCCTGTTTCAGATTCTGTGTCTCCCTCTCTCTCTGACCCTCCCTTGCTCACACTGTCTCTTTCCCTCTCAGAAATAAATAAAAAACATTAAAAAAAAAAAGACGTAAAGGGAGGAAAGACAACTTTTAAATTACACACACATGTATATACATTTGAAATATATCTGGAAAGAGTAGATCTTTGACTTTTCAGAAAAATCACTTGTACAAAAAGGTTTCACTATAAGATTAATCTAAATTTAAACATCAAGGTCTTCTAGCATATCCTAGCGTATCTCAGCTATAACTTATAAAAACAAACTTCTTCAACTGCCAATAGCTTCTACATAATGCTCATACTGTTTGACACATGGTGTGTTTGTTTACATAGGGCTTAACATGTAAAACTGTTAAGAAGATAGCCCATTAACCAGACAAAGGTGTCTCGTAAGTTTTCCTTAATCTTCTATCCCTACCGGCCCAGTTTTCAAAGATAAAACAAACTCCAAAGTTTGCACACTAACACATTTTTCCATTTATATGTTCTATCAGTTGGCAATTAAAACAGGAATCTCAGAAGTCAGCCAAAAGTCTTAAATAACAAATGAAAGAGTCAGATACATCATCTCAGGACTCAAAAGTGCAAAATGACATGTTATGAGAAACCACCTGGTTAACAGCGCTTGGCAGGCGACATTTCAGGGATCTACATTTCTGAGAGCAATTGTCTGCCAACTAATGCTTAACTTCTAACAGGGACCTTCAGACAAGGTTCCAGAAGTATGAAAGCCTTGATAACACCATTTATTATTATGCACAGTTCTATTGATGGCAACGGGAATCTGGAGGAAGATGAGGATTTGGATCATTCCCAAGGGTGGCAGAGGACGGGGAGAGTAATGTGTGAGGGATGGAGGAGAGTTAAAAAGTGCCTCCTGGTCATGTCCCAATTAGTGACCACATACCTGTGATTTCTCAGGACAGTCCCAGATATTCTAGCCCATATTACTACAATGTCTAATCCTGGGGAAATAGTTTTCAAATTATGGTCCTTTGATTTGATGGGGAAATACACTGCCATTAAAATTAATGAGTCTATAATGACATGAAAAATCCTTGTGTTTATTCATTCACAGGAATGCCTGAATCCCGATTGCACACTACAGATGGTGTAAGGGTGTTTGGGCTATAATGATGAATTATATATTGCACAAAGCACACATATAACATGTATAGCACAGAATGGCCTCCAGAACCAGACTGCCAACATTTGAGTCTCTTTGCTCCACCATGGAAAAGCTGGACAACCTTAAGCAATCTCCCTAACTATGATGTGCCTCAAGAGATCTCTGTTGTAAACAGGATATAATAGAACCTTCTTCATAAAATCATTTTTGAGGATTAGAATAGCTCATACATATAAAGCTTGTTATAGTGCCAGGCAAGTAGTAAGTGTTCAATAAATCTTGGCTATATTACAGTATGAAGTTCATCCTTACAGTCTTCATTTAGTAAAAGCTTCAAACAGGGCAATGGCGGTATAATGCTAAGTGCAGCTAGGGACTTCTCTTTAGGCTAACATTATCCTTGGAATGGAAGAGATTAGGAAGGCTTCCTATTCATAAAAATAGAGACAGTGTGCCATTGCTACTTGAGTCCAACTGGGGAAAACAGGTACAGTCTACTTTCTCCTGCATTCAGTCTTCCTGACAACACTGAGCACTTTCAGAATTTATTTGGTCTTCAAAGCTTCCCAAAGTCTGGGATGCTCAAAAAGACAAAGGATGGAGGAAAGAGGAAATTATACCAAGTGTGCAGGCAAGACTTGGCCAGCCTCCACAACCACAAGAGTGAATGTAAACTAGTGTTTGGCTTCTCATGGGCGGCAGTGCATGAGGTTTCTTCATTGCCTTGTCATTTTAAGAAGAGTCTTCCCTTCTGTGACAGCCCCAGAATGTTCTCTCACTGGGATCAGCTAACAATCTCCAAAGCAAGGAATCCTCTTTCCCCCACCAAATGTCTCCCCAGTTATTTCTTCTTTTGAAGTTTGAAGACAGAATAAAATTAATTTCATCTGCCTGGAAAACAGAATAGAGAGGGATCCTATTTGGAGCCACAATGAGGAATCAGACAGCTTAGGACTTCAGTAAGGTGAGCCCATCATCTGCCTTAACGCTCTTAGGAATGGGACCACACATAAATGTCTGCCTGTATCAAAGCCTGGCAACAAACGATACCAAACCCTGATTCCAAATGGCTTGAACAAGGAGGAAATTAATCATCTCACATCGTGGGACCTGCAAGAGAAATCCTTGGGGAAACTCTGGGATCGGCTCTCTCCTGTGTGTTGGCTTCCGCCAAATGCCTAAGAATGGGGCAATGTACCAAGGAAGCAAAGGGGTCATTTGTTTGTGTCCTTTTCTCAGTAATGAGCAAACCTTCCCTAGAAGCACCACAGGGGACACTCCTTCACACCCCATCACCCAGATCTGGATCACAGACTCGTTCCCTCACTTGTCTCCAGGGTGTGGAATGGAGATATCACAACCAGAATGTGCTAATCATCTCAGAAACTGGATGCTTCCAAGTCCACGTGAGTACTAAGCCACTCAGTGGGCTTCTGGGGAGGACCAAAGAAGGAAACGAACATGCATATACTTCAAAAAAGTTAAGAGGCTGTACGGATATTCCCACAGAGAGAACTGTGGTAAGCCATCACATCAAACATGCTCAAAAAAGGCCTTCTGCTGGATACTGCACACATACAAGGAAGCATGGTTAATAGCACGAGGGAGAAGATGCTACCATCTCTAGTATAACGTATCACCTTCCATAGAGGGGGATAAATACAGAATGAACTGCAGGGAGAGCTCCAAGGCAAAGTTGGGGCACGAGGCAGAGAGACTCATTCCCCAGTAACATGATGGATTGCAATGAGGGTAAAGGTGGGGTTTTTTTTGTTTTTTTTTGTTTTTTTTTTTTTAAGCATGCGGGGATGGATTCACTAAACTCTTAAAGAGAACTGAAGCAGCAGTGCTTTCAACAAATTTTGGAAGCTGGTAAGTGACCCATCCAGTAGTAATGGACCTGGCGGAGGAGAGAAAGCTGAAGCCCAGCCCTGCAGGGCAGGAAGCATGGATGCAGGCAGGCATTCATGCCCTAGAGTTCCAGAGAGGCTCTGGAATTGGGGCCACCAGACAGGGTCCCAAAGGCAGGAGGGCTTGCTAAGAGTCTGGGCTTGAAGCTGTCAGCCCCCTATAATCTCCTTAGCCCTAGCTCCTGTGTGACTGCCTACATTCTGTGCAATTCTCTGCTAAATCAGAGCAACTCTGGACTCAGAGACACTGAGGGAAAGGGGTGTTGCTCTAAAAACAGGGGAACAAGAGAGGGGCCCCTTACCAAATGTTAGACTCCTGGTCTCTCCCCCGAATCTGGCTCACAGAATACCACCACCACCCTATTCCCCTCAGTGACAGGGATTTCTCTTCACCTGCTTAGCTTTCTCTGAGAGGAACGGCCTTCCACCAGGTAGGAGTCCTGCAGTGAAACTGCTTAGCGAGATAATCCTACAGCACAGGTGCTCAGGGCCAGGCGTGCATTTGAATCACCTGGGGAGCTTCTAATAATCACTACTACCTGGACTCCAGTAGTACCTCAGTCAGTCGCTTGACAAATAGGAATGGGAAGTTTACTGTGTGCCAGGCTTTGTTACAGATTCCAGAACACTGTTCTGGGTGTCTTTCTTAGGAAGAGGGAACTATTTATTCCTGGGTGTAAGCCCCATCCACACATGCAGACTTTCCAGTGAGCTTTTAAGCGGTCCGTCCAGGACCAGATATTAGAGGAAAGTTTTTTTTAACATGCATGAAATTTAAAAACAACAGCAAAACAAAAACTAGGAGGAAATCGGAGGGGGGGAAAAAACTGTGCAGGGAATAGAGGAAGGCTTCAAAGAAGCTGTCATTGAGATCTGCAGAGAGTTGGAAAGCTTTTCATCTGTGAAACGAGAACAGGAGGTTATAAAAAGAATATTTCAGAGATTTTTTAAAGAGCTCTTGGAAATTAGAAATTTGATGGCAGACATAAAAATTCAGTATACGGGTTGGAAGATAAAAGGAGGAAATTTCCCAGGAAGTAGAATTTTTTTTTACAGAGAGAGACAATATGAGAGAAAAAGTGAAATCATTAGAAATTCAATCCATGAGGCTCCCCATCCAACTTAATAGATGTTCCAAAAGAGAAGGAGAGAAATGATTTTTTAATTCCATAAAACCGGTCAGAACCAAAGGACAGGAGTTTCCAGACTGAGGTGTCTTGAAAGCCAAGTAATGGATTAAAAAAAAAAAAAAACCTCACAGCAAGAAATATTATAAAGAAATTTCATTACAGAGAGAGGGCATTACAAAGAACAAGAAGAAAATCCTAAAAACTTTCAGAAAGAGGGAAATAATTATATTCATAGCATCAGGAATTAGGAGCACAGACATCTCAATGGCAATAGTGAACCTCGAAGAGCAAGGCTTTCTGAATTCTGAGGGAAAAGAATTTCCAACCTAGACTTCATACCTCATCAAACATGCAGTCAAACTCGGAAGATCTCACAAAACGGATATCCCACGTACTCTTTCTCAGGAGCTTCTAGAAGATGTGTTTTACCAGAAGGAGAACAGAAACAAAGAAAGAGGAAGATGTGGCTCTAGAACCCAGGGGATGCCACATGGGAAAGAGGCAGTGTGAGTCCCCAGTAGGATGATGGGTACATAGCAGGCCACAAGAGCCGCAAATCCAGAGCCCGCAAGGAGGCCCCAGGGTGAGTGAGGGAGAGCACCAGGTGGAGCCGTGTGTACCTGTGGCGCTTAAAAATGTATACAAAGAGTCGAAAGCGGTGGTCTTTGGGGCATAGGAGTTGAGGTTGGTGAAGGGTGGGGTAAGTGACAGCTGTTTCTAGTTATAAGCCTTCTAGAAATATCGGACTTGGAAATTTTTATGTACGTATGGGTTTTTGCTAAGGAATAAAGGGAAACTTGGGTACAAACCAGATTCCAGAATGAGAACCCAAACGCAGATCAGGAAAGGTTCCCCACCCAGTAGAACCCACTTTTAGAAGGCAGCAAAGGTACTTGGTGAAACCTTTGGGAAACAGAAGAGTTGATGAAGGAGGCAAGGCTGAGCTCTTGGCAGAGCAGACGAGGAGAGAACCTAATGTCCCAGGAAACAGGCCAAAACGGGGTCACTATTTCCCTTCAAGGAAACAATTCCTAGGTGTGACCTGCCTGGATTTACAAAGATTAGTAGGAACGGGGGATTAAAGGGAGCTGTACACGCCAAGCTCCGTGTCAGGCAATTTATGGAAGCAAGAAGGAGAGCAGAAAGGTGGCTTCTGGAAACTTTGCCGCTCTTGATGAGATCTTCCCTTCCTGCCAGATTAGGGTATGTCCTGGGACAATTACACCCAGCCATGCAGGCTCACAGACCTCAAGGCTGAAAGTGCACGAGCAAGCCCGATATCCTGAGTCCCCAGGTTTTCCCACTTCGCCTGGTACATCTGATTTCCAGTTCTGTGTAGCCCCCTCTGAGAACCCTTTTCTTTAGGACCTGACAAAGGCGTCCTTCCCCAAAGCTGCACCCTAGGCACCAAGCATTTGACCAGAGATCCAGAAAACAACTGTAGATAAGTCCTGTTAACTCTGTTAATATTTCAGCTAAAGAAAGGGCTTAGTGAGTGTTAAATGGCCAGATTAACATCAGAGGTAGAAAGATCCCCTTGTACCTTATTTTCCACTTGATCTGCAAGGGCAAAACAGTCTAGGCATGTAAAGTTTGAAAATACTATTTATTTCACATGCATTTGAAGACCTTCATGTCACGCTTTATTATTTACAGAGTTTATGTCATGCCCCTCATGATCTCAAACTCAGCCTGACCTATTTTTATGAAAAGTGTTTACTGTTTACCTTCACAGAAGCATTTCTCCCAGAAATGGTTCCCACGATGACAGCTGTAGTTATCTCCTCCTCACCCCATCTCACCAACCAAGACTGACTCAATTTCACCCTTACTATTTATAAACTATCTACTAGGGAATAACAACATGATAGAAAAGGTCATTGTTTTTCCAAACATCTTCCATCTTTAAAAATCTTAGATCTGTGGACACTAAATCAAAATTTTCTGTGAATCAATGGTGGCAGAGTTGTCCAAGCAGGCTGTTTAGTAGTTTGGGGCAAAGATCTATCCCCAAAGGAGATCATGGCTTCCTGAAGCCTCAAAAAAAAAAAAAAAAAAAAAAAGTTCCCACTGGTAGAAGATACATCTTCGCCTCCGATTAGCCAAAGCCAGGAGCTTGGGATTAAGGGCAGGTTGCCGGAACACGCCCCAAACACACAAACACACTTCCTGGGCTTCGACAGCACCTCTTATGCGAGGTGTCTGGACCTGTCCCTTGTGCCCCTCCCCATCCACCTCACCCTGGCCCCCTCCCCACTGCCTATCACACACACTCCGGGCGCGCCTCCTTCGGTCGAGTCATTGACAAACCAGTTCCAAGTCGGTTACTCCTCGCAAGGAACCCAAACCATCTCTGAACACGCCAATCCCCGGGTCAAGAGCAAGACACGCAAGTGATCTGCCAGATGAGACAGTTGGCTGCAGCGCTGCTCCGAGGCCGGGGCTCAATTTCTACGTTTGTGCCTTCAGCCTGGATCCGCACCCCAACCCGATGGGGAGGGGAAGCCTGAGGGTTCTGTCTGCGAAGCATATGCCTACCTCCAGTTCTGCAGGCAGTCCCCTCCGAGGCCTCGGGTCGCGAGCAGCTGGCCGCGCTCGCCCGCCCGCGAGCCGCAGCCCGGTCACCTGCCGCCGCCCGCCGCGCGCCGGAGGGGGGCGCTCAGCTCGGGCTCCCCGCCCGGGACGCCGCCCCCCTGCGCGCCTCCGCGCCGCCCTTCTGGAGCCGGTGCTTCGCGGTCCGCTCCACGTCCGTGGGAGGACCCCTCCTCCCGCCCGCAGCCCCGGCTGGGAGGTTACGAAAAGACTGTAATGGGATCCCAGCTCGGCCCGTCACTCCCCTGCTCACTTGTCAAAACTCCACCGCATTCCAGAGCCCCTTCCCCGGTCGCTGCCTCGCGGGCAGGAGGACCCGCCCGCGGGAGGCTTCGGGGACGCGGCCGTGGCTCGGGCGGACACCTTTGTTTACATCAAGTGCTGGGTGGGGGAGGGGGCCTCCCGCCGTCCCCGGGAGCAGGTTCGGAGCCGAAAACGCCCTTCGCGGACACCCTCGCCCGGTCAAAAGTTCTCCCTCTCTCCGAGAAGCTCCACCTCCCCGACACCAGTTCATTTCATAACCGCTCCGTTTCATAACCAGCAGCAGCGTGGGTTCTTACAGGGGGTGGGTGGGGGAGCCCCAAACCAGAATCACAACCGTCGCGCCGGGCAGCGCGTCAAGAAACTTTTCAGAAACCTCCAGCCAGAGCCTCGCTGCTGCAGGAACCCAGTTTACCACCGCTGAGTTACAATCGCCGGTGACCGCACAGCTTAAGCATTTCCTTTATACCTTCTCCGGCTCCCGCGCCCCTCCCGTCATCTGCGGGGTTCAGTCAACAAGTCTTCCCCCGGAGAGGCATGAATGGGCTTGGGCCGCTCGGCCCTCTCCCCAGCTGCAAACTGATGAGGAAGCCCGACCCACGAGGCTGAATTGTTTACATCACACCCACCGAGGGCTTCCTGTCTTAAGTTAATGGGAATACAAATAAGACAGGAAAAGACTATTTGCTTTTCTTAAACCGGGGAGGGGGGAGCGGGGCTCTCCAAAAAAAGGGGGAGTCACCCCACATCTCATTGCATGAAGAGGTTGTTTTTTAAGACTTCAATCGTATTTTATTCCATTTTCCCACCTTTAACACTTGCTGAAAAGTAAAAGCATTGCTGTGCCAAACTTCTAACCATTAAGGAACTTCTGCCCCCAGCACATTTTCACCTGGCTTCAGAAAGGGATCCCGGTTGAAGCTCCCAGAGGGAGCGAGGGGTATGGAGATCACCTGTGGTTGAATGGCACCCATCTAGGCACACAACGAAGGCCTGCGAGACTTGAGGCAGGTTCGCACACCCATCCCGTTCCCTGGGGTTTATAATACCAGAATCTTGCCCCAAACCTATGTCTCTAAGCTGTGGCTCTGTTTCTGGGCATCCAGCAGTTGCTTAAAATAAACTAGCTTTGCTAGGGATAGATCTGGTGGAATTCAAAGCCATTAATAAAGGAAAGTAAAGGAAGAGGCAGAAGAAGGCTTCTGTTCCCAGTACCATTACTGTTACTGGAATGGGTAATTAGAGCCCAGGAGGGGCCAAGCCATGTCAAGGCCAGGCTGGAATCTGCCTTCTCTCAGAAGCATCCCACAGAGAACACTGGTAACTAACTGTCATAATCACTAGTCCTGGAATTACCCACATTTGCTTCAACAGCACAACAGAAAACCTGGAGACAGGTAGGACCGCGACGTGGTGGCTTTCCTGTGGCAGTACTACGGGGAAACAGAACCCCAGGATAAAGTGTATCTCTAGGACGTGTGGCTGTTGCAACGACAATGATGTGTGGAGTTTAGGAGAACACTACAGGATTCCAGTGAGAACAAGCTTTGAATGCCTCAGAATACTGCAATTCCTCGGTCAAAGCAAAATTAGGCTTGTGATTTTAGGAAAAGCCAAGTACGCCAGAAATCTTAGAGTGTCTGGCTTACAAATATTATAAGGTCTCAGTGAATGTTGGCTCCTCACCCTACTCGCATTTCCCTCTCTTCTGCTTGGGAGTGGTAGTCCTGGTAGATTCATCAGCATACATTTCGATATCTGATAAGTTTTATGGGAGTTAGGTTCAAATTGAATGATTTTCTAATAATTTCAGAAGTGATCCTTTCTTCCCTTCAGATTGCTTTCTCCACTGACAGCTTTTTAAAAATTTTAAAGTAACTTTCAAAAACTTTTTTGTTTATTCATTTTTGAGACAGAGAGACAAAGTGTGAGTGGGGGAGGGGCGGAGAGAGAGGGAGACACAGAATCTGAACAGGCTCCAGGCTCTGAGCTGTCCGCATGGAGCCCAACATGGGGTTCAAACCCATGAACCGTGAAATTCATGGTGACCTGAGCTGAAGTTGGATGCTTAACCCACTGAGCCACCCAGGCCTCCCTCCGCTGACAGTTTCTCAATGCTTTACTTCTGACTTTCTCTGCTCCTTCAATCTGGTATATAATTTATGATGTGCAAATCAATGCTGTTTAAAGTAAATTCAGGATTTTAAGTATTCTCCCTTTCCCCACTAACTTTGTTGTCTAAATTCAGTTTAGGGTGTGTATATGCCAGGAATTAAAATTTGACATCTGTTTAATAACTTAATTTCAGGAAAGCTTTGGAATGCATATGACATTCTCATCAGCACGCCAGAAAGATATGATGTGCTTAGTCTTTTCCCTCGCAGGTTTCAGTGCCGACTGGAAAAGAGATCAATGGTTCAGTAAACAAAGGGGTGCTTTAAAAGTGGCCTCCCAATTTTACCCTCAGTCTGGTTTAAATAATACTTACAATTGCTATGTGTATCCCCAGAATCTACAAGTCACATTAATTTGAGCAGAAACTGCAGATATGTTAAGAGAAACCAAAGTGTCTTCAACACAGAAAGGAAATGGTTCATTAAAAAGAGTTTAGAGTTCAGCAGGATGGCTGATTACAAAGTAGTGTCCTGAGGGGTGATGATCAAAATGACAGGCACAAATGGGGCTTAATATCTAGATTTGAGAAAAACAAAGACGTGAGAATCTCAGCAGACCATATATTTAATATGAGTTCTGCATATTGTACTGATAAGAAATAGGCAACACAGCACTGGGGCAAGTTCACACTGGCGGGAGGTTGACATGAAAGGGAAGTGCCTCTCCTCATTTCTTCCTCCCCCATAATGAAGAATTTGGCAGCAGATAGACTCTTATTAGGGTGATATGTCCAGTGTGAGGCCCCTCATTTTAAGGGAGATGGGGAGACACTGGAAGGGTTCCAAAGGATAACCAAAATGATTAAAGAGACAGAAAATAGAACCTCTGAGGGAAGGTTAGAGGATTTGCAATTGTTTAGTCTAGCGTAAAAAAGTGCCTAAAGGCAAACTTAACAGCCGTCTCCCATTTGAAGGGTTATTATAAAGAGGATACCGACCAGCTGTTCTTCATCTCCACAGGAGACAGAAGAGGTAAGAGACACAAATGCAACATTAAAATTTGGGTCAGACATGTAGGAGGCTTGCTTGATGCTAATGGTAACTGACATGACACTGACATCGCTGTGCAATCTTTACCTATCAAACTGCATCTTAAGTGATAGTCTTGCCTGTTTAGGCAGGAGCCAGTCTAGAGAACTCCTTTCATTCTCTTCTAGGGCTAAAGAGGTCCTCTTGACTCCACTGAATGTGGGAGCAGAGATCTTGAGTGTCCATGCTGTATGCTCACAAACAAGGCCCAAAAGAATGTAAGGTTCCCCACAAACATATGCTCACATCTCACTGGAACTTTGTTTATTGGAATGGGTATGTCTAAGAATATGTCCAACTCCAGGGGCACCTGGGTGACTCAGTGGGTAAGCATCCAACTCTTGGTTTCAGCTTAAGTCATGATCTTGCAGTTCATGAGTCCAAGCCCCGCATCAGGCTCCTCTCTGACAGTGTGAAGCCTGCTTAGGATTCTCTCTCTCTCTCTCTCTCTCTCTCCCCACCTCTCTCTCTCTTCCCCTCCCCTGCTTGTGTTCTCTCTCTCTTTCACTCACTCAAAATAAAGAAATAAACTTACAAAAAAAAGGATATGTCCAACTCCACTCTATACTACTCTATATTCTTTCTCTGTATAGGCAACATGGCTTTTTGGTTAGTGGGCACACAGTATTAGTTGATGATGATGTTAATGATGATAATAGCTATGAATTATTAAGCTCTTCCTATAATTATGTTGGGAACTGTGCTAGCAATTTTATGTAGATTATCTCTCTCTCCTTCTCTCCCTCTCTCTCTCTATCTCTCTTTTTCACTCACTGTCTCTTTTTCAGGAGCCCTGTGAAGTCTGAATAATTATTAGGCTTAGTCTAACGCAAGGAAATTGAGTCACAATGGGGTTAAGTAGCAAAGCTAGATGTTGGAGTTCCCAGTTCAAATTCATTTCGTTTGACTCAAAAGGGTGTGCTTAACCATTACACTACTGCCTCCGATCATTCAGTATTTTTAGCTCTTGGGAGGGAGGAAACATTGCAAAAACGAGCATTTATGCTTGTTGGCCCAAACTGATGAAAAACCAAGACTTGGACAGGTTTATCTCACCTATGGAATGCAATCATTTTTTCCCAGTGTAGCAGAGGAAAGGACTGACTTTGCCTTCTGATCAGAAGCATACATTGCTGTCTTTCACAAAGCTGAAGAATCCAATTAAGGTTTTATTATTGAGAAGCTATTAGTTATTCATCTATAATCTAACCTTGCATATGGTAAGTCTTCTATGACTGCTGAATGAATGAATGAATATAAATGCATTACAACAGGGATGCTTTAAGACAAACTGAGCTGAATTGAATTTTTCCAACATGCTGGTGGTCAGACTCTAGTGGGCCATTTCTATGATCCTCTTATCAGAGGTCCCTTCAGAGTCTTAAAATACAACTAACTGGCTCAGTCAGTTAAGCATCAGACTCTTGGTTTCAGCTCAGGTCATGATCTCATGGTTTGTGGGTTCGAGCCCTACATCAGGCTTCATGCTGACAATGCAGGGCCTGCTTGGGATTCTCTCTCTCCCATTCTCTCTGCCCCTTCCCAGCTTGCTCTATCTCAAAATAAATAAATGAAATTTGAAAGAATCCAACTGTTTCCTTTAATTCAACATATATGAGAAAGCATATGGATGGGTCACGTATTCTTCCAATGTCAACTACTTTTAGATTGAGAAAAGATTTTTAATGGGGTTTATTGAGTGCTGTTATATATCAACAATAGATGATTCATGAGTGAAACAAACATCAAAATGATTTTTAGAAAGGCAAAAGAACCACACACACATAAAATATTAAAAGCCTTGATCCAAATTACTACAAAAGACAGATATTTTCCCATTAGGACAATTTATCCTGAGTCTATAAACAGAGAGGGGCATAATTATCCATGTGTTTGCTAACAGATCTAAACCTTATGTAGCTATAAAAAGCTGGAGAGAGGAAGGGAGAGGAAATTCCCAGGAGAAGATCCCCAACCACATCCAGGGCCGTCAGATCTCCATAAATACAAAGCCCAGCAGTGGCACCAACTGAAGCATGAGAAGAAACCTCAAGATTTTAACACAAACCACAGAAATAACTTCGAATTGTCTTAAAACTAAACAATGACAATTCTATCCAATAGGCTTGCAGCTGACACATGGGCAGAATGGTTACTGACTGGTGTTCCAGATGTAGTTAATGGAAACATGATGCCCAGAATAAAAAAGGTATTCAGTAAATGTTGATTGAATGTAAAGAAGAGTGAATGAATGTCCGAACAAATGCTCAGGCTGTCTCTTTCTCCCTTTACTTATTATTTATTTAAAGTTTACTTATATATTTTGAGAGAGAGCATGCACATGAGCAGAGCAAGAACAGAGAGAGAGGGAGAGAGAGAATCTCAAGCAGGATCTGCACAGTCAGCCCTGACATAGGGCTCTATCTCACAAACCATGAGATCATGACCTGAGCCTGAATCAAGAGTTGGACACTTAACCAACTGAGCCACCCAGGCACCCCTACCTCTTTCCCCCTTTAAATCTTTGTTGGAAAGTTGTCTCTGAAGATTCAAACCCAAAGTCCCTACAGAGGTGTTGAACCATTTGACACTGGTACTCTGGAAACAGCTGATGGAACTAGAGATGGTTTCTAACTCAAAGACACCAATTTGTGATTTGGACATAAACACAGGAAGGAGAACTGCAATATCTGTGGACCCTGATTCAAAAACTCCTGTTATTTATATTATGGATTCTAAACTATTTGAAGCCCGACAGAATCACACACTGGGTGGCCACTTACTGGAGGCTGGGTTTTGTTCTAAGCCTCTTACATGTCAACTCATTAAATCCTTATTACAATCTTAAGAATATGTACTATCATTATCAACCCATCCTGCATGCAGTGAAACTGGGCTAAAAGATCACCTCATTAGCTCATGGTCATACAACTAATATGTAGAGGAGCCAGAACTCAAATTCCATCTGGATCCAGTGCTATGTTCTTAACTGCTACCCAATGCTACCTGCCCAAGTCTTACCTCCTGCCACTCCTTCACAAAATCACTATTCCAATCAAATGTTTATCCACAGATATTGAAAGAACATTCTAATCTCTGCAGGATGTGTTCCCTGACCTCCCTAGCCTACTGCTACCTCTTTCTTCTGAGTGCTCACATCACTTATTCTCCAGTGAACGCAACCATAATTTATCTGGTTCATATCACATCTCTCCAACTTGATCTTAAGTTCCTTTGGGGGTAGGACAGTGTGTTGTATGGAAGTCTGGAGATAGATCTGTAGAAAGGTCTAGATTTAAAGCCCAAATGCCATAATTATTACCCATGGAACCCTGAGTAAATCATTTAACTTTTTTTACTCTCATATTCAAACCATATTCCTTAAGGGCATCTGGGAAGGAAAGATTAAGTGAAAAAAATGTATATGAAGTGTCTAGAATGATGCCTAATATTATAAGCCAGTGATTCTCAACCACTGGCTATTTTGCCCCCCAAGAGACACTTGGCAATGTATGGGAATATTTTTGATAGTCATAACTGGGGAGAGGTGCTACTGGCATCTAGTGGATAGAAGCCAGTGATGCTGCTAAACATTCTACAAAATATAGGACAGACCCCTACGACAAAGGACTATCCAGTCAAAAATGTGAATTGCAGTAGTGCTGAGGTTGAGAAACCTGCTATTAATAACTTTAAAAAATATGTTTCCATTTCCCTCCCTTTCCTTAATTTTTATAGTACTCTGCGTATGGTAGGTATTCAGTAAATCTTTGTTGAGTAAACCTATTCATAAATGGGTAAGTGAATGTATGAATCCTAAGATATTTTACTAGTAAAACACCTGATTTGAGGGTGTGATCTGGCTACGGTAGAGGTTGCATGGGAATTAATTAACCTTGAACAGAACTTTCCAATATCCGTGCACAATGAAAGGAATTTTGAAATAAATCCAATTTAATACCTGGGGCCTGTGTCCAAGGAAAGTGATGTCAAAGTTGGTCCTAGAAGAGCTGAAGAACTTAGACAAAGGCCAGCTCTCCCTTACTGGTGCTTCCCAAGTGACTTGCTATTACCCTGCAAATGCCCCCTCATCTGTTTCTAATCCCTACTCCAAAGAATAAGATAGCAAAAGAGCCAAAGACTATGGGAGAATTTGTTCAATCTCTCATGCCTCATCCACCATCCACCTCTGCAACAACCACACACAACCTGGAGCCCAGTCGTATAAAGTCTCATCAAAACCATGGATTGAGGGGCACCTGAGTGGCTCAGTCGGTTCAGCATCCGACTTTTGCTCAGGTCATGATTTCCTGGTTGGTGAGTTTGAGCCCCATGTGGGGCTCTGTGCTGACAGCTCGGAACCTGGAGCCTGCTTCAGATTCTGTGTCTCCCTCTCTCTCTGCCCCTCCACCCTCTTTCTTTCAAAAATGAATAAACAGGGGCGCCTGGGTGGCTTAGTCGGTTAAGCGTCTGACTTTCGCTTAGGTCATGATCTCGTAGTTTGTGGGTTCGAGCCCCACGTCGGGCTCTGTGCTGACTGCCAGCTCAGAGCCTGGAGCCTGTTTCAGTCTGTGACTCCCTCTCTCTCTGACCCTCCCCTGCTCACGCTGTCTCTCTCTCTCTCTCCTAGAAATAAATAAAAATATTTTTAAAAAACACAAAAATGAATAAACATTAAAATAAAAAAGACAGTGGACTGAAAAACATGGTGGAAGCAAAAAGAACATGCTTCACTTGAAGTCATTACTTTAAGTCATCACTTGAAGCCTTCATTAAACAGGCTCAGTAAGATCAATTGCAAGGAGTAGTAATCTAAGAATAAAAGCCTACATTCCTGGATAGAGCATAAATCATATTAACAAAAACCAGAAATTAGAGAGAGTAGAAGAGGGATGAAGGGAAAGGAAAGGAATGGAAGAGAGAGAAAATAGTTCCTTCCATCTTCCATTCTCCAGACTTGGTGGCAACATTTGCTTGCATTCCATCTTTTGCAGTCAGAACATGTATATGATTTTTTGTGTAGTTATATATGAGAAAAGTTATAACGTTAGTCTCCAGTCATCTTTAAGCATCTCTGGGATGCTTAATCACCTGAACTAAATGACCTGCCTAAAACTGTGAGAAAATGGTTCTTTTAGTTCTTTCTTGCCTCAGGCCCCTGGATGCATCTAAACTGGGATTGTCCTCCCTGCTCGAATCACCTTCACCTGGCTAATCCCTACTCACCTTTCAGGACTCAGCTTAGACATCACCTTCTCCAGGGATTCCCTCCTGACCCTACCCTAGAATATATATGGGACTTTCTGAGCTTAGGTAGAAGCATCCCCACTGCCCATTCAGTTGCCTACTTATCCTTCTAGACTATAAACTCTCCCAAGGTAAGGTTGTGTGGACTTGTTTACCATTTTATTTCTAGGGCATAGCACTGTGCCTGGCACAAATGGGTGGCCAATAAATGTTTGTTAAATGAGTCGATATAAATCAGGAAGACTTCCAAATACATTCATCCTTAGAATTACTTATTGAGTGCCTACTATGAACCACATATAGGGCTAAACAGTGGAAAAACAACAATTATTACCTTCATATTAATAACAATAACAGTAAAAGCATTCACAGCTAGTGTTTATTGGGCATTTCTATGCACTAGGCATCATGCCAAGCTCTTCCATGTATTCTCTTTTAATCGTCCCATCCAAAACCTATGTGGCAGACATATTATCATTCTCGTCAAACAGGTGAAGAAAGATGCCAAGCCACTCCTATGGACCTTAATCACACAGACTCTATATGAAAGAATCTCTGAAATTTAAGCTTCTCAAGGTCTATTTACATGGACTTAACTCACATCAACTAAAAGAAAGTTAACTATGAATTCACCCATGCCCTCTGCTGACATTGTTCCCTTGCCCAGAAAATCCCCATCCACCCTTCATATTCTCTGAAATTTTTTTAAAAATATTTTGATACAGTCTATCGTGTGATGACACCCGTAATCGACATTCTAGACACCATGAGCTAATGTTTGAAAGACACTTATCAGAGTCCACGTTTGAAATATCACTATCCAAATCTGCAGCAGAAAGTTTTGTAGTTATCAAAATGGAGGTGAGAAATATTTTTTCATTTGTGGAATGAGAGATTTTTAAGATAAATTGGTTAGAAAGGTTCATGTGGCCACTTTGTCTCTCCCTGCTGAGCTGCAAGGATCTGGGAGAGCCAGCTCCCGGACACCTCTGCAGCTGTGGAAATCCATCAGTGAAGGGACCCCCAGTTAATGAAGGATTTTGTCATCTGACGTTTGTCATTTGTCAGATGATTCTTCCCACGGAGTGGTTGCATGGCCTTCAGAGGCAATCTGCTGGGAAAGGGCTCACTGGAGCACCTACCAGAACAAGCAATAGAGATGTCACCAAGCATAACAGTAGGTTGTGGGAGTACTTCTGTGTGTGCTTGCTGATGCCTGCTCTGTGCATGGCAGGACTCAAAGACTTGTTTTCCTGGTAACCTACTACCTGGCAGTGAGGTTGTCAGACAGGAGGTATAGAGTTCTCAACCTTTCCTGATTGCTACTGCTATTTAAACAAAAGAGCTTGACAGCTGTGGGCAGCCAGTCAGCTCAGGTGAGGCTACAACACCCTCTTCCTTGCCTTGGTCTCTAGGCAAACACCTCGTTCGTCTTTCAGCACTAAGCTCAAAAATTCTCCCTGCTGCGAAGAAGGCTTACTTGGTGAGTCATCTCCCCTCAGGAGTTCTGAGGAATCATCTAGTTGTTGAAATGGCAGCCTGAATGTGGCTGAGATCCTTCTGATAAACCCCTATTGCTTAAGATAACCTGGGCAGGTCTCTTTCTGCATCCTGAAAAAGCCCAATTTAGCAAATGGGTTTATTTTAGAAGATGATTTATTGAGCCAGGAGCCACATTAGGTACTGAGGAAATGCTGATAAGCAGCACTGACGATGGGCCCAGTGAGCTTGGAGATGGCAGGGAGACAAGTAAGGCATCAGGCAGTTGCAGTGAAGTGTGGGATAACTGCTAAGTTCAGGGATAACTGCTAAGTAGCCCACCAGAGACCAGGGAAGGCTTCCAGAAGTGACTATAAGCTGAGCCCTGAGGATAAGCAGGTATTAGCAAGGTGAAGGAAAGATTGCAGGAAGTGAAAATGCCAAGTGCAAAGGTCCAGAGCTGAGACAGAGATGCCATGTTCTGAGGTCTACAAAGGTTCAGCCTGGCTGCAAGTTTGGTCAGCTTGGAGTCACTGCGAGGAGAACCGCAAACTGGGCAATGGCAACAGAAGTATGGCGTTGTGAGAAGTTTGGGCTTCATTTGTGAAAGGCTTTTGGCCAGAGTGTCCTGAAAAGATTTCCATGTTTGAATGATCATGCTGGCTCCAGGGAGGAGACTGTCTCAAGATTAGCAGAGTAGAGGCAGAGAGAGGGGTGAGGAAGCTATCAGGTGAATCTAGCAAAGAAAAGATGGCGCCTATCCCAGGCGAGTATCTGTGGCCCTGTACTTCCCCTGTATCTGGGATAAAACTTGGGCAATGCCCAGTTTACAGGCTCTCTCCCTCTCTCAGACTGTGAAACCCGTGAGGGTAGAAACTGGAATTTACTTATCTCTGGAGCTTCAATACCTTATTTGGTACCTTCACCCTTATTCAGAGATAAGGGTGATAAAGCCCTCAGTTAAGAGTTGGTTGGTACATGTTGGTTGGTTCTCATGTACAAAAATGATTCCCTTTTGCTAGATTCCTCACCACCAGAACCCCACCCCGTCCTTACATCTTTTCCACATCTTCTTTGCCATTGCTGCCTGCAAAAAGCCTCTTTAGCAACTACTATTCTCCTTTACATTTGGTTTCTTCAAAGGATAGGCAGACTCTGGTTCCCTTCATCAGGCACCGATTTTAATTCTAGTCTTCATAAGCCCACTAAATATTTCACACTGCCCCTTTCTCTCACTGTGGCCCAGCTTGTCCCATCGCTCCATGCAGGCAAGAGTTTATACAGGTCCCTCCCCAATGATCTTGAAAGTTTCCCAGGGGTGACCTCACCTATATGTACAGCAGCTACTCTCATCTGATATCCTAAATCCATCTCATTATTTAAGTGAAAATATAAGTCTTGCCATCTGCAAGAAGCATCCATGAACCCCAACTAACCTGGCACAGAATCCTACCCTAATGTAATCCCATTAATATATATTCCTGTCAACTGCATATGATTTGATGGTTTCCATGTTTTTTCTTCAAAGACATAATATGAGAGTATTGCAGATTCACTTCCTTGTCTCTACCCCCCCTTGCTTGTACCAGGTATTCAAGCTCCTTCTCCATCTTCCCCTTGCCCTGGTCCCTGGATGAAAGAAACTTCTTCTAGCAAACACCAGTCTTCACTTTGACCTACCCTTGGGAACTCGGACTTGGCAAGGATGGATTTAGAAGCATTTAATCCAATCTACCACTAGGCCTGGTCCACACCTCAGCCCTGTCAGCTGGCTTTATAATAGTGAGCACTGTGTCATCCAGAAGGGCCTTCATAGACTCTTAAAGAGAATCAAATGCATAGGAGCACATGTACCCCAGTGTTCATAGCAGCACTCTCAACAATAGCCAAAACATGGAAAGAGCCTAAGTGTCCATCAATGGACGAATGGATCAAGAAGATGTGGTTTATCTATACCATGGAATACTACATGGCAATGAGAAACAATGAAATCTGGCCATGGGTAGCAACATGGATGGACCTTGAGGGTGTTATGCTGAGCGAAATAAGTCAGGCAGGGAAAGACAGATACCATATGCTTCCACTTATAGGAGGATTAGGAGAAACTTAACTGAGGACCATGGGGGAGGAGAAGGGGAAAATAGTCGGGGAGAAGGAGGGAGGCAAACCATGAGAGACTCTTGAGTGCTGAGAACAGACTGAGGGCTGACGGGGGTGGGGGAGGGGAAGGGACTCTTCTTTCTCCAGAGGCCATCACCTACTAGGGGCTGGTGCCCTTCCCTCCAAACAGGTTTACACCAATGTTACCAAATAAAATATAAGGGACCCAGTTAAATTAGAATTTTAAGTGAAAAGTGAACACTTTTAATGTCTCATATATTGTATGGGATTTTTAATTTGCTGAATCTGACTGTCCTACTTTGCACTTGTTACTCAGTTTTTATAAAAATCACATCTCTGCTCGTTAATAGATAAACACTTATCCAGAAAACAAAACATATACATTTTTAAAATTTAGAAGCCTTGAGAGTATTCTTTGTGCTGTTTCTCACTCTGATGGATTCTTCTTACAAGGGTAGGTTTTTAATCATCTTTATAGCTCACTCGGAGTCCCTCACCTCTCTGCCCTACCTTTCTCACTTGGTTTATAATTCTCTTCCCATCATTTACTCTTTGCATCATTAAGTTCAACCATGTTGACCCTTCTTTCCTTCCCAAGCAATTACCATTCATTTGAGTACTTCACCTTGACTTGCTTGGTCTTATGATGATATATCAAAATATCTCCTCTTTACAAGTCAGTGAACCACATTAAGAAACACTGAATGGTCAGTAAGTAGTTCCCCAATCAATTGACCTCAAGGATCCGATTCCTATGCCTGATTGCCCTATGCTCTCCAACTCTGGGAAACCCTTCCAGAAAAGCAACTACAGAACCCCAATCCTGGTCTGCTTCTTTTAAAAAATATTTTTAAATGTTTCATTTATTTCTGGGAGAGAGAGAGACAGCATGCGCAGGGGAGGGTCAAAGAAAGAGGGAGATAGAGAATCTGAACCAGGTGCCAGGCTCTGAGCTGGCTGTCAGCACAGAGCCCCACGCGGGGCTTGAACCCACGAACTGTGAGATCATGACCTGAGCTGAAGTCGGATGCTTAACCGACTGAGCCACCCAGGAACCCCAGTCCTGGTCTGCTTCTGATCTGGTCTATCATCTCTTCCCATGAGCTGGACAAAGTCATAGTTGGGAAAAGCAAAGGACCAGATAAAGCTCTGAACAATATTCTCACAAAGGAAAAGATTGGATTCCTCTCCGGGTCCCGGGGCAAACTCAACCATGTTGTTTACAAGCCATGCTATTTACAAATAGTGCTATACAAAGGGTCTAACATAACCCCAAGGAGAGGAGAGTTTAACCAATTTATAAATGCATGTGTAGGGGAAAATGGCGTGAAGGGAATCTAACCCTGCTATTACTTTCCAGTTTTCACAGAGAATAACTGAGATTGCAAGTAAGAGATTGTGAGTAAGACTCATAGAGAGAACCAGGGTAGCTGGCACGATCTTGTAAATCATGGATGCTCCCTGGGTGGGCTGGTTAGGAAGGAAGGATATTACTAGATCCAGAAGGAATTGTTAGTGTATCACAGAGGTAAAACCCACTTTGAATGACCAGGGTCACAAATTAAAAATAGCCATGGTGGTTGAGAGGTAAGTCATTGCTTTTTAAAACTCCTATTATATTTTTAGTATTATCATCACTTTCATCTGGCTATTCATTCCCCAAGAGGAAGGTAAGACAGATAATTATCATACATACTCTATAGGGAGAGAAAATGCCTTAAGAAAAATGGAACCTGTAGTGATCAGGTTTCCTGACTTCCGGTCCAGGATGCCTTCCTTGTCTAACAGATAGTTTTTGCCCTATTAGGTACGAGCTGGACATTGGCCAGAAAGCCACTTTCAGACTCATCCAGTACCTCCACACTTCTAGAACGTGCTGGGATTTGAGACTGGGCTGTGTCAGGGTGAGCAACCCAGTGGGCCTGGATCTGGATCTTGAATCTTTTTTGCCAGCATGGATTCTCCCATCTATAGCTGGGGATAATGGCATTTACCTCACAGAGGTGCAGTGAGCTATGAAATGAGTTGATAGGTGTAGAGTCCTGGCATATAACTACAATATGCATAAACATCCTTATTAATAGTGACTCTGATTGTAGGTTCAGGAGTCTATCTTGCATGGAGGATTTCAAATATATGCCAATCCCCACTAAGATAGGGAGAAAAAGGATGAAAACTGGTAGTTTTTCAAAGCTGCCAAAAGACTTGTTGAGTTATATGTTTTTTTTAAAGTGACAAGAGAAAGATGCCAATTAATAATGGCTCACATTTGTTGAGCACTGGCTGTGTGTCAGATACTGTGATAAACCTTTGCATGTATATCCTCATTTTATCTCCTATCACCTTATGAGTTAGGTATTGTTCTTCTGGGCTCTATAGTTAGGAAAAACCTTGCTTAGTGAGGTTAACTAACTGCCTGATGTTTTATAAGTGATAGGATCAGGATTCCTTAAATTAATGCTCTTAAACGGACATGTGTAGTCCAACCAAATCATTCTTGTGTGTGTGTGTGTGTGTGTGTGTGTGTGTGTGTGTGTGTGTCTGTGCGTGTGTGCAGGTTTCACTTGCACACAAGTTTATAAGGAAATATACCAAGAATTGACAGTGATACCTCTGGGTGGTCAGATTAAAGGTAATGTTCATTTTCTTCTTCCTGCCTTATTAAATTGACTATGTGCTGCTTTTATCATTAAAAATGTTTTTCATTTTGATAACAAACACAAACTTTAAAAAACAAACCCAAATGAGGACACATGTAGAGGACGGAACGATATAAAAAGGCATGACATTCTCAAGGACCATTGTAATTTAACTTTCAGTTTTTTCTTTCAAGCAAAGAAACCTTAACAGAATAAAATGAGTTTCTTGAAAATAAAAATTAGATTACTCCCTGACACCTGAAAGCTCAGGTTCTACTGGTCCTATCTTTCAAGAACATCTGAATTCTAAATCTTAAATCTCCTCATGGTCTGAGCATCGACATTAAATCAAAGATTTTCCAATTACTTATAACACCACCAATGAGTTCTTAAAATCTTTTGTTTCACTACATTTTCCGTTTGCACCACTACTTATAACTTATGAGCAAAGCCCTTTATCATCTCTGCTTATTTCTAAGGGATACAAAGATGATAGATCACCAAAGCAAACATTCATCTTACTATTTGCTTTGAACTCTGAAGTCTTCCTTTTTTTTTTTTAATGTTTTATTTATTTCTAGGAGAGAGAGAGAGCGTGAGCAGGGGAGGGTCAGAGAGAGAGGGAGTCACAGACTGAAACAGGCTCCAGGCTCCGAGCTGGCAGTCAGCACAGAGCCCGAAGCGGGGCTCGAACCCACGAACCGTGAGATCATGACCTAAGCGAAAGTCGGACGCTTAACCGACTAAGCCACCCAGGCGCCCCTGAAGTCTTCCTTAAGGAGAACTGTGATGATAAATTAAGATTCATTGTCCCCTGTAAACAGAGCTAGTCTTCAAAGATGGCCTCTGGGAGAGTGAATTGACTAAAAAAGGATGACTTTCTCTTGCTTTTCTTCTGTTAGCCACAGTGCATGAGGAGCATGACAGCGCCACCGTCCTTCAGAGCCAGGGCCCCAGTGTCTTCCTGGTAAGAGCTGCTGTGGGATCCCCCACACCACAGGATCTGGGAGCATGAGAGGGAGGTGAGCTGAGGGCCCCAGAGGGAGGCAGAAGCTGTGCTCTCCCCTCTATCCCATCTGAGCTTGCTTGTAAGACGAGGCTAAAAGGCTCTCCTGGGAGAAAATGGTTTGGAGTTTGGAGTTCGACTAAGCAAGGTATCCAAATTATGTTCACAGACCTGACATCCTGGGAATGCCCAGACTTGGAATGATCTGGAATTACAGTGGCTGGGCTCAGTGTATGAAGGTGGCAGGGAGGTAGTTTAGCCAAATTTACATTAATACTAGACTACTAAGTCATCGAAAAACTACCACTAAAAACCATGGACCTATGAAGAAAATAGAGACAACTTGTCTGCCTAGCCTTTCTTGTATTTAATTTCACTGAACAATGCCCCCACATAAGCTTTAGAAAACTCACCTGTACTTTTGCATGACTGTTTTGTTACCTGTTTGAATTTTGGTGATTTTCAAAGTAGAAAAGTGGGATTAAAGATCAAAGTCTTCTAGACTCCGATTTCAGACACCTGAGACTGTGCTGTTGGGGTCACATGCTTATTATGCAAATCTTTCTGGATAGCATTTCCTGTTCCACAGGTTTCCAGAGTCTAAAATACACCCACAGTCCAGAAAGTCTGGAAATACAAAATATTATTTTTAGGATTTTATTTTTTACCGATTGAAGATGTCCTTGACAGAATTTTGTATATTTCATCTATGGTTCCAGAATTAACAGACACCATATGCATATATATTCTCCCTCACCCTCTGGTTTTTGTTTTTTTTTTAAGCTTTTCTTTCTATCTTCTTTAGTCTTGACTCATGACTCATTTTATTTTGAGCGACTGTATCAGTCAGGATTTGGTCAGAGAACCAGGACCAACACGTAACAGTGGATTTGTAATAGGGAATTTGGCCTCACACAATTGTGGGGACCAGTTCAACAGCGTACATACATGTTTACAAGGCTGTTGCCTCTCTGTCTGGGATGAGTCCTGAAAGTGTCACTCCTCGGGGCAAGTGACCCAGAGGAAAATACTCAAGTAAAGTGGGGAAGAGTGAGGGCTCACAGAAACGTGTAAGGAAGAGCTGGAACCCAAGAGAAGGGACAGGGACCCATCTCCCCACCTCACCCTCCATGATCTATACAGGCATCAGGGGAGCTGGAAGAGGAAACCGGGGGCTGGAGGAGCCCCATGCCCTGGCCTGGCCTGGGGGTCAGGAAACTGAGGGAGGGAACTCAGAAGAGCAGGGGCTCTAAAAAGGTGAATTATCAGACAATGGTGTCCAGTGCCTCATACCAACTTGATGATCACGCGCGCGTGCGCGCACACACACACACACATTCCACATCTCATGCCCAAGGCCTCCCGTGGCCCACACTAACCCAGAACAGTGCAAGGAAGACTTCTGGGAAACATTGCAATAGCTTAATTAAGTCAACACAAAACTAGTCACCCACAGCCTCCATTTCGAACTCAGGCTCTCTAGGCATCAGCCCCAGAGCGAGGCCGTGAACATTTTATCTCCAAAATGGTATAAAGTAGGGATTGGCAAACCTTTTGTGTAAAGGGCCAGAGAGTAAGTATTTTAGGCTTTGTGGGCACATATGGTCTCTGTCTCATTCTCTTTATGATCTTTTAAAAATGTAAAATCCATCCTTAGCTGGCAGGCGCGAGTTTGCTATTCGCTGGGAAGAGGGCCACACAGTCTGAGAGTCTAGAGGCCAGGCTGCTTCTCTTGGCTCGGCAGTGAATCCCTGGGACCTAGAGTCACTTCACCTGAGGGGCTTGGACCTGCTCATCTGCAAGGTGAGTGTTGTGGGCTAGATCAGCATGAGGAATGCACATTAAAGATGTAATGAGTCTGAATTTTGAGGGGAGTGAATTGAAAGTTCAATACAGATTTTTATTGCAACATAGATTATCATTATTAAATATAGTTTCTTATTGGGAATTAACTCAAGTATGCATTTCTTCTTTCAAATATGAATTAATATATATGATTTTAATAATCCTGGGTAGATTAGATACCTTTTTCTAAATGGAATCTCAAGAGGTGATTGAAAAAGCCTTTGCCTCTTCCTCCACTTTGTCATTAGAGCATCATCTTGGTAGGAGAGGTTTCACGAGAAAGATTTAGATCGAATTGTGAAAATGTGCAAAAAACATGTTTATTTGTTTTTGCAAAAAATAATAAAATTACTACTTGTTTACAGAGAAAAGACTGAAACAGGCTTACACAAATGTCATCAGCACACTATTTTTTGTGAGGATACATTTCAATCTATTTCAAAACATAGAAGTCAGACTGGTAAATTGGGAACACTAATAGAGAACGCCTTTTGCAAACACAGCAAATTAAAAAGCGCACAACATATAATGCTTCCATTTATTTTTAGGTGGACAATTATGGAAATTGCAAATCTGGATCCACCAGGGTTTAAGACTACATTTTCAATGACTGATACTTCTGACAGAAATAATGGGACTGACTCAGGACTAGCAATAGAGATGCACAAACCCAAGACTTCCATTTTAAGAAGGAATATTTATTTTATTCAACAAACATTTAAGGAACCTTTGTGATGTGTTAGATGCTATGCTAGTTGGAGATGCCCACTCAACCCAAGACCTCAAAGCTCTGGTTTTTGCAATGCAGTTGATGAAGCGTTAAACGTCAGCTTTAAAAATTGGTGAAGGAAAAGATGAGCTAGTTTCTGTAACTGTCCCCAGATGAACTCTTACCACTTGGTTAGTGAGGCAGGGTCCTTGGGCTAGCAGATAAACTTTAAAAATATTAAATAGAGCACGGGGGTACTGGGATGGCTCCATCAGTTAAGCGTCCGATTTTAGCTCAGGCCATGATCTCACGGTTTAGGAGTTCGAGCCCTACATCAGGCTCTCTGCTGACAGCTCAGAGCCTATAGCCGATGTCAGATTCTGTGTCTCCCTGTCTTTCTGTCCCTTCCCCACTCACACTCTGTCTCTGTCTCTCTCTCATAAATAAACATTAAAAAATAATAATATTTTTAAAAGATTAAATTGAGCAGTACAGAGAAGAATGGTATAGAAGATATCTGAGGGATAATAACTTGCAATGGTCTTTCCTTGTAACAATTGGATCAATGACACATATCAGTGACCACCATTCTTTTGTATTATCTCTGGATCATGTACACTGGAAGGAGGCAAGCATACAAATGACATGAACTGTCTTGCCATAAATCATAACACCAAGTATTCTAATTCTTTGTCTCAAAAGCAACTGAGCACAGAGTCCACCTGGCTGGTCTATAAAAGATATGAAATTCCAGCAGACATTTCTGAAAAGCAAATATTCCTGAAGACTTCGGGTGTTTTTTTTTTTTTTCCTTTTTGATGACTCCTTACTTAGGTCAACTAGTGACGGAATGAAATAAACCTTTTAAAGATATACTTCCTAGTCACAGAACTTTTTTTATTCTCTCTAGAACCTGAGGTCACCAGACGTGAGTACTCCAAAACATTCTGGGGAGCAGAAAGACGTACATGAAGATGTTACTACCAAGTCACAGCTTAGAGCCATTTCTCACCTTCTATCTCTGTTGCATAGTCCAAAAGCATTTTTGGAGGGTGTCTACACATTTACAGAACTTTGACACTTCGTCTTTAAGCTGAGGTCTTGTCATGAAAACAACTGTGCTAAATTCCAGGAACCCTTTTTAAGCAAAAGCTCTTCATTATTTTCTTTGACTAAAAAGGTATATTAGTTACAAATAAGTATATCCTATTCTGTATCTTCAAACCTGGCAATAAGTGGTTAGCTAGCAATTGGGGGCGGGAGCAGTTACTCTAAGTGGGCACATTCCTCTCCAGACCTCAGGACCACTAGAGAAAGAGGCAAGGGGTACAGGGAGACTTTTCCAGGTGTTTTCTCCTCTTGGCAAAAGACACACACACACACACACACACACACACACACACACACACACACACACACACACCAAACAACCAAACAATCAAACAAAAACCCGAACAAACCATAGCTTAATTTCTGGGACTTCCTGCCTCCAGAATTATGAGAAAATTAATTTCTCTTCTCTAAGCCATCCAGTCTGTGGTGCTTGGAAGTCCTAGCAAATAAATATACTTTTTAAGGCCAAATAATATTCTACCACATTTATATACCATTTTTTATTTATTCATTCATTCATCAGTGGACATCTGGGTTGTTTCTACTTCCTGGCTATTGTAAATAACGCTGCTATAAACACTGGTGTACAAATAGCTGAGTCCTTGTCTTCAATTCTTTTGAGTAGGTACCTTAAAAGTAGAATTTCTGGGTCACAGGGAATTCTAATTTTGAAATTAAATTTATTTAGTTTAATTTTTTGAGGAAGCACTGTACTGTTTTGCATCTTATATTTTATTCATCTCTCATGATAAAACGGTAGAGGAAATATAAAACAGGGAATATAAAACTATACATACAGTATATATAAAATACGTATATATGTTAGTTTGGATTCTGTAAAATTTGACCTCCATTCTCTTTCAAAGCAATCTTGTCTTCTATGATGAAAATTTTCTTATAAAGACAAAATTGGTGTTTAATCATTTTAGTAGTTATTTCAAGTCCTTTATCTTTGCCCAACATTTTCATTTAACTTACTGGTTTTATTTTTAATGTTTTTAATGTTTTATTTATTTCTGAGAGAGAGACAGCATGAGCAGGGGAGGGTTAGAGAGAGAGGGAGACACACAGAATCTGAAACAGGCTACAGGCTCTGAGATAGCTATCAGCACAGAGCCCGACATGGGGCTCAAACTCACAGATCGTGAGATCATGACCTAAACTGAAGCCGAATGCTTAACTGACTGTGCCATCCAGGTGCCCCATTTAATTAACAGGTTTTCCCAACCTTTGGTTACTCCTTATGCCACTAAGGTCAACTACTTTGACCCCTCTTCACTTCCCAACCAATTACTCTTAAATGTCCATATCACTGTGACAGACAACGTCTTGTTTCAGTCTCCATGAGTACACCTCCTTTTCTACTGGGTAATGATCCATGATAATGAAAAACAATGAAATGGACTGGGTGCCCACACCTCAGAAATTGCCCCAAGAAGGCCTTCATCGCCTTTACTTTCCCACTGAGAGAATTTCACAAGAGGGGTAACTTCGGACTATACACATGGAGTCTGAGCTGTGCCACAATAGCTCTACAGTGGCTGGAGAAGCCTTGGTCAGGGAAAGCAAAGAAAGGATATGGAAGGACAGTACTTCTCCCAAAAGCCTCCGAGAAACTGCCCCTCAATCTGTACAAATCAGAACATTTGGACACTGTGCAAATGTCCCACGTAAACCCATCTAGCTTTATCCTAAAGAGATTCTAGCTTCTGCGTTTATGTGGGTGATCAAGTGCATCTGCGATTTTTGGAAAAAGGGATAGAGAAGAATTACAGCCAACACTCCAGGGCCTGGTTAGTGATGAGAGAATTGATGTGATGATAGAAGAATTTTGGAAGGCAGCAGGGACTTGACAGAGATACACAGGTGCCCCAAGTAGGCTAATTATTACAAAAAATAAAAAGTTGAAAAATTTAGTGTTTATAGCAGTGCTTTCAACAATAGCCAAAAATTATGGAAAGAGCCTAAATGTCCATCAGTTGATGAATGGATAAGGAAGATGTGGTTTATATATACAACGGAATACTACTTGGCAGTGAGAAAGAATGAAAGCCTGCCATTTGCAAGAACGTGGATGGAACTGGAGGGTATTATGCTAAGTGAAATAAATCAGTCAGAAAAAGATACCATATGTTTTCACTCATATGTGGATCTTGAGAAACTTAACAGAAGACCATAGGGGAGGGGAAGGGGAGGAGGAAAAAAGTTACAAACAGAGAGGGAGGGAGGCAAACCATAAGAGACTCTTAAATACAGAGAACAAACTGAGGGTTGATGGAGGGTGGGGGAGAGGAGAAAGTGGGTAATGGGCATTGAGGAGGGCACTTGTTGGGATGAGCACTGGGTATTGTATGGAAGCCAATTTGACAATAAATTATATTAAATAAAAAAATAAAAGATTAATTTAACAAGTAAAATAAAGATGCCACTAGATTAAATGTATTAAGGGGGTGGTTTGGGGAGAAACTTGAACAATTAGAATTAAAACAGATTGGGAGCACCTGGGTGGCTCAGTTAAGTTAAGCATCTGACTTTGGCTCAGGTCATGATCTCGCAAACCTGTGGGTTCGAGCCCCGCATTGGGCTCTGTGCTGACTGCTAGCTCAGAGCCTGGAGCCTGTTTCAGATTCTGTTTCCCTCTCTCTCTGCCCCTCCCCCACTCATGCATTTTTCTCTCTCTGTTTCAAAAATAAATAAACTATAAAAAAAAAGAATAAAACAAATTGTTGGAAAAAACCATGATGGTATCAGACAGGTAAGTTACCTTGTGATGATTAATAGCACTTTACTTTGGTTAAGTAGGAGATGGTTAATAACCGGCAAGGGGTATGAGGGAGGGCTCTGAGGTGCTCGTAAAGTTCTTTGCTTCATGTAGGTGATGGTTAATATAAAAACTCACTAGCTGAACACTTTTGATTTGTGCCTTTTCTTTATGTATGTTATATTTGAAAAAAAAAAGGTTATTGAAAGAAACACTTCTGGAATGATAGAATAAAACACCGCAAAATCTACTCTTCCATAAAAGCAATAAGAACACCAGGGAAAAAATTATCAAAAGCAGCAGCATTATTTGCACTAGTGAAATGTGGAAATGATCCAAATCCCAATCAACTGATGCATAGTTAAACAAAAGTGCTACGGCCATACTATGGAATACTATGTGGCATAGTTTTCAGAACTCTGGAAATCAACCTGAAGGAGCCTAAGAAACACTTACTCAAGAAAAATGGATGACTCTCAGTAAGTATAGTGAGCTTTGTGGCATTTTAACTTACACTACCACCATCCCTTTCTACTGAGCTCCACACGGCCTTGAAAATCAATAGCTCACCACAACTGTAGTAGCTGTGGAAACATGCAGCGTAGCTGTGGAGGGTCAGGAAAAGTTTGAAGACATATAAAAGTCCTATCCCCAGAGGACTGTCAGTATTTGACCTATCTGGCAACTCTACGAAAATTTCCGTTTTTCAGAACAGCCTTACTCCTAGGTCGTTTGTTGAAAACATCAGTGAGAATCGTCTAACATCTGTAGCTGCCTACTTGCAAGTCATGTGCTTGCATTGACAATATATAAACAACACTTGCCGCTCAATAACAAGTAAAGCCAACTGATAGAATTTTTAAATGGGCAAAGGATTTAAATAGACATTTCCCCAAAGATACTAGTAGCCAAAAGTGCATGAAAAGGTGCTCAACATCATTAGTCATCAGGGATTGTAAATGGAAACCACAACGAAAGGCCACTTCGCACCCACTTGGATGGCTGTAACAGACAGATAATAACAAGTATCGGAGAGAATGTAGCAGAATGAGAACCTTCATTGACTGCTGCTGGGAAAGTAAAATGATACAATCCTTTTGGAAAATTTGGCAGTTCCTCAAAAAGTTACACATAGAGTTTCCATATGACCATCACTTCTATTCTTAAGTGTACATCCAAGAGAACTGAAAATACATGTCCACACACAACCTGTACACCAATGTTTGCAGCATTATTTGCAATAGTGAAAACGTGGAAATGATCCAAATGCCCATCAACTGATGTATAGTTAAACAAATGTGCTATAGCCATACTATGGAATACTATGTGGCAATATAATAGAGTGAAGCTCTGAAATATACTACAACATAGATGAACACTGAAAGGATTATGTTAAGTGAAAGAAGCCAATCACAAAGACTACATACCAGAACACCCAGAATAGGCAAATCTATAGAGATGGAGAGAATAGTGATTGCCAGAGGCTAGGAGATGGGGGAAATGAGGAATGACTGACTGATAATGGAAATGGGGCTCTTTTGGAATGATGAAATGTTCTAAAAGTAGATATTTATGATACTCTGTGAATATATAAAACCACTTACTTGTATACTTTAAAAGGATGAATTTTATAGTTTATGAATTATAGCTCAATAAAGCTATTCAAAAACAATAAAGTTTACTTTAAAATTCCCTCATATTATTAATCATATTACCCTACCCAAAGGGTAAGACAGTTTTTCAAGGCATGGATGCATGCCCTGTATAATCAGGGACACTGTATGTCTTCGACACCAGTATTTCCCTAATAGAACCAGGGCTAAAACATAATATATGGCCAACAGGTATCTTTCTATGAATAAAAAATTAGAGAGATTAAGAAGCTGTGTAGAACCAGATTTCCTGAGACAACTGGGTGGCTCAGTCAGTTAAGTGTCCGACTTTGGCTCAGGTTATGATCTCGTGGTTCATGAGTTAGAGCCCTTCGTTGGTCGGGCTCTGTGCTGACAGCTTGGAGCCTGAAGCCTGCTTTGGATTCTGGGTCTCCCTCTCTTTCTGCCCTCCCCCGCTCATGCTCTGTTTTTCTCTCTCTCAAAAATAAACATTAAAAAAGTTAAAAAAAAAAAAAAAAGAACCAGATTTCCTGACTTCTGATTCTTTCATCTACAGTAGAGTGGGGTGGGATACAGTGATGAACAAGGAGTTTGAGGTGTCCTGATTAGAATGCTGCTTATATAAGTATTACTATATACTCTTTATGGGAGAGTGGATATGCTACTGGGGATGGAGATGCTCTCTATCGGAAGAGACATGCTATTTGGGGAATGGCTAGTGACTGACAGAGCATCATAGCAAGAAGAACTCAGGCAGGTAAACCTGGGCTCAAATTCCAGGCTCTGTTCCTTAGCAGGTGTGCTTACCTAATCTTTCTCAGCCTAAATTTCTTCATCTATAAATGGAGATAATAATACTTACCTCTTGCCTCACAGAGTTGCTGTAAGAATTAAATGAGAAGAGTAAATGTAATGCATATGGCTCATATGGATATTTGATAAATATTTTTATTGACATTGATAACATCTAATGAACAAATAAGTTTTTCAAATATGTTGTAAAACAAAGGTAGGGGGGCGGGGAGAAAGAAAGAAAAGAAATGGAGATGGGCCAGTAGTTGTTTTCACACCTCTCAGGAGGCTCTGAAAAGGTCTGGAATGTCATGCCTACCCTTCCAACTGAGCAAGGTAGAAAAATGCAATAACCTCTCCCCTACCACAACTCCCACTTGCTACCAGCCATCAGCCTGGCTTCAAACCAGATAATTATCTAGGGGGAATGGTGTTAAAAGGTAAGAGACAAGACATACCTATCTCCTGACACAGGTAAGTTATACCCATGTCAACCAAATATTTTCCCTGTTTAATAATGCTGCCATGTTTAATGCTTTCTTTTTTTAATTAAAAAGGAGTACCTGCCCATAAAAATGCAAACTATTTCCAAGTGCATAAAGTAGAGAAGGGCTGACTGAACCTGATCTGGTTCCCATCAAAAGCTGTAACTTCATTAAAAGAGAAAAAGATGCTTTCCTTGTGCTTTTAATAACATACTTGGAGAAACAAGTTACAATGCTACAGAGTAATCTACAATCCAAGAAAAGAATTGCGATTGTTTAAGATACAATTTATATAAAACAACCAGCACAGTGGCTAGCAAGTTGTAGGTACTCAGGAAATGGCAACTATTATTTTAAACACCCTTTTCTTAACTGCTCTCTCTGCAGTGTGCATTACTATGGAATAAACTTAATTGAATAGTGCCCTCCAGAGGCCACTGGGAATTCAACTGCATGGACTATTGGAAGTCTGGAAAAAGACCAAAGAGAAACACAATTTAATTTTCTTTTGTATTTACACAGAGTCAGCACTCCAGCGTGGTGTCTTGGGACTTATTAGAACCTGACTGATTTGTCACCCACCTCAGCCTTTTGGCCAGGGCATATTTGCTCGCAAGGGATACAAACAAGGACACGGAAATCTGGAAACATAAGTCCAGTGAGGCGCCGTGGGAACTGGTGCTGGGAACCGCAAGCCCCCCAAGCCCCTGGAAACTCCTGACCCATCCCTCTCTCTCTGGGGACATTGTCTCCCAGCCCTGTCCCTTTATGCATGTCCACTCTGCGTTCCTTTAAAGGGACAGCTTTTTCCTTCCTTCAGGCATGTGGCTCTGGCTTTCTCAGGACATGATTCCTGACCTGACCCTGCTTGACCTTTCAGCTCATCTAAGGAGCTAGGCAGCTTGGTCTCTCACTGGCTTGATTCCAAATTCCCAGGAGACAAAACTGATTACTGTAGTCAAGTTTAGTGGCTGGACTCAGTTTATCCATCCCTGCTGGATAGCCAGCGGGAGGAGGTAGGGATGTGTGTGTGTGTAGGGGAAGGGAAATAGGGTCAGAGTAACACAGTACAAAACATACAGAGCTGTGGAAAACATTTCAAAGAGTCCGTTTTTCTAATAGCAATGAGCTTCTTTTTATGGAGTTTGTCACATACCTCACCCGCCACTAAGGACTTCATAAGCACCCTCTCATTTAATGCTCACAAATTTCCTATACAGTTTGGTCCTGTTACCATCCCCCACCTTCAAAAGTAGCTGCTGGTAACAGTGCTTGTATGCTGTCCAGTAATTTGTCCCATGCATTTTATCCCTATTCTAAAGATAAATGAACTGAGGCTTGGAGAAGTTGCACCAAGATTTATGCCAAGGTAGTATGATTCTAAAGCTGGGTGCGAACCACCAACCACACCCAGCCTCCCCGGGCAGCCCGGAGGGGCAAGGTAGGTCACATGGCTGATGCAGAATTGGTCTCAGTCTTAGAGAGTTTATAATCTGATTGGGAGAAACAAGATTTCCATGTGATTAGTAAATGATGCGAAAGTGATTAAGTACTAAATTGTATGTTGCCACTGTATTAGTTTTCTCCTGCTGTGTAACAAATTACTACAAATGTAGAGGCTTTGGAGCAACACACATTTGTTAGCTTCCGGTTCTGCAGGGCAGATGGACAGGAGAGCGTGGCGGGGCTCCCTGCTCAGTGCTTCATGAGATTGACATCAAGCATCAGCTGGGTTGTCAACAGACTCATCCGAGGCTCAGGGACCTCTTCCAACCAAGCTCACTGGCTGTTGGCAGAGCTCAGTTTGCTGCAGTTGCAGGACTGAGGTCTATCGTCCTGTTAATGTCCACTAGAGACTGGTTTCAGCTCTGTAGAAGTTGCACCTTTCTGTTGCCTGGTTCACAACATGGGAATTTGCTTTTCTCCAGGTCAGACGAAGCATGTCTCCCTGACTGCCCCTTCTGCCATCAGCCAGAGGAAATTTTCTTCTTCTAAAGGGCTCATGTGATTAGGCCAGGTCTACCTGGACAATATCCCTTTCTTACAGTCAACTGTGTCTTATGACATAACCTGATCATGGAAAGTAGAAGTCCTCACACTCACAGTCCTGGGGGTTATGAGGTTGTGGACAGGTAGGAACATGTGGAATCCAGAACGGCATCTTAGAATCCTGCCTACTGTACTCATGGAAATGGATTGTGTGTGTGTAGGTCAGAGCTATTCCCAGACATGGGGAGAGGGAAAGATTTCACGGAGGGGAATGTGCAGTGAGCGCTGAAGGACAGATGGGCCACACTGGAAAAGACAGAGTTTCCCCTTAGAAACTCAGCACCATGAGTCAAGATAATTCGGGAAAATTAATGGGTAAGAATTTCAAATATCAGAAGAAATTTTAGCACTGACATAGAGGAGGTGACTAGCACTATTAGATGTTATAACATGATCAAAATACTGTGTCATGAGCATAAAAATAGACATATAGATCAGAACAAAAACAGAACACCCTAAAATAGAGATGTGGGTATGTATATGTGGGTATATCCAATAAATCAGCTTTATAAATTAATTTAGCAAAATTGGGGGCACTTGGATGGCTCAGTCAGTTGAGTGTCTGATTTTTGGTTTCAGCTCAGGTCATGATCTCACAGTTTTTGAGTTAGAGCCCCGCATCAGGCTCTGCACTGCGGTGCAGTTGTTTGGGATTCTCGCTCTCTCCTTCTCTCCCTGACCTCCTCAAAAATAAATAAACTTAAAAAATGTTTGGATAATTACACAATTTAGAAAACATTAGATAAAAATTTTTACTATACATCAAAATCAATGCCACCTAAATTAAAATTTAAATTACAAAGATAAATTTAGAATATGATAATGAAGCTTTGTAAAAGAAATGTTCTGCCTTTGGAAAAATGGCAATGTTCTAAGATTTGAAAAGATGTAAAAAGAAAAAAACCTCAGACTCATCCATAGATGCAGTTAAACTTCTATGCAGTCAGCAATAATCTCTTACTAGGCTTAGGGGACTTTTAAGAAATGTTTATTTTTTAGAGAGAGAGCATGAGTGGGGGTGGAGTTGAGGGGAAAAGGGGAAGAGACACAGGAAGAGAGAGAATCCCAAGCAGGCTCCACACTCTCAGTGCAAAGCCCAATATGGGGCTTGAACTCACAAAGAACCGTGAGATCATGACCTGAGCAGAAATCGAGAGTTGGATGATTAACTGACTAAGCCATTCAGGCACCCAAAGACTCAAGGAAATTTTAACCACATAGGGTAAAAGGATTAAGATCTATAACATCTAAATACATACTCCAGTGCTGAGAATTAGGACCCAACAGACAGTGGACAAAAGATGTGAATAGATCATTTAGGCAGCAGGTGAAAATACAATAGAAAAAAACAAACCTAGGTAAAAACGGTTAAACTCCCTGATCAAATAAATGGAAATTAACATGATAAAAGTGAGCTATGTTTCTATTAAACATAATTATGAATTTAAATTACAATACCCAATCATGTAGTAGTCCTAGTATACTGACACTCATATATCTTTGGTGACACAGTGATTTGGCAAAATGTCCTTCAGCATAGTCCCTTCAATGCATGAAATCTGCCTTAAGAGCATGATTCAAAGGGAAAAAAAGTCACGGTCACAAGCATTTTCAATACAATGTTATGCATAGCATTTATAATACAATACAATGTTATGAATAGTATATTGAAAAACTGAGAACAGAAAAAACATTCTTGCCTAAATTATCATTGATGATTGTGCTTCTCAAGACTATTTAATAAGGTGGAACATGTTTAAATGTACTAAATAAGAAGGATAAAACAGACTTCTGTATGAAGTATGACTCAATATTTGAAAAGTATTCCTATGGTATTAGAAAAGCTGAAGGGGGAAAATAGCACTTTTATATATTGTCAAGGGGTATACAAATTGTATAACCTCTTGGGTGAAGCAATTTGCAAGATGACTAAAAAGTTTTAAATGTGATTTGTTTGAGGATTACACATCTAGGAATTTTTTTTTCACAATAATGTACATGTACCTTAATGTATAATACATAAAGACACATCAACATAAAATTTATTGCAGAATTATTGACACAAACAAAAGTCTGTACAATGCAAAGACTAATCAATTGATGACCAATTAAATACATCATAGTAGAACACTTTGGTGGAATATTATACAGCTGTTAAAAGGAATGAATGTGACATGTTCTGATTTGAAGCAGTCTCTAAGACAGATTCTTAAGAACATAAAAAAGTTAAGGTGCAGAATGGAATGAACAGTGTGTCCCTATCTATGTAAAAGTGAAATAGAGGGATGCCTGGGTGGTCAGTCGGTTGAGCATCTGACCCTTGATTTTGTCTCATGTCATGATCTCTCAGTTTGTGAGTTCAAGCCCTACATCAAGCTCTACACTGACAGTGTGGAGCCTGCCTAGAATTTTCTCTCACTCTCTCTGACCCTTCCCTGCTCTCTCTCTCTCTCTCTCTCAAAATAAATAAACATTTAAAAAAAAAAAAAGTGAAACAGAGAACTTACTTTGCCTATAGAATTCTTACAAAGATACCCCCAAGCTGATAACAGACTGAGGCCCTGGGGTGCAGCTGGTGATAGTAACTAGAGAATGGGGTCCGATGTGGGGAGACTTATCATCCGCTGTCTTTCTCTTCTATTCGATGCTTCCCCACATGCACACATTCCTCTAAAGTAGAAATACTGAAGAAAGGTGGTCTGAAAAATATACTGCAGACAAACATGGGTAAGAGGGAAACAGACAAATCTGTTGAGTTGGTGTGGTGGGGCTATATTTGAATGGTCATAGATTAGATGTTAACACAGAAAAATAAAATTAACTGAGAATTGGTGCAGTAGAATTGCAAGTCATTCCTTTAAAATGCTGTTTCAGTGTTTTAATATTGCCACTGAAATAAATAAAGGTTAGTATAGTGGAGGGACTGGGTGCCAGAGGAATTAAGTAATAGCTTTAGAAATATGTTGCTCTGAAATGAATAAACAGAAGAGTCGTGGGCCAAAGAGAGCTCACCAATGGTCCATGGAGGAGGAAGCAGTGAGTAGAAGGAATGAGGGGAGAGGAGCTAGGGTGTCCTTGCTCGGTGGGGTGGCTGGTCAGGACACACCCTGGTGTGACTCAGGTTCGGACCCAGGAAGACAGTGAAGAGGAACTAGGAGAGCTTAGGAAAGGGACCCAGCCTGCAGAGCCTGGGGATACCAAGTGAGCTTTCTGGAGAGCCAAGTGGGGGGGAACAGTGGACAAGGGGCTGATAAAAAACATCCAGAGCCCACAAGTCTCCAGTGAGACATTGCCTTAGTAGGACAGAGATAAACTCTGTCTCTGTAAGATGACTGCTCTAGAATGTTGACTTCTCACACCTCTCAGTAAACAAACAAACCAAAAAACAAACAAACCATGAGCATGCACCCCCAAAAGATGTGTTTGTTTATTTAATGCACACATGTACTACTGTACCAGGACATCATATACATTATCAAAACATACATTAAAAAGCATTTTAAGGGGCTCTTGGGTGGCTCAGTCGGTTAAGCGTCCAACTTTGGCTCAGGTCATGATCTCACGGTTCGTGGGTTTGAGCCCCACGTTGGGCTCTGTGCTGACAGCCAGCTCAGAGCCTGGAGCCTGTTTCAGAGTCTGTGTCTCCCTCTCTCTCTGACCTTCCCCTGCTCATGCTCTCTCTCTCCCTCTCTCTCAGAAATAAAATAAAAAACATTTTAAAAATTATTTTAAAAGCTACATTTAACGGGAAGTACTAAATATTGAAATTTTTTTCACCTTTAGTAAAAGAAATTATATAAAGTGAATATTCTTTTTAGGGAAAGCTATATAGTTATATATACTTCAAGGTTTTCTAACACTTGACTTCATGCTCTGAGATGTGATCACTGAAGTTCAGAGTGAATGGATGTTGGCTTTAAGGGATGCCATGGCTGGAGAGATCTCACCAGGATGGGTGATCTCACCATCCACCACTTGTACTAAGTTTGGGTTGACACTGTGTGTTAATTTTCAACTTTGTTGAACTCTCTTGCAAAGTCATTGAAAGGTACTAACTTTAAAAATAGTTCTTAAACACCTAGGTTCTCCAAAATTCTTAGGTAGATTTAAAACATAGAAAAATTTGCTCTCAAGATTTCAAAGATGCTTATGAAATATTTTGTTGACAAGTAGAATTTTTTGTCAAAAATAAAAAGCCATATGCATGTGGAAATATTTCCAAAAGACCATTTTGAAAATGCTCTTTCTGAAGCATGAGTTTCTTTCAAATAGCAGTTACTCTCTTACTGTTGCAACATCATCTTTACATTGGCGAAACGGGTTATGAGTGGTTTGCAAAAATAGCCTCCTAGCCTCCAGACAGCAGGTCACTGAAAGTCACTTGTCTTCATAGATAAGGTGGGCTAATTTGAAACACTTGTATTTTTGTAGAAGAGAAACAAACAGTCATCTTTCAGTGCCATTAGTCCAAATGCTGGGCCTCAAGACAAACATCAGACTTCCTTTTGGCAAAACATTTTCATGATTATTCCCTATCTTATTACAGAGAAGAGTAAAAATTCAACTGCTTTTAAAGGTCTTATTTTTATAAAATTAACCATACTGATGACATTCCCTGGCATTTCTGGCACTTCTGTCTCTGGTCTTCACTTCTAACTTCTTTGCTACCTTAACTCTCCCAGGACCAATAACCGAATCGATTTCATGTTCTGGCCCTATTTTTGTAATCTTACTCTGAATTCTTTTTTATTCTAGTCAAAGCAGCTGTTACCTTACATAATTTTCCCATAAAGCATTATTTTAACTAACAAAGTCATTGACTTTTGAAAATATATCTTTTTTGGTACCTCCTTCCTTTAGTGACTCACAAATAAGTAGGTGTTCCATTTCATTACTGAAACAGAATCGAGCAAATACCCTTATTTGGAACATGTGAGAAACAGCAGTACTTTCCTCCAACTGCCTAGCAAACCTCCCACATTGCATACTGTTTCTTTAAAATTTTAGCAATGTTTCGGTGCATCTTCCAACAGAATTTGCTGACAAAACCAGGCATTTTGCATTGTAGCTATAATGTTTTCCAGCTATAATGGGTTATTTTAGCTGTTCTTACCACATGAGGAAGAATGAGCATTTTCCTAATGATGTGACTTTTTGCCTTAAGCAATTAAGTAAGAAAAAAATTCCAAATAGGTTTTTAAATATTGAGTTTAGTAAAATTCCAGATAAGATTTAGTATTGCATCATTTTAAACATTGCTAAAACATTTAAAACTATTTGTATTTATGCTGTGGATGTTTAGATTTTAAATATCTTCCTAATTATGATGGCTTCATACCATCATTAAGTATTTTCTCAAGGCACAATCTATCCTTACGGTGAGGATATTCTTTAATGATAGGGGCTAAAAAACTTGTATTTCACGCAGTCTCTTGTAGCTTCAAATATTATGTTTCTGTCTGACCTCTTGTCAATCTGAATAGATTGCTCTGGTTCGACCACATATTGTGGCTGAGCAGATACCAGTAGTAAGAGATGGGCCAACCCAGCCAGTTTTTAAAGGTTGGCTTAACTTGCATTAATTATATTATTTTTTATTTTTAATCCTCTCCCCCCAAAGGATTTTAGTTTATCAGTCCATTTGGTAAAGTTTAATTTAATTAAAATGAAATAATTTATTCCATAAACCTATTTTACTGAGTGAGCTTACATAAACTACAGTTCCTTGAAACAAGTCAAAAGTGAATTAATCGGGGGCGGAGGTGGGGGTCTCTGTGAATCATCCTTTCTTCCCTCAGGACAAATCACATATCTACCACACAGGACATAGGGCCTGATACACAAGTTAAGTGAGGATGCCAGTGTCAACCATATTAAAATGTTAGTTAAGCTCAATTTCTTATTTTTTTAAGATAAAAAGTGTATCTTCAGACGCGAATAAGTTTTTCATTTATTTCATGGATCTTCCTGGGCTGGACAATGGAGCATCTAAAGCATGAACCATTTCTAGAGACTGTCGTTTAAGTCTTCTCTGCTTATGCTGCTGGGTCAGACAAGGACTTCACAGGAATGGACATCTGGACTAAATAAAGCCCTTGAGTCAGAAAGAAAACCTCAAGACTTGCCATGCAATTTGACAGAGACCTGTATTTAACAGAGGCTGGATTTTTAAGAAGGACGCCCACTCCTTCTTCTCCCCAGAACAGATGGGTCTCCCTCAGGGACATTTGTGAAAATATATCTGTGATCGCAAAAGTCAAAAGTTTCTTAGTAAATCTCTGCCCAATGTAACCATTGGACTAACCTTCAAGGCCAGCCTAAGGACTGAACAAACACACATGCACTTCAGCTATGGAAACTGCCTAGCCCTCCGGCTCCCCTCCCCCCCCACAAAAGGAAATGGGCTAAATTTAAGTCTAGGAGACGTTATAAATGATAGAATCATGCCTTCTCCGGTGAAGAAAGAGTTCTGAACAAGGTAAACATGGTGTGAGTCAGGAATTAGATCATTGCTGATGTCCCTGCATTCGGTTTCTGTGGCTCTGAGATGCAAAGAACTTGGATACTCACATCTTTGCATGTTGCTTTGTAAAATTTCAACACAGATAAACCTGGTCATCCAAAAAGCCACTAGTAGTCACATCTCCACAATTGTTTTAAAAATAGTATAATAAACTCACCCCTCAAAATCTTTGGAGGAAGGTCACATTTCAAAGAAGAATCCCATGGGAAAAAATCTCTATCACTGTTAAAACCCACATTTTATTATAAATTGTACCAGAGAGATACATATATGTACTTGGGTCCTGAAAATATCAGATTTTATTCCCTTCCAGGAGGAGGCAGCAATGCATAGGTAAACACCAAAAGACAGGAATTCAAGCCTTTTAACCTCTATGCTCGGCCAACAGGTTGATTATGAACAGCTGAGCCAGGCCATGCAGTTACCTGCATCTGTGTCACAAGACTGAGAGGGACCAGGGCCAAAACAGATGCCAAAGCTTGGAATTCAATGACCTTTTGGAAAAGAAAGACTCAACAGTCATTTAGGGGCCTCGAGTGCTCAAAATGAGAGAATAAGAATGTTTATTACCTATTTAATACCTGGACATTAAAAAATGAGTAGAAGTCAAGAAATGGCTGAAAATGGCTTGGGAGTGCCCATGAAGAGGAGAAGGGCATGAGTCAGGCCAGTAACACTATAATCATACTAAGATGTTTTTGTCTTTTTTTTTCTTTATGGTTTACAATTACAACAATTCCCCAAAGTAACGGTAGAAGTTTCAAAGCCAGTGTCGTAAGGGGGAGATTTGGATTTTCCATCCCCCATGGCTGAAGTCAGTCACCCAGTGGTGCTTCTGATGGGGGTACTGGAGGAGAAACGGGGCACTGGGATGACATCAAAGAGCATCTCTGGATGGTGCTCTGCAACCTGAACCCCTTTAAATCATGGAAAGTGCCTCCTTTTGTGTAATCTTTTCTGTCATAAGGACAAGTAGACCCTGAAAATCTGTTCTTCAAGTGGCTCTGGACATTACTTGTGGGCTGTGATTGAGGATGTGCCAAAGTTGCCAGTTTTCTTAAAAAAAAAAAAAAAAAAGCCACCCCATCGGCCAGTGTAGTGTTTGACATGGCCCTGCTATTCACTTTCCTTGAGGCTTTCTGATTTCAGGAGATTGAGTTAGACTGGGGAAAGCCAACTTCCTCTGCCATCCATCAGGAAGAGCCTAGCACAGTGGGTTACTACTCAGATCACGACTCATCTGCCTGTGGGTGGTGACCTGAGGGATAGGGCTGGAAGTGTTTAGCAGGGGACGCCATGGGGGGAACTGGGATGGGCACCTCCTGGGGACAGTATGAGGACACCAGGCGCCAAGTGGAGGGAGATGGTGACGGTATCGCTCGCTGCTCAGCAATGGCTTAGATGCTGCCCTGCTAGAGAGCTCCAGAGGTCGAAAACACCATCCTGACAGCAGAGATGAGAAACCCACACAACCTAATGAATAAAGTTGACTGAAACTCCAAGCATTGTGCTCAACTTCAGCCACAAGATGGCAGACAATAGCGGAACATTCTCCACAGCCTTGCCCAAAAAGTGTTCTGAAGACCTGAGGGAACACAAGGTCCCACTGTCCAGTCCAATGGCTGGCCATCAACACATTTGTGAAGCTGCTAGGAGTTAAACTCTTGTTGAGAAGGAAGGTACTAGATGTAATTACCATCCATTTAGAAAATGGGTATAGAGATATATAGAAAAACTTGATTTTCAATTTGTTTCTACTGTCAACAGTAAGCTGTAAAAAAAAAATTGAATTTCATTAGTTACTGTTTGTAGTGTTGAAGAAAAGTTCTAGAATTTGAGTCAGAGGCGCTGAATTCTAGTTCTTGCTCTTAAGAAGGTCCTTGACTCTGGGAAACCATGCACTAGAGCCTCAGTTTCCTCCTTGGTTGGGTGTGGGTGAACTCTGGGATTCCTTCCAGAAACTAGTCATGGAATGAAATAGCATGTGGGGATAGTAGGCTGGGAATGAAGTGGGCACAAACATAAGGTCCTGCAATGCTTCATTTCCATGGCATCCTTGGGGAATGGGCTGTTCCACATGACGAGTTTTCCAGATAATTAAATTTTAAATGCTGAAACTTGTTTTCCTTTTAACCTTCTGTAATGGAAATCTCTCTAAAGTGTATTACACACTTCTCGGGCTTCTTAAACAGCAAGCTGAATATAATTTAACCTTGCCTGAATGTCTCTAGGTCATCATGATGCCACCTCTTACTATATATACAGTCCTGAATAGAGCACCGGTGCCTTTGGGCATATTCAGGGAGGCAGGATGCTTATGCTAAATGGCCCCAGAGACTATATTATAAAGGTATAATTGGCAATTCTTCCTTTCTGTATCTCCTACACCACTACCTGCAGTCATTTCTCCAAGTTACACCTTCTAGCAGCATTTGACACTCTGTTTAAAATCTGTTATAACCTAGACAGAACTCAATGTTGCTATGGGTAACCAGAGTCTCAGCTTGTAACAACCCTAAATTTAATTTTACACACAATTTAAAGGCAGGGGGTACTGTGCTGAAGGTTACTTATGGTCAGGGCTGATATTCAGCTAGTCCACCCAGTCTGTAATGTAACATTCCTATATGCTAGTTGGCTGACTGCCCTGAGCCCTTGGGCCCTCCTGCCAGTTCAGTACCCTGGCCTGTCTCCTGGGATTACACAGGCTTCTCACATGCCAGTAACTCCAAGGTGCAGTCTGGTTCTATGAGCTCCAGGACCCTGTTGTTGAATGCGGCGGTGTCCTTTCCAATGGGGTGGTACCCATGCCGTACCAGTTGCTCAGTATTTGGTATCATCCTGGTTTCTGGGCTGAAGGTTATTCTTTTTCCTGCTGCGTGCACTGCTAGAGTTTGGGGCTCTCCTCTGTCCCTCCAACTCACAGGCTTTTTCTCAGTTGCATGCTGTGCTCTGGGTTCAGGCTGCCTGAGGATGACCAGGATGGGCATTAAAAGTTAGCTTTGACTGAGCACCTACCACGTGCCAAATGCCTATTTAGTAGAGTAACTAAATCATCTTATCTAATCCACTAAATGACCCTACTGGGGAAATAGCATCAATGTTCTGTGGCTGAGACAACTTGCCCTAAGTCACACAGCCAATAAGCAGGCCTGGAAGCCAGATCCCTCTCTCTGAGGCCCATGTTCCTTGCACTATGCTCCTATCACGTTTATTAACGTACAAAAAAGTCCAGTCATGGTTCACATCCTGAAAAAACACATTTTAAGTGAAACATGGGCCCTTTTACTTTTCAGAAAAGGCTATTTGTTTTGTTGTGTGGGTTATGTTTTAATTAGTTCCATATTTTTGTTACCGATTTGGAACAATCTGTCCCCAGGGAACAGATCTGGTTTACTTATAGAAAGCTAGCTGAGGGAGGGAGGGACTGGGGTTACAAAGTATTCCTTGTAGAAAATAATCTAAAAAACCTTCCCATTTCTCTCTCCATGAAACAAAAGTAAATAGAACATTCTGGAAAATCCCACCTTCCCTAGAGTAGGTATGATAGAGCTTGCAAACAAAAACTATCCTTTGTGTGTTACCAGTTATGCCTGCAAGAGGGGGCTGGTACCACACAAAAGAATAAGGGGCTCCTAGAGCTACAGGGAAGGGGGGCTTGGGGGAGATGGTGGCAGGTGGGGGGTTAAGTGGGAAGGCAGCATGGAGCAAAGTGGAGACCTGAGGAATATCACCCAGTAAGAAAGCAAAATTGGTTTTGTAATTTTAGACCAGTCGTAGGTTTACCTTTGGAACTGGTTCTGGGGTGCAGAAGGGTGTTAAACCCACAGCTATGAATTCTTTGCTTTTTCATTAGGGATGGAGTTTACAGATTGACCCTAAGCTAATTTTTTAAATATGCAAACCATGACCTCATCTTCCACATTTTGCACCTGCTCCTCCCACACTTAACACACCCACAATTTTCAGTGTCTTCTTCCAAACACATCCACCACGCTCTGTAGTCTGTCTTACAGTTCTGGAGTCTAAGAGTCTGAGAGTCAGAGCTGTGCTCCCTCTGAGGTACTATAGGAGGATCTGTTCCAGGCCTCTTTCCTGGCTTCTGATAGTTCCTTGGCTTGTGGCAGCATAACTACAGTCTTTACTTGGTGTTCTCTCTGTGTGCATGTCTGTGTCCAAATTTGCTGTAGGACACCAGTCCTTTAGGATTAGGGGCCCACTCTACTCCAGTATGACCTCATTTTAACTAATTATATCTGCAATGGCACCACTTCCAAATTAGGCCACATTCTGAGGTACTGGGGGCTTAAGACTTCAAAATACGAATTTGGCAGTGGTGGGGGGTGGACAGAGGTGGTGGCTGGAAGACACACTTCAGACCATAACATCATCTAAGGTAGTTTTGAATTCAAAATCAAATTCAAGAGAAGGAGCAGAATGGATTGCCCAAAAGAGTGCCTCATATTAAAATTCCAAGCAATAGTTATGGACAGCCAACATATCATAGCGGCAGGGTGAGTGTGATGGTCATATGTGGACACCTGAAATCTTATGCTTATGAATAAGAGGGATATACAGTTGAGGGAGCTGTTTGCAGAGTTACACTGGGGTCTCCACAAAACCCTAATTTGTATTCACCATTTTATAGCACAAAACCTACATAGGTATGTGGAAAATTTTAGTGTTGAAGGAAACTGTCAGCCAGTTACAGAGTGAAAAGGAAGATCTCAAGAACATTCAAAACACGTTAAGTTCTTTGATACTTAATCTCAAAGTGCTTCTAGTCCTAAAGTTCTGGCTAGATATGTGTAGCAAAAAGGATTTTACATTAAAATTGGGTTTCCTTGGGGCACCTGGGTGGCTCAGTTGGTTAAGCATCCGACTTTGGCTCAGGTCATGATCTCACAGTCTGTGGGTTCCAGCCCCACATCAGGCTCTGCGCTGACAGCTCAGAGCCTGGATCCAGCTTCAGATTCTGTGTCTCCCTCTCTCTGCCCCTCCCCCACTCACTCTCTGTCTCTGTCTCTCAAAATAAAAAAGACATAAAAAAATTTTTTTAATTAAAAAACAAAAAATAAAATTGGGTTTCCTTCTATAAGATAGAGTGGGGGGCTTTTGTTTTCCTTATCAGTTTGGGTAGGTGGAAGCCTTATGGTATTCTAGATATTTTCTTTCTTGGTATCTATCATTACACTGAGGAGGTATTCTGTGAAGCTGAAAACCATCCATGAAATTAAGCACAAGACCACATGGCAAAAACCAACATATAACTCTGGGGCAGATCTGAAGTAGTATAGCATAGGACTTAGGAGCACAGACTGTGGTGACAGATAGACCCAAGTTCAAATCTGGTTCTGCCTCTTATTTAGGTGATCTTGGGCAAGTTACATGGCCTCTGTGATCAAGGTTTCTCATCTGCAGCTGTCCTTTATAGAGCTGTGGTAGGTATTAAAAAAGAGAGTAGATGGTAAAATGCCCATGATGGCAGCAACTGCTCAATCAATGAGACTTCTTATAATTACGCCCAAGAATTAGGGAGTGAGCCTTGGAAAATCAAGCTAGTCTCCTTTTGTGTTGTTAACTTCTTGGTTGTTACGAGCACTGGGAGCCCAGGACTCTAGGAGTCCTCCTTCATTACTTGATTCACTTTCGCACTTCTCTTGAAGACCCACCAGTCTTCAAGACTGGCCTTTTCTCTCCATCTCTTCTACATTTCAGTGGCTTCTGGGTAGGCCTTTCCTCTCCTGGCCCTTCATTGTCCAGAATACACACATGACTATACCATCAGAGAAAGGAATTTCAGAGTCGTGACTGTGCACTAGTGAAAAAGTTATGTTTAGAAGATTTACTTCCTCAGCTGTGGAAAAATTTCCAGAAGCCCAGTACATTGACCACTGTTCCCTTATTTTCTGTATTCTTGATGCTCTGGCATTTGGGGCCTTGATCCCAGAGAGACTGACCCTTCCAAGGTTAGCCAATTCCTAGAAATAGCAAACAACTCCCCCGAGAGTGTGCCTTTGATATACAAAGCAACCAATCCAGAGTTTCACACCCCAACTACCTCCTTTGTTAAACTCTCATACATCAAGACAGTATTGCCTGGAAGTCACACGGGGCCAGGTCCTGGAAAACTAGAGACCATCCTTTGGCTCAGAGCCTGTTGAAATTATTCAAGCTACCAAATCCTAAGATTGCTCAGAGTAGCTACCATGCTTCATCCAAACCTTCCGCTGAAAATCCCAACAAAGTTTCAGGCCATATTCCCCCCTCTTCTCCCTCTGCCTCCTGAGTTGAAACTGGTGGTTCTCTACTCAGCCCTGCATGGTGTGCTGATCCCCGTTTCTAGAGATCTGTGAGTGCCAACTTCTTCCTTTATGACAGTCATTTCCCTGTCTGCATGTCTTATCATACTTGATTAGAACATATCCCAGGTACACTTGAGAACACCCAGGCAGAACAATTAGCAATCCCACAGACCTGTTCCTCAACCTTTTCTCCTTTCTCCATCCTCCAAGCTCCTCAGCCTTAGCTGTTTCAGTCCAGATGCCAAGTGACCACATCCATCCGAATAATCTCCTGACCACACAGAAGTGGAATGGTGCCCTGGAACAGAAACCACTCCCAACTGGGAGTCAGTCATAAGAGAGAGATTGAGTCTCAGCTGTGCCAATTATCACCATGACATCACGGGAACACTGCTTCACCTTGCAGGCTTCTAGAATAATAAAACCAGCTCAGGTGGATCAAATGAAATGTTTCAGAGATTCACTCCTAATAAGTCAGCATAGGCAGCTGCAGCTAGCCTCCCCCCAACCCTCACCCCACCATCCCTACACACTTACCTAAGGTCTCAAAGCTAGTTGGTAGAAGACCTATGGAGAGAATCCAGAATCCCAGACTCAGTTCACTGCCTCCTCCATCATAACATACTTGCCCCTCCTTGAGACCTCTATTAAGGAGTCTAGTTTCGTGTCCCACTTTCTGTCATGACCCTGGTCCCATCACCTTTCTATTCTTCTGTATCTTCTGTCTTTGAAAAAAAAAATGGATATCATCCTATCATGTAAGGAATAAATTAAAACCACCAAAGAATCCTCCTTTGGTAGCTGGAAAGCATTTTCATTTCAGGGTCAGATATACTTTCAGAGCCTGGGACAGTAAACTTGACCTCTTAAAAACTCCACAGCCTTAAGCAGACAATGGGAAGAGCTTCCTGAACATATATAAGAAAATTTATCCAGTATGGAATAAACTTCTCCAAATCCTAAAGACTCTAGCAACCTCTTGGATAAGAAATTCCCAGTCTTGGGGCACCTGGGTGGCTTAGTCGGTTAAGCGTCTGACTTTCACTTAGGTCATGATCTCGCGGTTCGTGGGTTTGAGCCCGGCGTTGGGTTCTGTGCTGACTGCCAGCTCAGAGCCTGGAGCCTGTTTCAGAGTCTGTGTCTCCCTCTCTCTCTGACCCTCCCCTGCTCACGCTGTCTCTCTCTCTCCTAGAAATAAATTTACAAAAAAAAAAAAAAAAATTCCCAGTCTTTCTAAACACACTCCATGCAAAACAGAGATTATGATGCTAATATTTTACTGAGCACTATGTATTAGATATAGTACTAAGTTTATGCATTATTGCATTATTTAGTCATTGGATCAATGATCAATAGTATTATTTCCATGTCACAGGGAATCCAAGGCTAAGAGGGATGATTTTTCAAGGTCAACCAGTTTGTAAGTGTGGGAGCCTGAGGAGATGGAAGTTGGAAGATGCAGCTGTTGACTATTATGCTCTCCTGCTGGATGTTGCCTTCTGGCTCTTCCTTCTGCCTCTGTATCCAAATCAGCTTCCCTCACAGAAGGCAGCTGCAAAGGGTGGGGGCTCTTAGGGACAGCTCTGGGACGACTGTCTCAAGCTCCATGTTGATCCCTACTTCTAGCCCTACGGACCCAGCCACCAGGGACTTGAGTCACATTCTCAACACCAACAAATACCATGGTGGTCAGTTCTTTTTCTTTTCTAAGAACAATTTTTAAAATTTTAAGTAGAATCATTTCTCTTCAACATTCCTCCTTGAAAATGAAGCTTCTCCCAATAAGTGCTAGTTCAGGACCCAGCCATGAGCCAAGAACACCTCTTCAGTCATATAGGCAACCCAAAGAAAATACTGGTGAAAGTCTACTGAGTAAGTACTCATTTAAGCCAGCCAGCCCTGTGCTATGCCCTTTCCATGTTCTAGATCATTTTAAAGTTGGGCCACACTATATGTGCCCAGTGACTCCTTGTTGCCCCTCCATGTCTACTCCACCATTCTCTACCCTGACCTCTGCCCCAGACTGACACATATGGACAGTCTCAGTGGGCTCCCTTGCCACCAGCTTCTGCCTGGTTTCTGCCAATGGAAAGTTCTAGTAGGAGACTGAAGGGAAGTAGAAAATTAAACTTAAAGTACTTCTGCTCTGGCTTCTTCCCTTTAGGGTCTCCTTGGGTTAAAGGTCTCTCTCACTGAAAGGTTACCATGATTCTCAAAGTGACCCTTTCACCATGATTCTTTTCTCTTGGGACATAGGAGCCCTGAAGGCTTCACAAAAGTTATGCATCTCAGAATATCTTCAAACGTCTATTTTCTATTCTCTTCCATATGTACTCATTACTAAAACTTTGGTTTGCAATAAAGGGTTAACACAGCAAGTTTGGTTTATTCAACCCATGTACATTCCAAGGAAAAGACTGATTCTTAATAACCCCTGGGAGGTAACTTCTGAGACCCTTGGAATATTCTAGTTGATGACAGTGTCTTTGTATACCTTGGATCTTGGGCCATACTAATAATGTAATTTATGGCACGGGCATTGGGCCATGTGGCATTAGTTTGAAATCTGGAAGGACTGGACACTGAGTAACTAAGGTTAGCTACACAGGCACTCCATGCCAAGTGACCCCCCCCCCCAAAAAAAAAAACCCTGATACCAAGGCTCCCATGAGTTTCCCTGGTTGACAACACTCCATAGATTTGTCACACACCATTGCCAGGAGAGCTGAGCCCTCCTGTACAACTGTACTGGAAACAACAACTGAAGCTTGCACCTGTTCTCTCTCCTAGATCCCATGCTGTGTACCTTTTACCTTTGCTGATTTTAATTTGTATCCTTTCACTGTAATAAACTGTAACCCTGAGTTTCTCTGAGTCCTTTGAGTCCATCTAGTAAATCACCTAGGCTGAGGGTGGTCTTACACTCTGATTTGTCTGGGAAACAATGATCTAATAACAACTTTAGGAGATGATGGGTGGCCACACAGGTGAAAAATGGGAATATGCTCATTCACATGAGAGCCAAGTGGATCTTCCAGGATGGGGAAATTGGGGCTGAGGGCAGGGGGGAGGGTAAGCATCTCAAGGGGATTCTGTTTGTCTGTGACTACGGTGACGTGAATCAGGCAGATGGAAATTCATCCAGGACCCAATCTTCAATGCTCCACCTGGAGGGGAGATAGATGCTGGGTTGAGCAGAAGAGGGGATCTAACTCAGTGTGACATTTCTTATACTCTTGTGTCATGTACTGTTTCTTTTTTTTTCTAACCTAAGTTTCAGGAAAAAAGAAAATACTCTGAATCTGAGTCCTCTAAGAGAGAATGAAGTAAAAAGAAAAATACAAATACCATAATACTTCAACTTTGTTATTTTCCTTTTATAAGATAAATACCATTGGCCTCTTACCAGAGTAGGACTCATGACCCGCTGCAGTACAGATTGGAGCAGCAGACATTTGTGAGCCACAGGGGCCCCCTGTCCAGCCCCTGTGCCAGCCAGCGCTCCCCTACTCACCTTGCCCCACTGACATCAACTCCGACCATCAGCTGCCCATTCAGGGAGAGGATCTCATCCCGCAGGCGGACCTTCCCACTCTTCCCTGCCGGGCTGTTCTTCCTCAGCTCTGTCACCCAGATGCAGCCAACATCCAGCACAGGGCCCTGGTGGGTTTTCCTCTTCTTGCCCCCTCTGCGCTTTTCTCCATAGTCCCCAAAAACAGGGATGTTCCCGAAACTGAGGCCCACGGTCTCTGTGTCCCCCAGCTCCTTGGTGAGGTACACAGTACAGATCTCCATCCCTGGGGGGCTATGGTCAGGTGGGACCGCACTCTCATCCACAGTAAAGTTCAGCTGGATGTACTCCTGCAGCTTCTGGATGGCCGCCTGGCACAGCCGCTGCTCGGGGCCATCCCCGCCCTCCCTCACGCTGTTCTGCAGCCACTGGTAGAGGAGGGGCAGGTGCAGCATGGCATTGTCCTGGGTGATGGGCATGGTGCTCACTCCCAGACACCAACATCATGAGGAGACCTGCTTCTGGGGGCTGGACCCTGCAGGGCCCCATGTCCCTCGGGAACCCTGGCTATCATCAGCTTGCCCTGTGTTCATGTTCAAGGTGGCAGATGAGCCTAAAGGATGCCTATTTGAGACTGGGCTGTTGGCTTTGGCAAAAGGAGGACAGGACACAACTAGAATAACAGTGGAACGACTGCTGTGCCTGGTGTGCTCACCGAGAGAAGGAAGTGTCTGACAAGTTCTTGTTTGGTTCCTTTCACAGCAGAGCCCATGCAAATGGCCTGGAAATGGGGTATTCTTCCAGCAGCCACAGCATGACCTCACCTGGACTCATTTGTGCCTGGAAGAGGAAAAAACAAAAAATTTTAATCACATCAGTGAACATTCTGATACAGAACACATGGCCTCCTGTATTACAAAAGAACCATGTTTGCTTTTTCAGCCGGGAACCTAATCCTCTCCTCATTCCCCAGTGAAGACCCTTCTGCCATGTGTATACATATAGACAGACTGACAGAGAAACAGCCACACCCTTCCCCCAGACAGAAACCTCTGGAACACTGACTTTCTCCAGGAAATTTTCCTGATCATCAGGGAAATAAGATGACTTTTTCCAGAACAACCCCCATCAAACTCATATCCAACCAGGAGGCTATGTGACAAGACTCTTTGGAAGACTGTTAGAGAGGTTCTGGACATATTTAAGAGCTTACATTCTTAGGATGTTAAAATCTACATCCATTTGCCTTGATCATCCTGACTGCATATCCAGGAAGGCTCTCCATTCCAGGACTGACAATGATGCCAAGAAGAGAGTCATTTGACAGCACAGAGAGATTCGGGCTTTGTCTTAGGACAATATCTTTCCTAAGCTTGAGCCATCATTCCATCTTCATCATGTAGTCTCACAGGGGTCCATGTCCCTAATCATCCTACAGCCCTTAGCTACTCCCCTTCCTTTGGTAAACTGTTGGAATGGACCTACTCTTAAGCCAAACTCAAAGCTATCTCCTCCAGAGAAATATTTCTCCATCCTTCTGATGAGGAGACTTGGCCTCTCCTTGGCCTGCCTTTGAACACACAGCTTAGAGCAATGATGCATCTTCCCCCAACCCCTGAGTGGCCAGCTGCAGTAAGCATGCCTCCCCTGTAAGAGCTGGGAGCCATTCTGCCCCCTCCAAGTTCTGCACAGTGCCTGGCACACAATACACTCCCCTAATGAAAAGCTAATTTAAGTCCATTGCCAATTCTCCTTCTCCCCCAAAGAAAACTTTCACCTTCATCCTTTATAAATGCAGAAAAATGATCCTTTTCACTCTCTTCTCTGAATTCCACTTTCATCCAGAGAAAGTCAATATAAACTATGCCATCTAAGATGGAAAACATTCTCTAGCCTTCTCAGGAAGTGATTTAATAAGGAATAATAATAAATGGGAGAAGTGTCAGAAGCCATGTCAGTAATACATGACCTTATTACTCAGTAACCATAAAGACATTTCCAATATAGCAAGGTTTGAGCTTCCAAAGAACTTGAGTGCCAGCTATTAATTGGTTCCAAATAAATCAAAAGCTTAGCAAATATCATCTACATAATCACATGCCTATTAAAAAAGAAATGCAAGATCAAAGAAAAGATAATCCATAAATGTACAAAAATGGAATGTTCCCTTTGGCCAAAATAAGTAACACTTCTTGCTGCAAAGTGACTCCACACAGACATACTAAAATCTTATGAATAAATCAAAATGTTTTCCATCAGGCCTAGCAATCTTTATGAGTCTCCATTTCCTCATCTGTAAAATGAGAAAGTTAAGCTAAGTGATCTCCAAGGTCTGTCAAACTCAACAGAGAGGTCCTCAAACACAGTGACAGTGTCTCATTCATCAGTATCCTCCCTCCCCCAGCACAGTGCCTGTCACTGTGTAGACTCTCAATCACTTAAAACAAGTTTTAAAACATCCTTTAAGTTACAGTTTTAATGGTCAATGATTTAGGGGATTAGTCACTGTTTAAGTGGTCCCATACATATGAACACAGAGTAAATATCTGGGGCAAGATGCTCTTTTAAGTAAGTCTGATTGAAGAAAAGCTTAGAGAACTTTTTTTTCCTGCTGTCAACTTGTATTCATTCAATACATATTGACTGAATATCAATTAAGAACCAGTCCTTGAACTTGGCACCGGGAGTATACACCATCAATAAGGCAAATTCCATGCCCTGAAGGAATTCATAGTCTAGTGAAGAGATGCCTAAATAAGTGGAAACTGGTATGTAATAAGTCTACGACAACCCTCTTAACAGAATTGGCAAAGGCACAATCCTGGTAGCCATGTTCATGTAATATGAGCTCCCAGCCCCTGGTGATAGGTCCAGAGCTAAGGACTTCTTGCAAACTGGACCAGAGTTCTTCCCTGAGAACTGAGCACTGAGACCTGGGGAAAGAGAGAGAGAGACAGACAGACAGACAGACGGACAAGTCTTAAGTGTGTGAAGAAAACTATAACTTTTGAACTAGGGGCTCTGGATGGCAATGTTCTACCTGCTGTGAACTGAGTAGCAAAGTAGCAAAGTAAGCCATCCTCCCAAGAAATAAAATAAAATGATCAGGAGAAAGCAGAGGTGCAAGACCACGGAGAGAATACTCTGGTTTCCCCACAGCACTCCTGGTCTTAGTTTCAGACACACTGGACACAGCTGCATTGCTACCCTCCTCTTCAATCCAAATGACTATATCAATCTTTATAATAAATTACATTTAAAATTTTAACTACTTAAAAATAAAGAAGAAAGGTCAAGCAAAAACTAAACTAAAAAAACCTCTTTAAATGAAAATAAACTTTACCTTGAGTTGTTTCTTGCACTTTGCAACTCAAAAGTTGTTGATATATTGGAGGTGAGCAAAGCTGATTGGCTTGGCATGGAGAAGGTGTCCCTCTGTAGTCTATCAGTTAAGGCCAAGGAGGTAGGGTAAGGAGATATCATCCTGGCTGCTGGGAGCCTACCCTCTTTTTTTTTTTTTTTTTTTTTTTTTACAAATAGTTTATTGTCAAATTAGTTTCCACATAACACCCAGTGCTCATCCCCACAAGTGTCCTCCTCCATCCCTCCCTCCCCCCCACATCCATCAGTCCTCAGTTTTTGTCAGCATTCAAGAGTCTCTCACGGTTTGCCTCTCTCCCTTTCCCCCACCATTTCCGCCCTTCTTCTCCCCCTTGGTCCTCTGTTAAGTTCCTCCTAATCCTCCTATACGTGCACACATATGATATTTGTCCTTCTCTGCCTGACTTATTTCGGGGAGCCTACCCTCTTGACTATGAATGTTATGGGGGCAGAGAAGGAGTTTTCAGAAAAGGAAAAATTATTTGGGGATATTTAGTCTTATTTTGGTATTTACGGGCTATACAAGTTTTTGACTCCATACCTATAATTAGGGATTTTCCAGTAATCCTTCCAGCCCCCAATTCTATCAACTCATTTTCCTGGGATTTTCTATAAACATGGGGGAATAGGAGCATTCCAATCTACCACAATGATCTGAGATAACTCAGTGCATAAGAAAAGATACACAATTTTGCAATACTATAAAATGAGTGGTTCTTTCACAACATCTAATGAAACATTCCAGTGAACAAAACATTGATCCAGAGAAGATACAGTAAAGCAGAAACCTGCAAATAGTTACAAATACCAACATCCCTCAGTGGTTGTTCTGTCTAGAGGTCTAAATGCTTCTCATCTCGAAGATCAATTTCAGCAGAGAGCAGAATTTGTGGACATGAAAGTCCACTGCATGTTCCAGTTCACTTTTTTCTATCATATATAATTCTTCAATTAGAGTCCTGTCTCAGAGCAAACAGCCATGATAATTTAAATTAATTTTGACTAGCCTGAAGCTGACAGCCTTAATATTCAAAATTCAAAATGAATATGGGGCGCCTGGGTGGCTCAGTCGCTTTAGCATCTGACTTCGGCTTAGGTCATGATCTCACGGTTGGTGGGGTTGAGCCACGCGTCGGGCTCTGTGCTGACAGCCAGCTCAGAGCCTGAAGCCTGTTTCAGATTCTGTATCTGCCTCTCTCTCTGACCCTCCTCTGCTCATGCTGTCTTTCTCTTTCTCTCTCTCTCAGAAATTAAAAAAAAAAAACACAAAATTCAAAATGAATGCTTCTTAGCAGATTTTGGTACTGTGTTTAGGATCTACCAACTTTCTTGAATCCTTTTTCAGGTACACAATGCATGCACAGCAGGGCAATATCACCCCATGGGGAGGGGGTTGAAAAGTAGTTTTGGGTTGAGGGAGCCAACAAAGCTTAGATATTATAATGGTTAGTACCTGCCTGCAAAGCTCAATCCTATCTGACAGAATTTACCCCTTAGTATTTAATATTTTAAGTTATAATTTTTTTCTCTAGGATGAAAAAAGATGGAGAAACACCAAACTAAGTGAAACCAATCATCTGCCTAAAGTCTCAGCCCTAGAGTCACCTGAAATCCATAGGATAAATCCTGAAACTGGCAGGGTGCATAAAAGGGTCCTCAGTTTAATCCTAATCTTGCTCCAAAGATTCATACTGGGCTGTCTTTACTCACTCCCTCTTGCAATTGTCCTGAATTCTTGGTGCCTTCCTATTCTGAAATCTGCTAAGTTCCAAGTTCCTTAGTCTTCTTTTCTTCTGGACTGGATCCTTCTTTTGACTTTTAGGAAAAGCTCACATTTTAAAAGTGATCCAAAGTTTATTAAATATTTGCTATTCATTCAACAGATGTTCCTTGAGTGTCTATCCCATGCAGGGTCCTAACAAAATAGACAATGTTCCTACAAAGCCACATGAAGCCTGTACTGTGATGATGGCAAATTAGTACACATAAAATACTATACCGTCAGATGGGGACTGATACTATGAAGAGAATTAGAGCTTATTGAGTGATGGACGTATGAGCAGATTAAGAAAGGCCCTCTGAGAAGACACCCAAATAAAGTGAGGGATTGAGTGAGAGGATATCACCAGCCGAGGGTTATTCTCCGCTGAGGAGACAGCAAGTGCAAAGATCCTGATGTGAGAGCCTGCTGGGTGCCCGAGGACAGGTGTGGGGATAGGTGTGGCTCCAAAAGAGGGAATGAGGGGGAAATGCCTCCATTGAGCTGGATGCTTTCCATTGTTTCATTCTCTGAAAAACAAGGGGATCTGACCCCATTTTACCAACCCTGGCTAATGATTAATGTTTTCTGAGCATAACCACACTCAGACACTGTTCTAAATGAGCACCTTCCATGGATTACCTTACTTAATAGGAAAACAATACTGTAAGGAGATATTGTTAGTATCTCTGTTTTAGAAACTCAAATGACAAAATCAGAGAGGTTAATTAAGGACCAAAGAGGCTAATTAAGTTTAATTAGGACTAGAACCCAGATCCACTGGATTTGGTCATGTAGGCTAGCACTCTGCCCTGTAATCCCTGCTCACCTCCACCAATGGACCAATAAATAAGTACCTTGTGTCAGAACCTTGTGGCTTTCTACCTAATTTCCATTCTTTCTTCCTTATCTTTGTTGGACATGACATATTCAACTAAAACCCAGCTTCTCTTGGAAATATGGATAATATACAACATAGTTTTCAGCAGTGAGATGAAAGTAGAAATTGTTGCATGGTGCTTACACCAGTATTCTTTAAGAGAATGTTGTTTAATCATTGTTATTTAGATTTTTCGAAATCCAATTAATTAGCTGAATTAACCCCCCCCCCAAAACAAGAGAAAGTGATACTCAGAAGTGGAGGAACTAAAAATAATAGAATCTAAAACACAGAATTGGGTGACAAAGGGAGGGAGGGAGACCAATGCCAAGGATATTGGATATTTGCAGACCGGAAAAGTGACCCTAGCCATTTAATGTAAAATATTTGGTTAAAGTATCACCTGCTGTACCTTGGAAAGTCACTGATGCGTTGACTGAGGCTGTGGTGTTAGAGAAGATGGCAGGTAATGTTTAGAATGTGAGTAGATGATTAGACACTCTCAGCAAAGTCTAGAGCTCCTCAATTCAACCAACAAGTGAGACGGGAAGAAATGTCACTTTGCCAAGGAACGTAGTCTTGATATTGAGCCTGCACTCTAAATTGCAGAGAAGCTCACATTCTGGACCCTTGCACGGCTGAGAAAACCTGCTTTATCAGAAGGGGGTGGGTGGTACCCTACCAGACAGAGGTATTGAAGGCTAGTGAAGGGTGTGATTACCCACTGGAAGCCAGTGATTCAAGTGTTCCAGCAGTACACATTAAGTAGTATATGTGAAGTTAAAAATTTAGGGAGATGGGCAGAACTCATATGGTAGAAATGAAAGAAAAGAAATCATCAGGAATTGACCAAGAGTCTACTAAGTTGTGGGGGAATTGTACTGCCAAAATGCCAACCCTGGTTTGTAAAAGCCTGGGATGGTTCAATCCCCACAGCAATCTCATTAACTCTTGCTCTCCCTCCCCTGGGCAATTCACATCTACAAGAAATAGGCAATGTGTAGAGCTTCCAGAAAGGGTGTCCTTCTAAACCCACTACAGAAGTGGCCATGGAAGACAATGAATGAGGAATAATCTCCCAGAGAGAGGCGAGGGCCATGGAGGCAATGAACAGGAGTTCCTGCCATAAGAGAAAGGGTTTATACTCTTGCTAGTTTTGCTCATGAGGATTTGGTCATTGCTATGAACGTGATTGCTGTGTTTTCATCTCTCCTTTCATAAATTGAAATTTTTATTGTAGTTATCCTATATCGTTTCTAGTATTGCATATGAGTTGTATCAGGGTTTGGTTACAAGTAGTAATATCCAGAAGTGATGGAAGGGACCACACATCACCCAGAGATCCAGGGCTCTAATCTTGATAGACTAACTGGATCAGTCTTAAGTGACACCTTCATTGGGAATGGGGAAACCATGCATGGAGAGAAGATTATGCCTGAGTAACCAAAAGAGGAAACTGTGGCTAGTTCCCTATATAATATTCCTTCTCTCCTCTTACAAAAATCCATCTGTGTTTAAGGAGCAAATACCCAGTCAAAAAACTGTGTTTCTTAGCGACTCTTCAGAGAGTGGTGGCCGTAACATATAGTTTCGGCCTATGAAATAGTTTGGTAGGGTTACCAGAAAGGTGGTTTTTTGTGGTTTTTTTTGGTTTTTTTTTTAGTTAATTTGTTTATGTAATCTCTACACCCAATGTAGGGCTCAAACTATGACCCCAAGATCAAGAGTTGCATGATCTTCCGACTAAATCAGCTAGGTACCCCCAGAAAGGTTTTTTATCATGGGCATTCTTTGTCCTTTTTCTTGCTGAAAATGCATATGTGATGGCTGGAGCTTTAGCAGCCACTGTCTCATGGTTTGCCTCCCTCCCTCTCCCCAACTATTTTCCCCTTCTTCTCACCCATGGTCTTTCATTAAGTTCCTCCTAATCCACCTATACGAGCAAACATATGGTGTATGTCCTTCTCTGCCTGACTTATTTCATTCAGCATAACACCCTCAGGTTCCATCCATGTTGCTACACATGGCCAGATTTCATTCTTTCTCATTGCCATGGAATATTCCATTGTATAGATAAATCACATCTTCTTGATCCATTCGTCTGTTGATGGACACTTAGGCTCTTTCCATGTTTTGGCTATTGTTGAGACTGCTGCGATGAACATTGGGGTACATGTGTTCCTATGCATCAGCACTCCTGTATCCCTTGGGTAAATTCCTAGCAGTGCTGTTGCTGGGTCATAGAGGAGTTCTATTGTTAATTTTTTGATGAACCTCCACACTGTTTTCCAGAGGGGCTGTACCAGTTTACATTCCCACCAACAGTGTAGGAGGGTGCCCGTTTCTCCACATCCTCGCCAGCATCTAGAGTTCTCTGATTGGCTCATTTTAGCCACTCTGACTGGCTTGAGGTGGTATCTCAGTGTGGTTTTGGTTTGTATTTCCCTGATGAGGAGCGATGCTGAGCATCGTTTCATGTGTCTGTTGGCCATCTGGATGTCCTCTTTGGAGAAGTGTCTGTTCATATCTTCTGCCCATTTCTTCACTGGATTCTTTGTTTTTCGGGTGTGAAGTTTGGTGAGTTCCTTATAGATTTTGGATACTAGCCCTTTATCTGATATGTCATTGGCAACTATCTTTTCCCATTCTGTCGGTTGCCTATTAGTTTTATTGATTGTTTCCTTTGCTGTGCAGAAACTTTTTATCTTGATGAGGTCCCAATAGTTCATTTTTGTTCAGCAACCATTTTGTGACCAACCATAAGCGAAGGCCTGACATCTGTGAGCATCTGTACCAACCATAGACATTCTCCTTCAGACTTATTACATGAGAGAAAAACAGGCTCTTACCTTGTTTAAGCCTTATTAATTAGAAAATCTGTTATAGGTGAACAAAATCCCTAATGAATATATTGGTTTAATTTACTCTCTACCTCAGATTCAAGATCCAGACTATAACCCTGAGTGATTCAACCTTAGCCCTGCTACTTTGTCAATTAGCAGCTATTATTAAGTTTATACCTTTATTTGGGTTGCCAAAACAACAACAACAACAACAACAGAGCATGTTTTTGCCCCTTAAAGGGCTAAAAGTACACATGAATTTATTCCATCTTTTACTAGTACCACTGTACAGCCTCAGATGTTGCAGGCAAACCCACAACTGATTGAGAAACATTGCAAATACAAATCATTGTGATCCCTTTAGGATGGCTTATGCTTTGTAAGAGCAAGGTCCTGGCTAATTTTTAATCATCTACATGGCCACCTCTAGACTAGCTGAGTGGCTGTGCATATGAGACAGAAGAATTTGATCCAGTATTTATTTCATGCAATAATAACTAATTGTGCCAGGCACTATGCTAGCCTAGGGAAGAAATGAACAGCCCTGTGGAGGCTGTGGTCCATTGGACAAAGAGATCATTAAATAAAGTGTGTGAAGGGCCATCAAGTGGTACATTTGTGGGCACATAGTGGATTCTGGAAAGTGAGGCTTTAAAGGTCTATGTTGGGGCTATAAGGGATGAGAGAGGTGTTCCCTTATAAATTACAGAAGATGAAGACTTAGAGTGGACCTCAGGGATTACCACATCCAGTCTTCAATTTGAAAGATGAGAGAAATAGACATCAAGACAAGATGAAGATCCTTTGGTTTCTGGGCCTGACAGCCCTTGAAGAATAGGAAGAAAAGGAAAAATAAATGAAAGGAAAAAGAATGACCTGGCAGTTATTCTGAAAAGCTAATACTTAAAGATACTTCATGTCCTGAAACATGGACTATTTGTCCAAATAAGAAAAGACAGGAACAAACAGAAATTGAAGAAATTCATGAAACATCATGCATGTTTTCTATCACGATAAGTGCAAGAAAACATTTGGGGACCAGAAAAACAAAATGAATACTACAAATTATTTCTGTCACTTTCAAAATATATTTGCTGTGGCTTCAAATACTGAAACAAGTTTGTGCATCTGAAGTTTATGACTGTTTACTCAGAATGTCAAAATTCGGCCAGTTCTGGATTAATAGTGTTTCCAGAGTTTAGATATCTAAATTCTAAAGAACATGATGGCTGGGAAAAGAGGGCATTTCTTTTTTTTGTTTTGTTTTGTTTTGTTTTTTTTTATTTCTAGAGAGAGAGAGAGACAGCGTGAGCAGGGGAGGGTCAGAGAGAGAGGGAGCACAGACTGAAACAGGCTCCAGGCTCCGAGGCAGTCAGCACAGAGCCCGGCAGGGCCCGAACCCACGAACCACGAGATCATGACCTAAGCGAAAGTTGGACGCTTAACCAACTAAGCCACCCAGGCGCCCCAAAAGAGGGCATTTCTGAGGTCACATACCTGTTTGTGAAATGACAATTCAATGTTTTGAAACAGATATGATCTAACAAATGGACAATTGACTGAAATAGTCACAACTTTCATGTTAGCAGCAAGACAATCATGAGTCTGTGGTTGTCCATTTTAACGCGACCACTGGGTTCACTTTGTATGGACTGGGCACCCATGATGCCACTAGTCTGTCCTCCATAACCCTATGGACCACACCATCATAGGGCATGCATTATAAGTTCTTCAATTATACTGAAGGTGCAGAAAAAAATATTTTAATATAGTTGACACATGATGTTGCATTCATTTCAGGTTATAACATAGTGATTTAGCATTTTTCTATACATTACACTGTGCTCACCGCAAGTGTGACTACCATCTGTCACCCAACCCCATTACAATATTACTATTTTCCCTATGCTGTACCTTCCCTGTGTATGTTCTCCTGTCACTTATTCATCCCATCACTGGAAGCCTGTATCTCCCACTCCCATTTTGCTCCACTGGAGTTGTTTTGTTGTTTTGTTTTTAATGGAGACTTTACAGTTGTTTCTTTCAGAACAATTGCTCTGTTTAGCTGCTTCTAGTGTTTAGACTTTTGGGTAAATAATCTACTTACTATATATATTTAAATTCTTAGCATGTGACTGCACAGGATCTGACTTCATCATTAACAATAACTTGAATATTTATAATAGGCAGTAATACACTCTGCCATAGGTTCAGTTGTACATCCCCAGGCAAGTCATTGAGCATCTTTGAGCCTCAGTTTCCTTATTTGCCAAATGAGGTGGTTCTACTAAACTTCCTTCTGGCTCTAGCATTTCCCTGGACTTTGGAGCGGAGTTAGCAAGTCAAAGAGGGAGTCACTAGCCTCATTTAGAAGCATATACACAGCACATGGAAGTTTTAAACTGCAGAAGAGATGGGCCAAATTGCTTTATCAGATTTTGAATATCTGCCAAGACAAAGGGAGGAAGGGGGGCCCTGGGGTGGTTTTACATTCATAGGCTTATAACCACAGTTCAGCTCTTCCAGAAGACAAGAAGAAATATATCCTAGTGGATAAAAGTTCTTTGGAACAGCAGGAAAAAAACCAAGGTTTCAAGAAGGGGGAGGCAACTTGCCTGGGGGGTGGAATACAGTAGGAAATCCGGTGTTTCCAGTGAGGCACCACAGACTATCCAATTTGGCAAGGGCCTAACCTGTGCAGGGACTGGCCTGTACTCCCTCCCTCCCAGACTGCATGCGGGAGTCAGGGCTGGAGTGGCTGGTGTAGAGAGAGTATCCTCAGAGGAAAGCAAAAGATCATGGAGCACAGAGATTCAGCCCGTGTGCCTCTCTGAGCATTCCCTTTTCCCAGGCCTCGCTGTGGGAAAAAAATCTCAGGACAACAGTCATGAGAAGCAAGTCAGAGTCATGGAAGTAAGAGAAAAAAGAATCCTCATTTGCCCTCTTCCAGGCAGGAGACCAGAATTAAGAAGGGAAGACTGAAGGAGTGTGACATACCAGGGCCCAACATTCTCAGTGGACCCCGTGTGCCATCTTGGCTGTTAAAAGGGTGGAAGAGAAATGAAGTAGAGCGAAAAGAAGGGAAGAGATGGCAGAAATTTAAAGCAACTAGCCTGGAAACCAACCAATGGAGGTTTCATTCCAATGGAGAGATCAGGAGAAATGAGGAGGTTGGATGCGCTGTCTCTTAATATCCCGCTGTTGCTGTGTCAGTGGTAATGTGCAGGGATATGTGCACAGGCAGAAGACGTGGCTGGGAAAGGCCACTGGTAGGCCAGGGAGATGCAACAAGGTGACCCCCATCTTGATCAAATTCCCTCACTCATGTCTTCAGGCTCCTAGGCTCAGAAACCTGACCTGTCTGCACATTAACAGAGTATCTGCCTGTCAAGTATAAATATACAGTTACCGACAAGAAAGCTCATTCATTAATTTTCTATTGGAAATACAATTATTAAGTGAGCGGGATGTTGGCATCAACCTGCTCACTGCCAGCTTTCCCTGCAGACAGTATGCAGAGGAAGGCAAAATTCAGAGCAAGGAGAACCAGGTGAGCGTAGGAGGGTCCCACAGCTGAGGCACCCCCCCCCCTCACTCTCCCACTCTAACCTGGGCTCTGCAAAGGAAAACTCTTCACTTAACTAAGACTCTCTAACACTAGACAACACTCAAAAAGGTATTCCCAACATCTAGCTCCTGGAGGTTTTCTGTTCTGTTCTCTACATTCACTACCCCCTTCTATTCACACCCCTTTCTTCAAACTGCATACCATAACATCAGTAAGTGTGGATTTCTATTCTCTGAATTATGGTCATAATCACATTTGGGCCCATCTTCTCCAAGATTACTATGATTCGAGTTTTGGATTCTATGTTTTTACAGAAAATTTCCTCACTTGAGTGTTCCTGAGGCTGGCTATTCGACCATGTATATCTATGTACTAGTTTCATGCTCCACATAGAAATGTGTCTTCTTGGTTTCTAAGTTCAGGGTTGTGGGGAAGGGGTCTTGCTACTGCACCTCGAGTAGGTATGACACCTGACAGATTTAACAAAACTATAGGAGACCAAAGAGTGGTCACGACGCGGCCACTCTGCAGCATGGCTCTGATCTGCTCGGAATGGTGTGTGTGAGCTTGCAGGAGGTCCTCACTGCAGGTCTCCTCCCATTGCAGGAGGGCCAGAAATAAAGTCACAAAGGAAAAGCCAGGGGAGTTGATGTTCTCCTTACCACTCCTGACCTGGAGCCCTGCTGCGGAGCCTTATGCTGCTGAAATTCCATAGAGCTCCATCATTTCCCAGAGCCCTGCAGCCCTGTGGCAGCATCCTGGCTACACAGATGGAAGAACAGATTGAAAGGGGACCTGCGATTCAGTTGAGAGGCAGAGCACTAGGCATCCATGACGTCGCTCGGCAAAAACTCACTTCGGCTTGGAAGCGGATTCTTGTCCATTAAGGCAAATCCTCTTGCCAGGAAAATAGGAAACTGGAATTTTCAAAAAAAGACTTCTATAATTCTCTGTATTAGAGAAAATGTAGGCACTGGGGCATGTCTAAATGGAGGCAAGAGTAGATAGTTGGGTGCATTATGGATTTAAAGTTTTAGGACAGAAATCTAGTCTTAACACAGCTAGGCATTCAGAGTAGGTGCTATGGGACAGTAGATGCTCCCAGGCACCCTGTCGATCTGGGAAATTACCAAGATTAGCAAAATGGTCATAACCCACCACCCACCAAGTTCTGCTGAAGCATTTCCAACAGACTAGAAGCACCCTGGTCAGATGACTCCAGGTTCAGGATCATTCGCTCTGTGAAGCTAAGCATGTGCCAGGCTGGACTCTAAAGGAATCCTGTAAAAATAACTGACTGTTCTCAACATGAAATCACAAGTCTCTTTGCCTGAGGAGGTGATTAAAAACTTGGCCTACCTGCCCAGGCAGATGCTCTTTCCCCCTGCCTGGTGGCCCCATTAGAGAGCTGCTCTCTCCTGCCCTGTCTTGTCATTACCCTCCATTCCCACTGTGCTCCAAGACTCTCCATTCCACCTTCCACCCAAGTCTTTCCCACGAGTCTCATGACCAGAAAAGAAATGGAAAGGAAGACGTGCTTCTAGGGTTCCTGAGTTCTACAAGATAAACACTGGATTCCTTGGGCAGGAATCATTCATTCACTCACTACTTCATTCAACAAATATTTATTGAATGCAATAAATAGTGACATCCTCAGCCTCAGGAACTGAAAAGCTAAAGCAGTCTTCTTGAGCTGGGATGAGTCTCAGAATCCCTGGAGGCCACTGTGGCATTCAGACATCTGCATTTATAACAAGTGTTTCAAGTAACTCTCACGTAACAGAGCTTTTCTGATGAAACTATTGGTTGTGTTGAATGAGAAGCATTAGCCACTCCGGGACTCAGAATGGAGACCATGGGAACAATGTCAATTCTAACATCCTAATGTTTCAGGAGACCCCTCATTTCCCACCCATGTAGGGGGATTCGATTTAGAAAATAAGAATATATAGTGTCCAGTTAAATAGGAGTTGCAGATAAATAATAAGTAATGTTTTAGTACAAGTATCTCTCAAATATTATAGTATGTTTTAGTATATGTCTGTCCCATGCAATAGTTGAGATATATTATTCAGAAATTTTACTCATTGTTTTTCTGACATTCAAATTTAACTAAATGTCATGTATTTTAGGTGGCAACCCTACATTGACCCCATCCCACAATGAAGCACTTAGTGTCTTTGACCTGCATGCCTCATCTGCCCTTTGTGAAGTAATCCTACCCGACATTTGTGTCCTTGTCTCAGTAAGTCTTTCACTTCCCCCTGGATGTAAATGTCACATGTAGGCCCGGAGCCCCCATGCCATGCAGGTAGTGAGTGAACGAGTCGGCCCCAGGATTTTATCTCACCACCCCATTCAGAGGAGCTTCTCTTCTGGCTTCCTGTCATCTCAACCTCTGGTCTCATGTGCCCAAATCTGCTACACCCAGCCCAGTTCCCTCTGAATGCCCCTGCTTGCTGGTCCTCTCTCACCAGCTGACCTCTAGTGCCACACAGTACGACTATGTCACAAGAATGAAAGGAGACAAAGAATAGAAAACTATTTGATATAAACCCTAGAAACACCCTCCCAGTAATTGTCAAAGTATGATCCTGGAACCATAACCTCCTGGGGTTAACAATTACAGCTGCTCTGGTTTTATCAGTTGTATTTATTTTTCTGGGTAAAATTTTATTCTAACAAAGTAGCTAAAAACTGTTTGAAAATCACTAGAATATACAACAAATTCTATGGCTTATTTTGAGTTGTAGAGGAGATAGCTGACCATCTACATAGCATCTGTTCTCTCTTTTTTACCCCCTAACAGAATTCTGACTTTTGTTCAGAGATTCATCCATCCTTTTCTGGACAATAGGTGTCTCAGCTCTAAAAATGGACTAATCAATGGTAACATACTTCCTCTTGCCAGCAGCAGTTTCAAAAATGAGCAGGTGACCCAACACTGGTCAATTAGTGAGGAGGTAAAGCCTTCTAGGGGCCTTCTGGAAAACCTTGCCTCACCCCTAAGAGTAAGTGCCAAGAAGCAATGGTCTTCTTCTTCCTCAGCAATGGGCTGAGTCAATTGTCCAGAATTTCTTCTGCCATCTTGATACCAGCCTAAGATGAAGCTTAATGTTGAGGAAGGCACATTGAGAGGGAAAATGAAGCTGAGACCTTGATGACCTTGTGGACCCTGTAGAATAACTGAATATCCTTTCTGTGGATGCCTGTTTGGGCTGGATTTCTATTACCTGCATCCAGAAAACAACCTGCTATAGATGTTGTTCTATGCTTGGGGCTTCCTTTTAAGGGGGATGTCAAAGATAGACATGCAAATTTGAACTGCTGATATTCACAACAGGAAATGTGGATCTACCTGCCTCTACTTCTATCCCAGAAGGCAGAAATCTGCTCATTCTTCTTTCTCATAGTAGGAGTATTGCTAACTTTTCCTTTTCTATAATTTGAATAAAAATAAGTCTAGTTTAATGTTTGTTGATTAAGTGTGGAAAATAAATTTACTCCTCCCTCTGACAAAACCTCCATATTTAAGCATCCTCAGAACCCCAAGAGGCAGCACATGGGGTTTGAACAGCCTTATGCATTTTTCTCTGGAGCACAGGCAGAGGCAAAGGCCATGGTCCTTCAGGCACCTTTAAGGTACAGAATCCCACAGCCCACGGGAAGAGCCTGGGCCACCTACGGCACTCTGCCCTCATGCGATGGCCACCTTCTCCTCCAGGGAGTGTTGAGCTAACCCCCTGGCTTTGAGGGTGGAGTTCACACTCTAGAAACTTTCTACCCATGATGACTTCTCCTGGTTCAAACATTTCCATAAACCTATAAATCAACTTTTCAGAAGAGGATTGGAGGCCTGGCTCTGGGTTGTTGGCTCTACAAAAGTGAGCTTGCTTCTCAGGGATTCTAAATGGTATAGTAGAGCCACTAGAAACTAACAACATCTTTAATCCACCTGCGAAGACGTAAGTAAAGTAGTGTGTGGCTCCAAGCCAGCGGCTCTTACTTCAGTACAGCAAGAATGAAACACAGTGAAGGATGAAAAGAAAATGTAATCTGGATTAATCATGGACACTAATAAAAACAAACACACGAAACTGGAAAGAGGATGAAAGCAGACCTACCATATCAAGGCCAGTCCATTCCATAAATATTTTCTGAATGCCTACCACGCTGTGCCAGGCATTGTGAAAAGCTGCTGAAAATACAAATTGAGGAAGTTCTGTTTTTGCCCTCAAGAGATTCCCAATTTTCCTAGGGCCAGACGTTTAAATAAGATAAATCTTAAGAAATGAAAGAATGCACAAAATGGGAAGTGCATAACATGGGAGTCATTCATATAAACCGATTCATACGGAATTCTCAGAGCAAACATGTAGGTAGTGTACTTATGCAATAGGCAAAAGGGGTGGCGCAGAGGCTGTGTCAGTGTAACTAGGTGGTGATTGGGGATGGGAGATTAACATGAAAGTTGTGGGAGATTATATTTGGCATTCCCACCTGATCACATCCTTCCCACCCAATCCCATCCTTCCCAATCAATCCACTGGCCTTCCTCATGCTGGCAATGGGTTTTGGCTGGTGGTGGTTTTATTTCTTTAATCATTTAAGCAAGGGAAGATTATAGCCAGATATGTGTTTTCATTTTAGAAAGTATCAATATGGGAAAGTGTTCACCATAACAGGTGAGGAAGTAGGTTACAAAGCAGTTTGTTTTTTAATGTTTAATTTTTTTTGAGAGAGAGATTGCAAGCAGGGGAGGAGTACAGAGAGAGAGGACAGAGGATCTGAAGCAGGTTCTGTGCCAACAGCAGTAAGCCAGATGTGGGGCTCCAACTTATGAATCTGTGAGATCATGACCTGAACCAAAGTCAGATGCTCAACAGACTGAGTCACCCAGGAATCCCTACAAGTCATGTCAATTGTGTTTAACATTGAAAACAATCTCTTTGAAGGATATTCACTAAAATGATATTTGTTTTCATCTCAGGGAATCCAATCTATGAGTAGTCTTTCATCTTGAAATTTCTGGATTTCTAAATCCTTATGAACATACTTTTGCTAACTTAAAAAATTATGTGTCGGGGGGCACCTGGGTGGCTCAGTAGGTTAATCGTCCAAATTCTTGGTTTCCACGCAGGTCCTGATCTCACAGTTCGTGGGTTCGAGATCTGCATCCAGCTCTGAGCTCACGGTGCAGAGCCTGCTTGGGATTCTCTGTCACCTTCTCTTTGCCCCACCCTCTTTCTCTCTCTCTCTCTCAAAATAAATAAACTAAAAAAAAAAAATTGTGTGTGTGTGTGTGTGTGTGTGTAAGGATACGGATGGGATTTCTACAGATTGAGGGAGTCTGGCCAGCAAGGATATCCATTGGGAGATTGTCCTCATAGCTCAAGTGTGATATCATGACCACCTGGACCAAAGCAGTGGGAACGGAGAGGCTTCTTGAGCTATTTCAGAGCCCGAATTGACTAGTCCAGACCTCATGCAAGTAGATTGGTAGAGAAGGGAATGGAGAAGAGGAAGAGTCAAAGGTGACTTAGGGGACTGGCGAGACAGGGCAGCTTACCCATCAGAGAGGCCCCTTAGGTTGGCTCTGTCCTTTGCCTCATACTCCAGGCATCTGAATTTGGCCTTCCAACTAGACTTCTTGCTTTCCTCTGGTCACACTGGCTACACAAGTAGAGGGAAGCCACGTCCTTCCTTCTTACTGTGAGAATGGACTGCCCCTCCCCCACATCCACCTCCAGCACCCTGCTGTCCACACCTGTGAAGAGTTACTCAGAAACTCCCTGTCTAAACTTCCTGGGCCTGGGAGAGCCAGGTTTGTTATCAGAAGTTCACAAAGCCCGGCCTTCTTTTAAGGTAATTAAAACACCAGCGTGGGAGATCTTTGGCAACAACTACTTTTTCCACCTAGTGACTCTAGCCACAGATGTGATAGTCCATCAGCTTAGGAAGGCCAGCATGTTACCCAGGAGTCACACACACACACTGCTGCTTTGTGAGTGCAGCCCTCCACTCCCTCTTCCCCTGCAATTCCCCAAAGCTCCCATTCAACCAGGAAAATATGGATCTGATTAGGAGCTTTTAGGCTGGCCAAACAGTTGCAGCCTCATTCTCCATTGACAGACAGGAGTGGAGGGGGGGGGGGTGCAATTTCCATCAGAAAAGCCAGGGGAAATGAGTGACAACTACAGAGCTGAGCTGGCTCAACCAAGGAGAAGGAGCTGCAAAGGAGAAAATTGCCTCTATGAAGTCAAATACGTCTGGGGATAATGGACTGTGGAAACTGTTCCAGGCCACCACCCTCTTCTGCTTGATCCCATTAATCTGTCATTTTTTCCCAATTACATTTCTATTCCTGCCACCTAGCAGAGTGTGGGTCCACTCCCCACTACATAAGGACCTAGGGTACACAAGGAACAGGCACATTCTAATGAGAAGGCGACACTTTTAATCAATGGATTAGCCCAGGATCCAGCTCCACATTTCAAAAGGAAAACAATTTTGATTCAAAAAGCAATTTGATAAAGACAACTTTCCAAAGCTTAGGCATAAAGACTTTTGCACTATATTGTGATGAAGAAAGGCTCATTAGAAAACAAAACTTGGGTCAGTGATGTGCTGGAGTTGGCTCTTGCTGGTTCCCAAAAGATGACTGAGGTTTCCTGGCATCTCGCAAGCTGGCTGACAGGTTGGTAGTTTGAAAGCAGCCATGGTGGGATCATTTACACCATGGAAATTGGCAAATGTTACAAATCAGGTCAGTCTCTCCCCAGCCATTTGTTAAACATTTACCAGCACACCACTGAGTGTGATTTTTTTTTTCAATGAAAGGTCTACTTATATACACATTGGTGTGTGTGTGTGTGTGTGTGTAAATCAGAATGTAAAGTAGCTAAAACATTAACTGTTTTAATTCTAGCGAGTGAAACTAATAGCTTTGTTATCTTCTTTTACTTTATATATTTTTCCTACAGAGAACACGTATTCTTTGTACAATAACCAACATTCTGGCAAAGGAAGCAATTCCTTTCCCTTCTGAGCTCTCTGACTCGCCCTTCTCCCTTCTGTCCTCTTCTTTTATCTCCTCCTTTCCTGGCCTCCCAGGTTTTTATTCTCTTCCTAGGATGCTGCCAAGATCCCAAACTATTCACTTACCCAAGGCAGGCAAACGCTAGGTAATGCGAACAGGTGAGCTCACTCCAGGGTCCAGGTGGACAAAGCCCAAACTCAGCCCATACCAGGCTCACCTACAAGGGTGAACTGGTCTCTGGACATTTGCCCTGGACACACAGCTGTTATTGGTAACTTAACAAAGGAGTGATAGCCAGGTGGGGGTAACAGGAATCTCAGCCCACATGACCCCAGGCTCTGGGGATAGGACAACACCATTTCTTCAGGTATTCATGTCAGTTTTCCCCAGCTACATACTGGCCATTTCTATTATTTGTAGAGCAAGGTGACTATTTAACACCTTCACATCTAGTACCTCATTGTGTCCTTGCCGTAGTTGGGTGTTCTCCCAATTTAACAGACATAAACCCAGGCACAGAAAGCCCATGTGATTTACCCAAAGTTACAGAGCCAAGAGCAGAGCTGGGACAACAATGCAGGTATTGATAATGACCTAAGGTTTTTTCTTTCAACTATACTGAATACTTTATAAGACCCTAAATTTGGACTGTACAGTTTGAATGAAATGAGCTCCCATTTTCTCATGATTAAAGAAGTCTGAGACAAGCTTTTCAATTAAAGGAAAAGGGGATACTAACCCCAGCTGGACTTATTTTGGAAGCAGTTTATGATCTCTGCAGGAAGGTAAGATTCCATTGTGTTCTTTCCTACTTCCCACATACTCCCTGTACATGAGATTTTGAGTGTGAGCCAAATGCAGGCTTTATCGCTGATAGCACTTTTTGAGCTCTTTCACCTCCTAATCTCACAGGCTATGAATCTCAAAGACCCACCTGTTGCCTCCAAATTCCTCTGCCTCACAGGAAGATAAGGGCTGGGATGGGAAGGGCTGTCTCACACTCCATGGGATCTCCTCAAGCAGGCAGTGGACAATGTGTGTCCACAGCACAGTCTGGCTCTGGTCACTCAGCTGTTCCGACAGAAACTTCTGGTTGGCTAATAGCTGACACAGAGGCCTGACCCTGTGCAGATGGGACCCTTCTGAAAACAGGAGGGACAGCCCTCCAGACAAAGGTGCCCAGGAAACCATGAGCAGCTTTAGAAAAAAAGGCAGCACTGGTTCCCAAGTTCTGTTGACCAACTTTCTGAGCTACAAGAGGTTTTATTATTTTTTTTTTAATTTTTTAAAATGTTTTATTTATTTCTAGGAGAGAGAGAGAGACAGCGTGAGCAGGGGAGGGTCAGAGAGAGAGGGAGTCACAGACCGAAACAGGCTCCAGGCTCTGAGCTGGCAGTCAGCACAGAGCCCGACGCGGGGCTTGAACCCACGAACCGTGAGATCATGACCTAAGCGAAAGTCGGACGCTTAACCGACTAAGACACCCAGGCGCCCCACTACAAGAGATTTTAAAATCTTATCCAATCCAGTATCTTTTAATGCTGTTCCAGACAGGCCCAGGAAGCACCTTGATACATAAGACAGTAGCTGAGTAGTTTGGGCTCTGGTGCCCAACCCTGCTCCTCCCCTCAGTGCCACCTGGAGCAGACCCACCTTTATCTGATTTACATATTGGGCTTTCTTACCAAAATCTTGTTTCAAGAAAGGGGTCCAGTACTAAAAAATAGTAAGTTTGGAAAGTTACTCACCTAATTGTACCATGTTAGGAGGTTGAAACTGAGGCCCAGGGAGGTAAAGATCAGGCAGAAGGGAGTAGAGGCACCAGGACTTTCTATCCTACTCATCCTCTCTTGCTTCAACCATCCTTTGACTTGGCAGCAGTTGACCTTGGCCTCAGGACACACTCCTATCTTTCTGGTCTACCACAGCCCCATTCTTGCTGAGGAAATGATCTCATGGTTTTTAATTTTGGACCTGACTCCCCTACCTGCCCTCACCTTCTTGTTGACTTGGATTTCCTGTCCATGGACCCTGGCCAATCCAACAGCAGACCTGCCAGCCCGTCTTACCTCTTATCGTCTGCCTCTCCATATGACGCAATTCTACCCCAACTTTGGTGGTCCCGGGAACTGCCAGGACACCCCCATCATCCTGGGATGTAACAGACCATAATAAACTCAGTGCCCCATGTTCAGTCTGTCCTGACTGTTACTGAAGATGCTGATGACAAGACAGCTAACACACAAGATAAACACCAAAATGCGCTGTGGCATCCACACCTAGACTGAGATCACCCCAAGAGTTTCAGATAGTCACATGAACATCAAACTAGTCACAGACATCTCTCACTCACTCTGTTTCCTCTTTTGTCAAACACAGAGTGGCAGAGCTCCACCTATTTACCAGACTTTCCCAATTTATGAACAGCAAACACATTAGATTGAAATCTCACCCCCAAGCAGTTCCATGAAGTCGTGCTAGTTTGCACAGCCAAAGAACCCTTCCCTTTACAAACTGCATCACTGCGGTGCTTCCTGTAACAGCAAGCTTTTCTAATGATTCTACCCTGTTCTCCTCTTTAAGGAACAAAAACCAAAACACTTGCAAATTCTCAAAACTGCAACTCCTGCAAAATATGAAGTGCGCTTAGAAAATGAAAACTACAGAGGTACCTGGGTGGCTCAGTCGGTTAAGCATCCGACTCTTAGTTTTGGCTCAGGTCACGGTCTTGCTGTCTGTGGGTTTGAGCCCTGCATCAGGCTCACTAACAATGCAAAGATTGCTTGGGATTCTCTCTCTCTCTGTCTCTCTCTCCCCCTCTCTCTGCCCTTTCCCCTCACTCTCTCAAAATAAATAAATAAACTTAAAAAAAAAAAAAAAACTAAAGGTAAAAGAAACTGAAAAAACAGAAGACAAGACCAAGGGCTGAGGCCATCAACAGCATACTTTACTTCTTTTCTAACATTGAGAATCTATGGACCATGGAGCTGCAGCAGAGAAATCATCCTGTTTTAGTCCTTAGCACATAAAGCACCCCTCTGATTGCAAGTGTGTAGAGCTCTCCAAGCCACTAGGCTGTTTATATTGGGCTGTTCTGGGGTGACCACTGCTATTAGCACCTCTCTCAAGGAATCTGACCTGGTCCAAAAAACATTCCACAGGCCTAAAGACCAAAGAAGCTGGTGTCCCTCTGGGCCCACGGAGTGTCCTAGTCCTGTTTACAATTCCTAAGCCCCCGTGACCATCAACAGCAGCCAATGAACTAGGAAGTGAGAATGTCCTAGGGTCACCAGAGACTGTAGCTACTCAGGGTGAATTCCCCCACCCCAGAGAACACCCCCAATACTCTCTTCCAATCCAAATGCCTGCACTGCAGTTGCAGATGAAACCCTCTGAGGCACACACAGGGATCCATCTATCCATTGGCAGCATCGGCTCCCCGCTGGCCCCGTGGCTTAGTGAGCAGGGGTGGGGGGCTTGTAAACCTGTGGGAGACCCAAGCGTGCAGGGACGGGGTCTGACCCGGAGCCTCTGACACTGTTAGTTCAGCTTAGGAAGCTGTGATAAAACTAAATTGTCTGACACTTTCTTCTTCATCTCTTTTCTTTTTCTTCCACAAACACAACAGGCTCCAAATGTGACCTACTTTCTCTTTCTTTGTGCTTATGCAGAACTCACAAAGCTTCTCCTTGAGCCTGACTAATATTTTCAGTGACGTGCTTTTCATCTTTTGGAAAAGAAAAGTCCACGTCAGCCTGCCAGAACACATAAGTCTTGGTGAAATGACCAGCGAGGACAGATGAGTTACAAAGACTTCACGGGGGTAAGGGGGCTCATAAGAGACTCACTGAGCACAAGGGAAAACAAAAAACAAAACAAAACAAAACAATAAAATCCAGATCTGGCCCCTTGAAAGTCATTAGCATTTAGTCTAAAAATTTTCGTCAACAAAATCAAGATATTATTGAGGAGCTAAGTGACTCCAAAGTTTCTCATCACCGTTGTCCTTAGACTGTGGACTCTGGCCTTGGCCTGGGACACTGCCACACTCCAAAACCCACTCAGGCACATCTGAACTCTGCATTTTGCATTAAAAATTAATTGACTTCGGGGCACCTGAGTGGCTCAGTTGGTTGAGCATCCGACTCTTGATTTCAGTTCAGGTCATGATCTCATGGTTTCATGGGTTCCAGCCCCATGTCAGGCTCTGCACACTGACCTCACATGAGCCCGCTTGGGATTCTCCCTCTCTGCCTTTCTCTCTGTCCCTCCCTCTGCTCGTGTTCTCTGTCTCTCTCAAAATAAATACGTGAACACTTAAAAAATTTTTTTTAAATTGACTTCTTCCAAATCTTCCATGAATCAGAATCCAACAGGGTTTTAAATACAAAAATAAAACCCAAGCTTGGGTCAAAACCTAGGTCTATTACTCAAAATTAAGTTGATATTGATTTCTCCCTGCTATTATTACCTTAGAGGCATACATTTTTTGATGTGTGACCCAGTGTCCTTTTGTGATGTTGAAACTCCAAATTACAATTGGTAGTTGGAGACATTTGCTTGGTGACTTTAGAAATATCGTTGCTGGCCCAAACTCTGACCCTGGGATTCTGATCCAAAGCTTCTCTTTTATCCTCAGTGAAGTGAAACAGAGCCTGCTACACGTTTACTGAATAAATTGTTCAAAATAGAAACAGACCTGCAGCCCTAGGGTCCAACTGTGTTTGCTTCTATCCAGGTTAGTTCAGTTTCACACCACATCCAGGCTGTCTGGTCAGCACGGACTCAAACACCCGCTGCAGCAGCCTGAGGGGTCTGGAAAATCATTGTGTGAGAAGGGGGAGCCCCACCAGCTGCTTCTGCTCTCAACTTCCTGAGCATCAATCAGCTCCGGTGAAGACTTCATTCCATCTCCACTACTGTTCAAGAGTTCCAGTTCGTTCGTTCGTTCATTCATTCATTCATTCATTCATTCATTCATTCATTCATTCAAAGTATCTACTGTGCACCTCTGGGGTAGCACTGTGCCCAGTAAATACAAAGGCAGACAAAACAGGCACCGTCCCCACCTTTAGAGATTTCCTGAGACTGAAGACCAGGCTCAGGATTACAGGTGTTATAACAGGAAAAGCAGAGAACGCTACTGGTTCTCAGCCTCTGCTTCTTCCCTCTCCCTACACACTAGCTCATATGATTCCTTGCAGCACCCACCCCCCCTACCTTGTCTCTGCTCAGCACCACCTATGATCTTCAGTGCAGTTCTCTTTGGCAGGAGCCACTTGGAGAGCTGCTCAGTAACATACCCTTAGACTCGGCATCAATTTATTCTCATCCCTGCTTCAGTCCCGATCGTGCCCTCACCTCTAACCACCAAAGCCTCACCTCTACCTTGTTAGTTCCCACCTTAGCATCTGGAGTAACCACCTCATCTCTTGCATTGGTGGCTGCACACTGCAAGCGGCCCACCAGCCTACCCTTCTTTGAGTTCCACCACCTTTGGGGACTCTGGTGCCAAACGTTTGCCTGAACCACAGTGGGCTGTTGCTGAACCCCTTTGATATGAAACCCTGCCTACCTCACCTGGTGGACCAAGACTAAACTCCAGGTCCTGGGTCCATGCAGTTGGTACTACCTACCCTCTTGCCATTGGTGGGGCCGAGCCTCTAGATGTGGTTACAACTCTGGAAGGAAGCACTGATCCCACAGGTGGAAAGCTAGGCTTGCAGGAATGAAGCTGTTTCAATTTATCATTTTGTCTTCAAATATGTTATCAAAAATATTTGGCAAGGAATTTCTCTATTTAAAATTGAGCAAACAATTTTGTAAAAATGGCAAACAACAGGTGACATAAAGGACCTGGATAAATGCTCTCAAGAAGTGTGGATTAAGAATAAGCCAGCGGGAAGGAGGGAGGCCGGGTGGCTCAGTTGGTTAAGTGTCTGATTTAGGCTCAGGTCATGATCTCGCAGTTCATGAGTTCCAGCCCTGCATCGGGCTCTGTGCTGACAGCTCAGAGCCTGGAGCCTGCTTCAGATTCTGTGTCTCCCTCTCTCTCTATTTCTCCCCTGCTCACACTGTTTCTGTCTCAAAAATAAATAAACATTAAAAAAAAAAAAAGAACAAGCCAGGGAATAAGCTGGGAACCACGTCCTTGGGCTCAAGTAAGGTTGTGTATAAAAACGTAAGGGGCCAGGGACACTGAGCTGACAGTCAGACATAGCCACACTGCATGGCTCTATCCTGACTGGCCGGTGGTGCTGCCATGCACAGCCTCTTCATCCGTGGGCTCCCTTTCCTTATCATTAAAATTGCAGTGAGGTCTGAGACCTTTAAATAGCCCTTTACTTCAAGTTGGCAGACAGATCTTGTATGAAACATGGTCAAAATGGGTCAATTTCTTAGAAACACCATCAAGTGAAAAAGGAATGAATGCATAGCATTGAGTCATCTAGCATGGAAGACCACTGGAGACAATGGATGCTTTTGAACTAAGGGACAGGTATAGGAGCAGCCAGTGTTCCACCAAATAACATGGCCAAGAGCCACCCTCCTGGAAAGAGTTTCCATTAGCAAACACATGTAAGAATGGCTGTCTATTACATATCCTTCTCAAAGTCATCGTTCATATTGAAGTCTCCAAGAAGCCCTGTTCTGTCAAAACCTGTTTAAGGCTTAAAATAGCACTTTAAAAAATTGTTTATTTATTTCTAAGAGAGAGAGAGAGAGCATGCCTAAGTGGAGGAGCAGAGAGAGAGGGAGACACAGAATTTAAAGGAGATTCCAGGCTCTGAGCTGTCAGCACAGAGCCCAACGACACAAGTCTCAAGCCCACAAACTGTGAGATCATGACCTGAGCTGAGTTGGATTCTTAACCGAATGAGTCACCAAGGGCCCCAAAACAGCACTTTTCAAACTTATTTGACCATCAAATTCATCTTTATATTTACTTATTATCACTTTTCAGATGTGGACATCTGAGTTCCATATCATGGGAGACAGTACTAGAAAGGAAGTTTTTTTTTTAAACATAAAGAAGTGCCCAATCTTTTTTTTCTTAATTTTTAAATGCATATTTATGAGAGAGAGAGAGAGAGAGAAGCAAGGGAGGGGCAGAGAGAGAAGGAGACATAGAATCCAAAGTAGGCTGTCAGCACAGAGCCCAACACGGGGCTCGAACTCACAAACTGCAAGATCGTGACCTAAGGCGAAGTCGGATGCTTAACTGACTGAGCCACCCAGGTGGCCCAAGAAGTGCCCAGTCTCAATTTACCATTTTGAAACCTGAGCAACAGCTTGTGGCTGGATACATATTCAAAGCTACAGCTTGCCTTGGCCTTCTCCTTCTCACTCACTAACCCCTGGGTCACTACAAAGACACGGTCCAGCTGGGCAAAGTGGTGACCTCCGTTTCTGCCAGCCATTTCTTATGGGGCATCAGCACACACAGCACACTGTCAGCAAACCAAGCAACACAGAACTAAATCATGGTGATGTCTTCCCGCCTCAGGGACGCGCCTCTGCTTGCTTGAAGACTGCTCGGGGACAGCTAATTGCTTTTCAGCTCAGGCTGCACAGCTTTCTCACATCCACTATTCCCCAGGGTCATATTTTCTCCAACTGCATTTTTCAGAGAATAGGGCAGGAGGAAGAAGACAAAGAGAGAGCAGTGGTGGGCAGGAAACTGCTTTTTATCTTTATTATAACTTAAATTACTGTCTTCGAAATCTTTCACTTAAAGCAATAAACAGTCCTTCCCCAATTTTAGCTCTTCGGCATGAGTAAGATCGAAGGTTGAATCTCCAAAGCAGAGGGAAGTGCGGCCACTGCTGTTCCAGGGGAGGGAAGACTATCTTCTGTCGAGGAACAGGGGTCTCCCTCCGGGCGCCGCTGCTCCCGCCACCATGAGCGGACGTGTTGGGGCCACAGATGGCACATGAGGCGCTTGCCCTGGAGTCCTGTAGCTCCCTCCCCAGCACTTCTTTCCTTAGTACCCCATCCTTTCGTGTGAGATCTCTACTGGAGCCCACTACTCACTGATCTTTTATTTTATCATCAGGTGGCTGACTCATTCATTTTCAAACTCCTTGAAGACGGATCGCATGCAGTTAGCCCCCTGAGACTTCGATGGCCGGCTTCAGTGTGGCTGGTTTCACGCTCGCCTGGGTAACTGGTTTCTGGATTTCCCACAGAGGGACTTGGTCCACACACAGTTGTCGAGTTGATGCCTCTGTAGGGGAAACGAGAGTCTGGGACTTCCTGTTCCTCCATCTTGCTGGCCTCACTCGCAACCAGTCTCCTCAAAGTTTCCTCATTTCCACTGTCAAATTACATTTAGGAATACGTCATTCATCTTCGAATGAAAACCTGCCAACATGGTTCCTTCCCTCAGGCTCGTGAACATCATTTACTCTGTCCTAGGTGGTGGCTGTTCAGGTTGTTGAATTTCTTTCTTTCTGGTCTGTTCCACATGAGAAACTGCACAGCTGGGGGGCACCTGGGTGGCTCAGCCAGTTAAGCGTCTTCATTTCAGCTCAGGTCATGATCTCACGGTTTGTGAGATCGAGCCCCGCACAGGGCTGTGCACTGACAGCACGGAGCCTGCTGGGGATTCTCTCTCTCCCCCTCTATCTGCCCCTCCCCACCACCACCCTCCTTGCACAAACATGCACTTTCTCTCTCAAAATAATCTTTTTTTTTTAAAGAGGCTTATTTATTTTGAGAGAGACAGAGACAGCATGAGTGGGGGAGGTACAGAGAGAGAGAGGGAGAGATAGGATCCCAAGCGGGTTCTTATCTGCCAGTGCAGAGCCTAATGCGGGGCTTGAACTCACAAAACTGTGAGGTCATGACCTGAGCTGAAACCAAGAGTCAGATACTCCACCAATTGAGCCACCCAGGTGCCCCTCAAAACAAATAATCTTTAAAAAATAAAAAGAAACTACACAGCTGGTCAGGGCAGAGCTCTGTGGCTGAAGCAGACAGCACGTGGCACACAGGAGACTGGCCGAGAGGACTGGGGAAAGCTTTCCTTAGGAAGAGCCTGACACCCCGAGAGCAGTGGGGCCACCTGGGGCTGTAGCCCTCGGCTCGGAGGTGCTCTGCCGGCAGGAGCTGGGGTCATGCTGATGCTGGCAAGTTTCACCCTCAGACTAAGAGTGATGGAGGGCTATTCCCAGAGCCCTCAGCTTCCAAGAACACAGATAATGATGTCTCAGTCACTGCCCTCCCAAACCAATAACTCTTATTCAAACGAAAAAGACATTTCTGATTTCTCAAAGCTCTCTATAAAATCACATTCTTAATTACCCGCTCTACTGAGCTCCACCTTGATTTCAAGTCAAATTATTCCCAGTTTGTTCATTGCTGAGGGGAAGTGTGTGGGGGAGAGGGAGGTAGGAGAGGTGGCTGGAAAATCCCTATAAATGTCAGGTCATGTTTAAACAGCTGAAGGGAACATTCCAAGTGAGAAAGACACTAGAGATAGCAGGCTGGATTATCTCTTGACTTCAGCACTCCATTTAAAATCTTCTCCATCCCTAGTCCTTATATGATTTACTGCATCCATCTAAACGAGCTTTGATTTGTGACCAGTGATTGCACTCAGCCAGCTGTACTCAACATTCACCAGGACACATGGCTTCCATAGAAGTTGATGCACAAGCATGAACTGGCTCAAGTGTTGAATAGTCCTACTAAAGGGAGGGAAAGGCCTATTCTGGCATCAGAGGGGATGACTGAATAGGAAGGTAGATACTGTGTAAGTGCTGAGGTAGCGAGCTGAGCATAGGACACTGAACGTGTAGTGTTCGGCGGAGGCGCGTTCTCTCCATCCATCACCATGGTGGTTGTTTCATACCAACATCACAGAGAGCTGGGTCTTGATGACGGCTGGAGATCAGCCCACTGGAGTCAGCCCCTGGGCCTTGAAGAAGCACATGGCTGTGAAACTCTTACAACAAGAATGAGTCATGGTCAAACAAATGTTGGTGAGGATGTGGAGGAGACACAAACTCATGTGCACTTTATTGGGGTGGGGGGGTATATAAAATGGTACAGCTGCTATGGAGAAGTTTGGCAAATCCTGAAGAAGTTATACACAGAATTAATATATGACAGTAATTTCCATCCTAGGTATACAACCCCAAATAACTGAAAACATGTGCAAGCAGAACTTGTACACAAATTCACAGCAGCACTGTTCACAACAGCCAACAGGTGGAAAGAATCTGAATGCCTACCAACTAATGAATGGATAAACAAAATCAGTATATCCATACAGTAAAATATTACCCAACCATAAAAAGGAATGATGTACTGATACCTACTATGATGTGTATGAATTCCAAAACCATAATGCAAAGTGAAAGAAGTCAATTACAAAAGGCCATACATATATTGTGTGATTCCACTGATACAAAATATCCAGAATAGGCAAATCCACAGAGACGGAGGAAATTAGTGGTTGCCAGGAGTCAGAAGGAGGGAAAACAGGGAAGGGACTGCTCAATAGGTATGGAGTTTCTCTTGGGGATGATTAAAAAGTCCTGGAATTAGATGGTGGTAACAGTTTCACAACATTGTGAATGTACTTAATGCTGCTAAATGGTACACTTTTAAATGATTCAAATGGTAATTTTATGCTTCATGTTTTTTACCACATGCACACACTAAAGAATTAGTCTTGGTCAATTATATGCCTGCCCTACACCCCACCCCACCCCCCCGCCCCCTGCACCCAGCCTTTGTCTATGTGTCCACTGCTGATCACTTCTGACTTTTGCATATGGCCTGTGCTTCTTGGACTCTATATAGTCTGGGCACTGTGCCAGTGATTTCCAAACGTTAGGCTCCCAGTCTGGCCCTGGCCTCAGCACACTCCCATTAGGGTTTCCCACCCATGTCTCATCCCAATGTGCAACCAATAGAATGTGGTCATCACTTCAACCTAACATTACTACTGCTAAATCAACCTGGTCTTTAAAATATATATATACAGTCTATTTTATTATTCTGCTCATGACTTTAAAAATTAAAAACCATCAAGTTGCATGACAGCTCTCCAGAAGCTCTGTCTGAATATTAATTGGCCCTGGCTCAACACAACTGCTTAGAGCTTCTGTTATCTGTTGGTGCCATTAAAAATGTTGAATGGGTTAGGTAATTTCAACCACCCCTGGAAAGTAAGAACCTGCATATTAAGCCAGTATGCATAAACTAGTGGACTATTAGTATTTAAGTAGAATTTTTCCTATAATATTTAACTGACTGGCATGAGATTTGGTCAGCAAAGAGAAAGGTCTTCAAGGTGTTGTGTACATAGGATCCCATCAAATGTCTGTTTTTAATCTAGATGTCCAGACTCCCAGAGACTCTGATTCAGAAAGTTTCTATAAGGTCTCTTTGGCTTTTATACCTGATTCTTTAATGTCTGCTTCAAACTATCCATTATAAATTCTAACTTGTCCACAAACTTAGCCCTCTAGCCTTCTCAGAGCTATGGACAGCAGCATCCCTTCCCTGCCCCAAACTGTCCCTAGGTCATGATCAGATGCGGGAGTGCACCAGGAGCAGTCTTGAGCCCTTAGCACTCTTGTTTTCCTCACTGTGACTTCTTTTTTTTTTTAATGTTTTATTTATTTCTAGGAGAGAGAGAGACAGCGTGAGCAGGGGAGGGTCAGAGAAGAGGGAGTCACAGACTGAAACAGGCTCCAGGCTCTGAGCTGGCAGTCAGCACAGAGCCCGACGCGGGGCTCGAACCCACGAACCGCGAGATCATGACCTAAGTGAAAGTCGCACGCCCAACCGACTAAGCCACCCAGGCGCCCCTCCTCATTGTGACTTCTAACGCAAACTTCAAAATAACATTTTCAACTATCCTTACGACATCTCTAGTGGGGTGCTCTGCCATATCTTCCAACGTAACATGTTTAAGATGACACCAAAATCTGGAATTTTCAAAATGCCTCCTCCTTGTCTCCAAGGAGACAAACATTCCCCTAACTATTTAAATTTTTGGTGATGTCTTTACTTTCTTCTACTTTATCTCCCAAACTCCATTCTTTGCTTTGGATCATCTCTTAGATTTTTTTTTTCTTTCTCTTCCCTACCCTGGTAGGCAGTTGCCAAGCTCATATACCAGACCAAAACACTGCTATTATTGTCGTTGTTCCATTTTGATTGTCTTTTCTTGTGGTTGCTACCCCATCTTATCTCCCTAAATTGAGAACCTATATCACATTTCAATTTTCCATTCTGGTATTCAGGACTCTCTTTAAGTTGGCCCCACCTTACCACCTGATAGCTCCTAGACAGCAGCACCCTACCATATCCGCCCCCCTCCACTATTGCTTGCCCTGCCAATGGAGTAGACACAGTCCTTCTCCAGAGTTTCTGCTCTACTGTTGGCTTCTGAAGTACCCTCCCTCCCTGTTCTACTCATCATTCATTCAAACAATGTTATTGCAGATACTATGTGCTGGGGACTAAGGGCTTAGGATACATGAGTGGACAAAACAAAGATCCCATAGGATCCCTTGGGACATTTATATTCTTTTGTTCTATAATCCATACCCATCCCATTGCTTGACATCCACCTCTAGTCTCACTGTCTCCCAAATATCTTCACAATAACCCGAGGTATGTCCATTTTCCCATTTTTTAAACTGTTCATAGCATTTACTATTGGCATCGTGCTTCTGACTTCACAATTATATATACTGCCTTGTATAGTTCTTTGATTATTCCTCTAGGTTTGTTTCAAGGAAACTTCTGAAGTTATTTCACACCAGGAACTGGGTTTGGTTTACTGTTGCTCAAGCACCTAGTATGTTGCCTGCACATTTCCTAAGAATCATCCTGCATACACTCCAGATGCTCAGTAAATATGTTTTTTCAATTTTTAAAATCTTCTTAAATGTTTACTTATTTTTGAAAGAGAGAGAGAGAGAGAGAGAGAGAGAGAGAGCATGAGTGGAGGAGGGGCAGAGAAAGAGAGGGAGACACAGAATCTGAAACAGGCTGCAGGCTCTGAGCTGTCAGCACAGAGCCTGACGTGGGGTTCGAGCTTGGGAATGTCAAGATCATGACCTAGGCTGAAGTCGGATGCTTAACCAACTGAGCCACCCAGGTTCCTCTCAGTAAATATGTCTTAATGCAATTGTGCCTGAGTTCAACATAAGGGCCACCACCCAATGGCTACCTTATCCATTAAGGACAACCCTCCTCCACTCTTCATTGGCTTCTTAAAGGAGATGTCAAAAAACAGTCTCCCCCCCATTCCTCCTGCCTGCCTCCCCTAAAGCAGGATGCCCTCAAGCCTCTCCTGGGAGTTCTGCAAATGTAGAGTCCTGAGATTAAAAGACACCATAAACCATACCTTTCTTGGAAATTTATAATGCATTGACTTATTTTTTATCATCTTTCATTTTTAGGTATGGGAATGAACAACAAAGACACAGCCCCTATCTTCATGAAACTTAATCTAGTAATAGTTCTGAGAAGTCCCTGGTACAGAGACTTTAGGTTTGTTTAACTATGTTTTCCCCAAACTATACTCATTTCCCCCCAACCTTTAAAAAATGTTCCTAAAAACATTCCATTGACCACATGCTTGCCTTTGACAAGAAGGCCAGCAAATCAAGCGAAACCAAAGTTTTGGGTGAAGGATAAAGAACTGATCTTTTTATTTCATAGTAGGAAGCTTTGTTCACCCTGAAGCCTCCTCAAAGAACCTGATGTGCGTGCACTAACAGCTGTTCCAATGTATCCTTTAAAAAAAAACACTGTGGTTATGAGTAGGGTGGTCTCAATACACACTGACTATGCAGCAGTTAGCTTATACTGTTCCCTCCCAGGCACCTAGAAATAACAATGGAATAATGATGGAAATGATAGAGTAAGAAGGTGGGGGAGTGCGTGGGCACAGACAAAGAGAAGTGGGGGCTGATGATTAAAAGTGCTGGTATGGGGGCTCACTGCTCTGCTCGTGGGTTGAAAGAGTCTTGCTAATGGGGTTAGAATTAGAATTAGAGCAAAGCTAATGGCTCAGAGAGGGAGAGAGCTTGTGAAGAAGGAGGAGGAGGAGGAGGAAGGAATGGAGAACACAGTCAAGTAAGACCGGGAACATACTGTAACGAGGGAACACACAGGGCGGGAGAGGTGGGAGGCTGTTGGGAAGAGCAGAATTCTTTCTCTGACATTTTATTACTCTACCATTTTGCTTTTAAGGCAGAGACCATATGCTTTCCATACTTCAGGAGGAGATGGGTAGACTTGAAAATGAACATATTTATCCACCTGGGATGAGAACATCGGGGGTATATTAAGAGAAGAGATGAAGGGAGTGGGGGAAAGGAAAGAAGAAGGGAGGAAGAAAGGAAAGTAGGTGGGAGAAAGAAAGCAAAAGAGGGAAGGAGGGAGAGAAGAAGATTTATCCAAGGCACACATTTTAGAAAACTCAGAATTAGAGGATTCAAAGTCCCTAAGTTCTCTTCCTACTTGAATATGACAACTGATCATAGGATTGTAACAGGAACCATTACAGGGTCCCTGTGTGAGGAAAAGTAAATCATCCACTACTCATCACCCTGCCATCATGTTCCTCCTCCCCTTTTAGACTTCTCCAGCCAAGGAGCTGTGCAAGCACACTGAAGCTCCCCAACGCATGGTGCACCTCCAGGCCAGAGCCTGGGCCCTCTCCTCCAGTTGGTTTCCTGGCTCCACATATATGTTTACCTCTGGGGTGTCCCCTCACTTACTACCTCCCTGGGATGAAAGGGCTGCTTGGCCCCAACTCCATCTCTCCTGGAAAGATCTTCAGGTGCTGCTCTTCCTGTGGTGGCCGAGCATGGCTTAAGGCAGGATAGTCTTCCAAGTGCTTTGAATTGTTCATTGAACAAAATTTGTTGAGCCCTTGCTAAGTGTCAGGCTCAGAGAAGACATAAAATACAAACAAGTTGAAGGTTCTGGTTCAAGATAGTGATGTAGGAAGATCATGAACTCATCTCTTCCCACGGATGGACCAAATCTATGGCTATGTATGGAACAATTTCCTGGAAAAAAGAAAACCCTAAAAGCTAGCAGAGTAACAACCCCTTCACACCAGGCAAATCATACAAAAACAGGTAGGAAAGAATGAAACACAATCTTGCCATAAACCCCACCTCCAGTGCAGTAACCCACAACTGGGAGGGAATTCAAAAGAGCTGAGGAGAAAAGGGTTTGTGACCCACATTGATCACCAAAACTTTTAAGACCAGTGCCTGAGAGAGAAGCCCATCAAACATTTAGCTTTTAAGTCCAATGGGGCTCGTGCTTACAAGACTCATAGGGTTGTGGTGATCTGAGGAATGGCTCCTTACAGGCTAGTGCACAGACCTACCCAGCCCAGGGTTCTGTGTAAAAGCAGTCCTTTGAAAAGCACCTAGACTTTATGTGAAAGAGACTCATTTCACAATTTTAAAGTTTTGGTCTGAGGGACAGAGAGCCTGCTAGGATCCTCTCTAGGAACAGAGACTGGTGGGCACCGTCCTCCACACTCTCCCTGTCTTGCCAAAGCCAGCAGGTGCCACCTTATCCACACATACACGTCTCCTCCGCCCCTTTTCCTTTTTCTTCTTTTTTCCCCTTTTCTTCTCTTTCCCTTTCTTTGGCAAGTGCCATCTTTGCACAGGCCTTCTGCTATACTTCAGAGTGCCAGTATCTCCCAAGGGCAGGTTCTACCTATGTCTGATGTCCCAAGTTTTACATTTAGGGGTCCAGTTTTTGTAGCTGCCACCCAGGGGCTCCCTGATTGCCTGGCTTTTGCAGCCAGAGGGGCCTGCATTCCTAGGACCCAGGGGACTGACAATTGGTGAGGCCACTCTGGCAGACAACTACCTCACAGCACTGCACAGACAGTAGACTGAAACACACTCCCAATCTTTCTGTGAAAGAGGTCTACTCGCTAGTCTTGGAGCTTTGGTCTTAAGGACAGGTTTCGGGTTTCACACACATCTAGAGACAACAGAGATGCTGTCAGGGAACATCTACCATCTTTGTACTCTCTCTCTGATTCACTGTAGCTCCCCAGCATTTCTCTCTCTCTCTCTCTCTCTCTCTCTCTCTCTCTCTCACACACACACACACACACACACACACACACACACACACACACACACACACCTGTACACTCACCTGGAGCCACAGTTTTGTGACTGCTGCACAGGGGTACCTCCAGGTCACCTTCTCTGGGACTTACATTTTCAATCTTATGGGACCATATATATTTGCATTCTTTAAAAGCTATTGTCTGATGGTCTGGTTTCTAATCAGCCTGAATGTAGGTGCTGACAAAAATTGTCTTTGGGACACTGACTAGTCTTGGCACAACCTCGACTGGGAACTATTAAAATGTTTACAAAGGTTTGATAGACAACCAAGAGGTAAGTCAGGGTTGAATAAAAAGTTTCACTTCTTACACAAAGCCAACCTTTTAAGACTCAGACAAGTAGCTGTTTCATCTAATACATAGAAACCAACACAAAGAGTCAAGCAAATGAAGAAACAGAGGAATATGTTACAAATGAAAGAACAAGATAAAACCTCAGAGAAAAAAACCTTAATGAGGGGGATTCATTTTTTAATATCCCCACTCTGTAAAGAGAGCTTTCCTATTCTTCTTCCTTTCTAATCTTATATTCTAATAAACTTTTGCCTGCTGCAAAACAAAACAAAACAAAATAAAAAACCAACACCTTGATGAAACAGAGATAAGTAACTTACCTGATAAAGAATTCAAAGTAATAGTCACAAATATGTTCATCAAACTCAGAAGAAGAATGCATGAAGACAGTGAGAACTTTGACAAAGAGAAAATATTTAAAAGTTTGAAAAAGAAGTCATAGAGCTGAAGGATACAATAATTTAACTGAAAAATACACTACAGGGGTTTGATGGACTAGATGAAGCAGAGGAAAAGATCAATAAACTTAAGACAGGGCAGAGGAACTCACACAACCAGAGCAGCAAAGAAAAAAAAAAGAATGAAAAAACATGAAAATAGCTTAAGGGACTATTTGGACAATAACAAGTGAACTGACATTCATATTATAGGATTTCCAGAAAACAAAAAGACAGAGAAAGGGGCAGAAAACTTATCTGAAGAAATAATGGCTGAAAATTTCCCTAACCTTGGAAAAAAAACAGACAAACAGATCCAGAACAGATCCAGAGAGTTTCAAATAAGATGAACCCAAAGAGACTCAAGACACATCATATTTAAAATGTCAAAAGTTAAAGACAAAGAGAGATTCTTCTTCTTCTTCTTTTTTTAAATTTATTTATTTGTTTTTAGAGAGATAGAAAGTATGGGTCAGGGAGGAACAGAGAGAGAGAGGGAGAGAGAGAATCTCAAATGGGCTCTGTGCTGCTAGCACAGAGCCTGATTCAGGGCTCAACTCACAAACCACAAGATCATGACCTGAGCCAGAGTCAGATGCTTAACTGACTGAGCCACCCAGGAACCCCAAGACAAGGAGAGATTCTTAAAAGCAGCAAGAGCTAAACAACTTGTTATATATATGGGAGCCCCATAAGACAAACAATGGGATTTTGTTTGCAAAAACAAATCTGCAGGCCAGAAGGGAGGGGCCTGATATATTCAAAGTGCTGGAATAAAAACAATTTCCAACCAATACTACTCTACCTGGCAAAGAGATAGTCTTTCGGATCAACAAAATCTACAGGAGTTCATCGTCACTAAACCAGCCTTACAAGAAATGCTAAAGAGACTTCTTCTTCTTCTTCTTTTTTTTTTTATGTTTACTCATTTCCTGAGAGAGACAATATGAGCAGGGAAGGAGCAGAGAGAGAGAGAGGGAGACACAGAATCCAAAGCAGGTTCCAGGCTCCAAGCTGTTATCACAGAGCCCAATGCAGGGCTCTAACCCATGAATCACGAGATTATGACCTGAGCTGAAGTTGGATTCCCAACCAACTGAGACACTCAGGTGCCCCTAAAGGGATTTCATTAAGCTAAAAAGAAAAGGTACCAATTAGTAACAAAAACACATATGAAAGTGTAAATCTGACTGGTAATTGTAAATATATAATAAAGGTAGTGGCTTAATCACTTATAAAGCTATTATAAAGGTTAAAAGACAAAAATAGTAAAGATAGCTATAACTACAATAATTATAAAAATATGTAAAATGTAATATCAAACCATAAAACATGTGAGGGGGAGAGTAAAGATAAAGAACTTTAGAATGTATTCAAACTTAAGGAGTGCCTGGGTGGCTCCATTGGTTAAGCATCTGACTCTTGATTTCAGCTTAGGTCATGATCTCGCAGTTCATAAGATTAAGACCCATATCAGACTCTGTGCTGACAGGATGGAACCTGCTTGGGATTCGTTCTCTCTCTCTCTCTCTCTCTCCCTCTCTCTCCCTCTCTCTCTCCCTCTCCCTCTCCCTCTCTCAAAATAAATAAATAAACATTTTAGAAAAGAATGTATTCAAACTTAAGTTGCTACTAACTTACAATAATCTATTTATATGTAAGCTTTATGGTAGCCAACAAGTAAAATCCTATAGTAGATAAACAAAAAAATAGAAAAGAATCTAAGCATATCACTGTGAAAAGTCATCAAACCTCAAAGGAAGAGAGTAAGAAAAGAAGAAACATAGGAACTACAAAATGGCTAAAAAAAACAATGAACAAAATGGTAATTAGTATATACCTATCAATAACTGCTTTAAATTTAAATGTACTAAATTCTCCAAAAGATATAGACTGTGTGAGGGGAGAAAAAAATAAGACCTATCTATATGTTGCCTATGGGAAATTCACTTCAGACATAAGGACATAAAGAGACTGAAAGTGAAGGATGGAAAAGACATTCTATGCAAATGGAAACCAAAGAAAGCTGAGGTAACTATACTCACATCAGATAAAACAGACTTTAGAACAACAACTGTAATAAGAGACAAAGAAGAGCATTACATATTGACAAAGAGGTCAAACAAGAGATACAACATTTGTAAATGTTTATTCACCAAACAAGCACCTAACTAATAAGCAAATATTAATAGGCCTAATGGGAGAAATAGACAATAACACAGTAATAGTAGGGGACTTTAGCACCTCATTTAGATCAATGGGTAAATTATCCAGATAGAAAATCAGTAAGAAAACATCAGTTTTAAATGATACATTAGAACAGATGACTTAACAGATATACACAGAACATTCCATTCAAAAATAATAGAAACACATTCTTCTCAAGTGCAAGTGGAACATTCTCCATGAGAGATAACACATAGGCCATTAAACATGAGTTAGAAAATTTTAAAAAACTGAAGCAAGCAACTTTTCTGACTAAATGGTATGAAACTAGAAATCAATTACAAAAAGAAAATTGAAAAATCATTGGAAAATAAGGGGAGACTAACATGTCACTAAATAACCAATGGGTCAATGAAGAAATCAAAAGCCAAATTAAAAAAAAAAAAGCCCTTGAGACAAACAAAAATGGAAATACAACATACCAAAACTTATGGGATGCAGGTAAAGGAGTTTGAAGAGGGAAGGTCAACGCAATTAATGCCCACCTCAAGAAACAAGAAAAATCTCAGATAACCTAACTTTACACCTTAAGGAACTAGAAAAGGAACAAATGAAGCCCAAAGGTAGTAGAAGGAAGAAAATAACACAGATCAGAGAAGAAATAAATGAAATAGAGATTGAACAGACAACAGAAAGGATTAATGAAATAAAGAGCTGGTTCTTTGAAAGGACAAGCAAAAGGGAGAGGAGGCATTATAACTAATACCATAGAAATATAAAGGGTCTTAAGAGACCACTAGGAAGAATGATATGCAACAAATTGGATAACCTAGAAGAAATATATAAATTCCTAGAAGCATGCAAACTTTCAAGACTGAATCACGATGAAATAGAAAATCTAAACAGATCGATTATTAGTAAGGAGATTGAATGACTAATTTTAAAACTCCCCACAGACAAAAGTCCAGGACCAAATAGCTCCACTGGTGAATTCTACCAAACATTCAAAGAAGAATTAATACCAATCCTTCTTGACTCTTACAAAATCAGAAGAGGAGGGAACACTTCCAAACTCATTTTACCAGGTAAGCATTATCCTGATACTAAAACCAGACAGACACTACAAGAGAAGAATATTATAGGCCAATATCCCTGGTGAGCATAGATGCAAAAATCCTCAACAAAATATTAGCAGACAAAATTCAACAATACATTAAAAGAATCATCAAGTGGGATCAAGTAGGATTTATTCCAGAAATGCAAGAGTGATTCTACATCCACAAATCAATGTGATACACAACATTAACAAAATAAAGGGTATAAATCATATCATCTCAGTAGATACAGAAAAAAACATTTGACAAAATTTAACATCCATTTATGATAAAAACTCTTAACAAAGTGTATAGAGGGAATGTGCCTCAACATAATAAAAACCATATATAGTAAGCCCACAGCTAACATCGATGTTTTAATGGTGAAATCTATAAGTGTTTCCTCTAAGATCAGAAACCAGACAAGGATGCTCTCTAACACCATGTTTATTCAGCACAGTATTAGAGACCCTAGCCAGAGCCATCAGGCAAGAAAAAAGAAATAAAAGGCATCCAAACTGGTTTAAAAAAAAAGTAAAACTGTCACTATTTGCAAATGACGTGATGATGCTCTACATAGAAAGTCCTAAATAAAGACTGTTAGAATTAGTAAATGAATTGAGTAAAGCTGCAGGATACAAAATCAATATGCAGAATTCTGTTGTATTTCTATCCACTAATAACAAACTATCAGAAAAAGAAATTTAAAAATAATACCATTTACAACTGCATCAAAAAGAATAAAATATTAAGGAATAAATTTAGTCAAGGAGGTGAAAGACTTGTACACTGAAGATTATTTGATATTGATGAAATAAACTGAAGAAGACACAAATAAAGGAAAAGATGTGGGTGCCTGTGTGGCTCAGTTGATTTTGGGTCAGGTTATGAACCCAGGGTCATAGAATCTAGTCCCATGTCGGGCTCTGAGCTGAGCATGGAGCCTGCTTGAGATTCTCTCTCTCCCTCCCTCTGCCTCTCTCTCTCTCTCTCTCTCTCTCTCTCTCTCTCTTTCTCTCTCTCTCTCTCTGCCCCTCCCCTCCCTCCCTCCCTCTTTCCCTCTCTCTCTCTGCCTCCCTCTCTCTCTCCCTCTTCCCCCTTCTCCAACTTGTGTCCTCTCTCTCTGAAATAAAAAAATAAAATAAATAAAAAAGAAAAGATGTTCTGTGCTCATGGATTGGAAGAATCAATATTGATAAAATGTCCCTACTACTCAAAGCAATCTACAGATTCAATAAATCTCTATCAAAATTCCAATGGCAGGGCACCTAAGTGGCTCAGTTGGTTAAGCATCTGACTCAATTTTGGCTCAGGTCATGATTTCTCAGTAGTGAGACAGAGCCCTGCATTGGCATTCATACTGAACATGGAGCCTGGTTGGGAATCTCTCTTTCTGCCCCTCTCATGTTCATGCTTTCTCTAAAAATGAATAAACTTTAAAAACATTCCAATGGTATTTTCCACAGAAATAGAACAAACAACTCTAAAATTTGTATGGAAACATACAAATCCTGAGTAGCCAAAGCAATCTTGAGAAAGAAAAACAAAGCTGGAGGAATCACACCCCCTGATTTCAAACTATATTACAAAGCTATAGCAATCTAAACAATGTAGTACTGGCATAGGAACAGACAAATAGGTCAGTGGAACAAAATAGAGAACCCAGAAATAAACCAACGCATATATGGTCACTTAATTTATGACAAAGGAGTCAAGAATAAACAATGGAGAAAGGACAGTCTCTGCAATAAATGGTGTTGAGAAAATGGACAGCAACATTAAAAAGATTGAAATGGACTTGGTATGGACTGCTAACTCATACCGCACACAAATTTTAACTCAAAATAGATTAAAGACCTGAATGTAAGACCTGAAACCATCCTAGAAGGAAACATAAGCAGCATGCAACTTGACCTTGGTATTGGGAATGGTTTTTTGGATTTGACACCAAAAGCAAAAACTAACAAGTGGGACTACATCAAACTACATCAAACTTCTACACATCGAAGGAAACCATCAACAAAACGAAAAGACAATATATTGGATGAGAGAAAATATCTGCAAATCATATATCTGATAAGGAGTTAATATCCAAAATATATAAAGAATTGATACAACTTAATGGCAAAAAATAAATAAATAAAAAATTTTAAAACAATTTCTAAAACCCAATTAAGAAATGGGCAAATCTAGGGGCGCCTGGGTGGCTTAGTCGGTTAAGCGTCCGACTTTCGCTTAGGTCATGATCTCGCGGTTCGTGGGTTTGAGCCCCGCGTCGGGCTCTGTGCTGACTGCCAGCTCAGAGCCTGGAGCCTGTTTCAGTCTGTGACTCCCTCTCTCTCTGACCCTCCCCTGCTCACGCTGTCTCTCTCTCCTAAAATAAATAAAACATTAAAAAAAAATTTAAAAAAAAGGGCAAATCTAAAAAGACATTTTTCCAAAGAAGACACAGATACATGAAAAGATGCTCAACATCATTAATCATCAGATATATATATATATATATATATATTTTATATATGTACATGTATATATATATATATATATATATTTTTTTTTTTTTTTTAAGGTAGTTTCCACACCCAACATGGTACTTGAACTCATGACCCTGAGATTAAAATAGCATGCTCTACCGACTGAGCCAACCAGGAGTCCCCATGAGAAATACAATGCAAAACCACAATGAGATATCATTTCACAACTGTCAGAGTGGCTGGTTCCAAAAAGACAAGAAATAACAAGTATTAGAGAGGGTGTGAAGAAAAGGGAATCCTTGTACACTGTTGGTAGCAATGTAAGTTGGTGCAGCCACTATGAAAAATAGTAGAAAGTTTCTCAAAAAATTTTTAAAAAAGGTATCATAAGATCCAGCAATTCCATCTCTGGAGGAAAGTAAATGTGGTGTGTATATTCCATGAAACAGTACCCAGCCATTAAAAAAAAGAATGGGGGCGCTTGGGTGGCTCTGTTGGTTGAGTGTGAGACTCATGACTTCAGCTCAGGTCATGATCTCACGGTTGTGAAACTGAGCCCGGCATTGGGTTCTGCACTGACAGAGCAGAGCCTGCTTGGGATTATCTCTCTCTCTCTCTCTCTGACCCTTCCCCGCTCATGTGCACACACTCTCTTTCAAAATAAACAAACATGAAAGAAAAAAAAGGAATGAAATTCTGCCATTTGCAAGAATATGGAGGGACCCTGAGGGCATTATGCTAAATGAAATGAAATAAGTCAGACAGAGAAAGACAAATTCCACATGATCGCACTTATATATGGAATCTAAGAACAAACTAATGAAAAACAAAAAAACAAATGCATAGGTACAGAGAACAGATTGGTAGCTGCCAGAAGTGGGGGGTTTGGGGAGTAGGCAAAATAGGTGTAAGGAGTCAAAAGGTACAAACTTCCAGTTATAAAATAAGTAAGTCATGGGGATGTAATGTATCCATGCATGGTGACTCTAGTTAATAACACTGTATTGCATATTTGAATGTAGCTAAGAGTAACTCCTAAAAAGTTATCCAACTCCTGAGTATATAATCAGTCTCTCCTCATGGTCCCAGGACAGTTCTTCCTGCCCATGGGTCCTGCCCCCATGCTTTATTAAAATCACCTTTTTGCGTGTGAACACACACACACACACACACACACAATTCACAAGAAAAAAAATTGTAACTGTATCTGCTGAGGGATGCTAACTAGTCTTACCATGGTGACCCTTTCACAATATGTTCAAATACTAAATCACTATGTTGTACACCCAAAACTAATATATATATTGTATGTCACTTATACTTTAAAAATAAATTAAAAACAGTACGTCCAGGTCCTCAAAACATTTGGAATTCAGTGTGGTTGGGAACAGGAAGAGGCACCTCTTGAAAGGCACCTGAGAACCCAAAGCATTCCTGGACAGAGCCACCAGCAGAATGACAGACAAGACTCACAAAACATGGGGCATCTGGGTGGCTCAGTCTGTTAAGTGTCTGACTTCAGCTCAAGTCATGATCTTGTGGTTCACAAGTTCAAGCCCCGCAATGGGCTCTGTGCTGACCACTCAGCCTGGAGCCTGCTTCAGATTCTGTGCCTCCCCCTCTCTGCTTCTCCCCCACTCATGCTCTGTCTCTCCCTGTCTCTCAAAAATAAATAAATGTTAAAAAGAAAAAATGAAAGGAAAAAAAAAAACCTCACAACACTGACGAGCTCCTGGCCTGTACAGTGACTGCTGTGGGCCGAAGGGACCAGACATGTGGAATGAATTAGACAGACAGACAGGAGCTGGAATGAACAGAGTAATAAAAACAAGAGTTAATTCGCCTCAGAAGCCGGAGCACTTTATAGGGCATGCGGCTGGGCTGACAGGCCCCAGCTGACTCCTTCCCACAAGGGGCCCATAGAACAACAGCCCAGCATAGCTGGTAGCACATGGGAAGGGGAGGGACCGAATCAGAGCTGACCTCCTAGGTGGTGAGTCAGAGCCTCAACACACTCGCTCTGATGTTCTGGTTGGATTCAACTGATAACAAAACCACCTTGACCATCCTCTTCCTTGAGACTTTCCATCAAGAATGTGCTGAGTATCCCATCAGCTGTTAGCTCCTGGGAACCACCATTAACATATTCTTAATACACTGCAACGTGCAGCCTCCTGTTGATTCTGACTTGATACGAAATAAAAATTCTAAAATGTACATATGCGGTGGTGCTTTTTCCCCCTTTATATTTCCTAAGCTAACTGGATTACTCATTGAATTGAGGGTCCTTCCAACTCTTGCTCCCAGGGGACTCTGTGTCTTTTCCTTGGCCACCCAACCTGGCTGCTGTGCTCCACTGACTTGGAAGGAGTGACTCCCCCCCCATATGGAAGGCAGTGAGGACAGCCAGGACCAAGGTCACAAGTCGGCAGAGGCGTGATGTTCTCACCCCTCGCTGTGGATCCTCAGGAAAGATGAGCAGGTGAGGCGGTCAGACAGCTCTCAGCAGGTGGGCAGCACGGAGAGGCCACAAACAGCAAGAGGACATCTAGAGGTATGTGGCAGTGCCACGGGCGCTAGGTCACACCGGTGTCACCCAGATCATCCCTGAGAGCCACCCTGGCTGTCATCCTGCAGTCCCCTAGACCCCTCCCTTGTTCTGATCTCCCGGTGACTCCTTGGGGTGCCCAATATCCTTAAATTCTTTTATCCAATGAATTATTAGCATTGTTTTTAAATTTTTTATTTTATTTTATTTTTTATTTTAAAGTTTGTTTATTTGTGAGCAAGAGAGTGAGTGCACGCAAGTAGGGGAGGGGCAGAGAGAGAATCCCAAGTGGGCTCCACACTCAGTGCAGAGCCCAACATGGGGCTCAATTCCACAACCCTGGGATCATGACCTGAGCCGAAATCAAGAGTCGAACCCTCAACCGACTGAGTCACACAGGTGCCCCTATCCAATTAATTATTTTTATGCTTCAAGTATCCAAAGGTGTTACTGCACCAAGCACTAGGTGTCCCCACAGCCATGCAGCAGCCACAGGACCCCACATGGGCCCAGAGGGAATGGCTGCTCAGCACCAGTGTGAGGTCTTCCCAAGCTCCCCCTCTCTTCATTTTACTTAATTATCCACCAAACAGTAATGAATCATAAAAGTGGTTGGTAGTTGCTGGATGTGGTGAAGACTGAGCTGAAACAGTCCTTACTCTCAGAGAACTGACAGCCTTCCTCAGCATGTACAACTGGGCTTCAGATAACTTCTGAAATGTTCTCACTTTCAAAGGTGTCCGGTCAATGATAGCAAGCACATGACCTCGAGCTCTGCACAGACACATGCAGATGCACACCAGGTCCTGAAGACACGCAGCCACCTGTCCCCAAAGTGCTTGACCTGCACCCATCTCCTTTGACTGCTGGCCTTGTCTCTCCCCATCAGAACTCTTCTCTGTCCCATTCTTGTGAGGTCTAAACGATAGCCATTAACACATGAGTGGCCGGCAATCTGATATTCAAGGTTTAATATATATTTTTAATGTTTGTTTATTTTTGAAAGAGAGAGAGAAAGAGAAAGAGAGAGAGAACTAGTATGCAAGTGGGGGAGGGGCGAAGAGAGAGGGAGCCACAGAATCCGAAGCAGGCTTCAGGCTCTGAGATGTCAGCACAGAGCCTGATGTGGGGCTTGAACCCAGGAACCCTGAAATCACGACCTGAGCCAAGTCGGACATTTAACAAACTGAGCCACCCAGGCACCCCTAAAGCCTTTTAAAATAATCTTTTTAAGAAATCTGGAGACAACAGTCTTCTGTAGCTAATACCTGGGCCCCCAAATTTTGGCCCTAATTCTCAGAATAGGAGTCCAAGTGGGCAGTTGTATATAGCTGCTTCAAATTATTTTTAACTTTATTATTTATTTTGAGTGAGAGAAAGAGCTGGGGAGGAGCAGTGAGAGAGAGGCAGAGGAAATCCCAAGCAGGCTCCATGTTGTCAGTATGAAGCCCTACGCAGGGCTTGAACCCACGAACTGTGAGATCGTGACCTGGGCCAAAACCAAGAGTCAGACACTGAAGTGACTGAGCCACTCAGGTGCCCCGCCACTTTGAATTCTTAAAAGCGGTGGATATTCCTGCCTGTTCTGCCCATCTTCCCCCTCTTCTCCCTCACTGCACAGCCCACTCAGGCTATCTCATCTACTAAAACTCAGCAGCTGCTACTGTTTCACAGAGACATTGGCAAATTGTTTCTGGAAAAGGGGGGACAGCTTCCCTTCCCAGTGAAGCTATCATTTGCATTAAGGTCAGTCCTTTTTAAGAAGGTTTACACTGAAAAATAAAATCTGTTAACTTCTGTTGTTCATTTCCCCCTGCAAAATATCCAATACGTCGCCTAGAGATTAAAAAAAAAAAAACGTGATACAAACACCTAAAGTCTACAGATACAAGCACTCGGAGCCTCCAGGAGCCAAGAGTGCTCATAAAAGGCAAGAGGGAAACAGAATACAGTGGTCTGATCAGCTTCATTGTAGGCGGCATTTGCACAAAACAGTGTATCCTATGTTTGCTACCTTCAAACTCTGCGAACACCACTTCCTCCAAAATGCTGGTCAAATGGCCACTGTAGACTTCCAAGTCCAAAGAAACTTCTTCTTAATATTTCTCTTTCAACCCCAACTCGTTCTTCTCATGTCATAATTTGCTCCCGTCTACAATGAAAACAAAAACAAAAACATGCAGAAATGGTAGTTGAAACGAGGCAGTTCGTAACCCGACACAAATGAGGAGTTGTTGCTTGTCATGGATGATGAACTAGACCACAGGTTCTGAATGTCTGTGGTTTGTCCAGAGGGTGGAGCCTGGGAAACCTCTGAAGGGCAGCCGTGGATGCCGATACCCTGTCATTGACTGTGCTGCCTGTAATTTTCAAGCGGGAGGCCCACATCACACAACACCAACATCCTTCTCTGTGCTTTTTATAACATAATGCTGAGTTTTTGCTGAACAAGCCCTCACTTGTCCAAGCCTCAGTTAGCCTGTTGTATAACATATGTAGATTGGTATTTTTATTGACTTTTGAAACACTCCAAATGTTGTTCAAGGAGGAGTCTGGTGTCATTCCACAGACCCACTTAAGTCATCCACTGCTAACACTGGAGGGGACTGGCGTGGTTTTGTAATTTAACTACTCATCTATCCATTGCGGAAATGAGGCCAGGAGAGGTAAGTATGCCATTTAAGTCTATTCAGATCATTCCAGAAAGACTCATAATTAGAATCCAGGCTCTCTGACTGCTGAACCAGAGCTCTTTTCACTTGGAAAGACTAAAGTACACAATTTAATTTTTTAAAGGCATGCGCTATTGGCCATAGTAAGAGAAAATGAGAAAGAGTTACTTAAACTACAGAAAGAAGGCAGAAGCCTGATGATAGCCAATTAAGTTAATACAGCCTCCCAATTAAACCATCCATACAGAAGTCGAATTGTGGAATTTGAGTTCCTCTGCTCATCTTCTAGTAGAATTCCTAATAAGCTGCTGGGTGACCCAAAGGTGAAGAAAGAACAAGAAAAAAAGACATCCAAGAGCCTTGAAAGTCCAGCCTCAGAGCCCCCAGGCTTGGGCACAAAGGGACGTCCCTAGGCCTCCCTCTCCTCCAGTGGCCCATGGCTGCAGCGGACATTGGAGCCCCTCATGCCTAGGGTCAATATCGGGGCGGGGGTGTGTGTAGTGCCTAAGTCCCTAACAGCTGTCCCTTCCTGAGGACAGTAGGCAGGTCGATGGGTGACTGGTTGCCAAGGGCAGCCAGCAGAGGCTGAAAGGTACTGCATTAAGCCCAGCATCATTATTATTAAACCTACAATTTAAAAGCAATTATGCTTTGCAGAAGACTGCAGCTTCCATTTAAACCACTCCTGGAGGAAAATAAAAAGCCCGTTACACAGAGTTCAAGGCAAGCTACAGAAGTGCTTTTGCCACACGAAGCTGGGAATCAAGCACAAATTAATAATCATAACCCTAGGGTTCCCACTCAGAGAGAAGCAGAACAATGGAAAGCAAATGCTAGAGAATAAAAACAAGATGCAAACAACCTCCTTTTACCAAAAAGCAGCTAGGTTTCCTGGAGATTTCAAAATAAATTTACTTACTTCCCTCAGAGGGGGAAAGCCTAACATACAAATCAGAGGTTCTGAGCTGGTAGCTAGGCTCTCTTGACAGTGTTGGCTGGAGTGGGGAGGAGTTGGTAGGAGGAACCACTGGCTCACATCTAGAAATTAGGATTTTCCATATAAAAAGTCTGGATTTGCAGCTTCTCTTGACAAATCAGATTATCCAGGAACACTGGGAGAATGACTATCTAGAACCACCCACTGCTTCCTGACACAGAGCCTGTGCATCCTATCATCCCATAAGGGGTTACAAAGAGAGTGAAATCATTCTTAGAATGGCACCTCCATCAAAAGTTTTCTTCCACTTGTCACACTTCATTTATTTGTGTTCTCCATCTGACATATCTTAGATATTTGATTGATTCCTATCCCAAATCTCCTTCAGGAGACAAGAGTCCTGCAGCTGCTGAAAGTATCAGTTATAAAGAAAGTCAATTTCGATTTGAATGATATTTATCAAGTGTCTACTGGGTTCAAGAGACCGCACTGCGCCTTGGGGGAGGGACTCAAAGATAATTAAGGCCCATCACTTCACTGTGGGCATTCCAGCTCAAAAGACTAGGCAAAACCCTGGAGAATATGACGTCATGAGAAAGACATAAACCACTATGGGGTTCAGAAAAGGCAGAAACCGCATCTGGCTGGGACTTCAGGAAGAGCTACATGGAAGAAACAGCATTTGGAATGGGCTTCCAGGAAGAGGAGGTATTTTGTAAAGTGAAGAAGGAAAGCAAGAGAAATCAGGAAGCACAAGGTGAACATTTGCAAAGGCAGGGAAGCACCAGGGTGTGTAGGGGACAAAGGGTAGCCCTCCCCCAAATATGCATAAACTTGGAAAGAGAGAAGTAGTTGGGTTGTTGAACTCCCGGGTTCTGTTCCCACCTCCTCCCCCAGCCCAACTCCTACAGAGGCAGAGGCGGGATCTTAAATCCCTGATGACAAATGAGTGATGCAGAGGGGCCACGCTCAAGTCTTTTGCAACAGGAACACCCAAACCACCCCCTGCAGATGCCACAGCATGGGGTTCAGGCTCTGTATTACCAACTGGCAGAGCTAGCTGCTAGTGAAGGCTGTTATTTAGTGCAGCACCAATTGGGACCCAGGCCCCTGCTAGGGGGATGCCCCCATATGTGGCAGGGTCCCTGCCCTCATCAAAAGGAAACTGACAAGCAGAAAACTAGCAGCCACGTGGGCTTAGCATCATCTGTCTACCCAGTTGCTTATGTAAAAAGCCTTGGGATTCAGATTTGATTGTCCTTCGCATCCATCCTCAAAACTCACAGTCTCTGCTCTCAGAATGCATCGTGCGTGAGTCTAAACTCTTGTCATCCTCAGCACCAATGTCATATCAGCCCAAGTACACTAGATCTGGACCACTTTGAGAGCCTCCCCACTGGTCTCCTTGCTTCTGCCCTAATCCCCTAGAGTCGATTCCCCTGCAAGAGGGAAGGCCAGGTTTATCATGTTACTCGTCTATGCAGGGCACTGTATAGCATCCCATTATACTTGGAATAGAATCTGAAGTCATCACAGTGCCTTTCCAAGGGCTGTATAACCTTACCCCTGACCACCTCTTCCCCTCATCTGCCACCCTACTCTCTTCACTCCAGCCATGGTCATTCAGATATTTACTGAGTGCCTCCCAAGTGCCCAGCAGCCACTGGTGCTACCAACACACCAGGACCAGCGACCATGGGGATGCAGTCTTTGTCTACTTCGTCCACTGTAGTGTCCTCTGCATCTGGACAAGTGTTTGGCACATCACAACTGCTCACTATTTGCTGAATGACGGCAATAGGGGTGAATCTGTTGGGTCCTGCCCACATGAGCAGGCAGAGTTCAGAAAAAGGAGGAAACAGGGGTGAACTGTGGGAGGCAAAGCGGGAAGAGGGGGGGCTCTTAGCTGAAGATGAAGCTGCATAGGAAGAGCAGGATCTGCTGCCATGGCTTCCAAGAGCTGGTTGCTTTACAAATCACCTGCTGGACAGCACTCCATCTCCAGAAATCCTGGTCCTGAAATCTGTATCTCTAACAGGATTGGGAACCGCTGTACTGAGAATCCTGATATCCTAAAGATAAGTGACATCAGGGCCGGATGCTGGTTTTCTACGTAAGTCTTATACTCTTTACCAGCTGAGAACCTCTGCTAGAAGGGGAACCCGGGATGGCTAAGTTTGGGGAATCCTGACGGTGGAGAAAGCCTGTGGGGCAATCCAGGGACACTCAGGGAATGCAGGGGCCAGCAAAATGAGGACATTGGAATCACACTGTTTCCTTCTTCACTCTTGAATCAGCCAGACATGATTGAGATCGATGCTTGGCCCAGCTTTATTGGCAAGCTACTTACTTAACCCCCATGAGTTTTATTCTCATTCACTCACCTACCCTACTCTGGTAAAGAAACAAAAATCAGTGGACCTACTAGGTATCATTGATCTAACCCAAGAGAGAAAACATCATTCCTGCTACAGAAAGTGTATTCATTTCTACCAGGAGCCAGATAAGCAAGGGAACAGCAGCAAAACAGTAAGCTCCACCTCACAGAATTGTTGGAGGATTTAAAAAGAGAAGATAAATTGGGGTGCCTGGGTGGCTCAGTCAGTTAAGCATCCAACTCTTGGTTTCGGCTCAGGTCATGATCTCACAGTCTATGGGTTTGAGCCCTGTGTCGGGCTCCATGCTCGCAGTACAGAGTCTGCATAGGATTCTCTCACCTTCTCTCTCTGTCCCCCCACCATCATGCTCTCTCTGTCTCTCTCAAGATAAATAAACTTAAAAAAGAGACAGAGAGAGAATATAAATGAAAGGCCCTGTATAAAACAGAGTCAACAAAGTCACTTCCACCTTGCTTGCTTAGAGCTGCATTAAGTGCTGACAAGGGGCTAGTGCCTCCCAAGATCAAGGTTATTCTAATTCCTATTCCAGGCCTGAGCACCCCTGCCTTAGAGGCAGCACTAGAGAGAGATACAGAATAGGACAGTCAACCCACAGCAGATATTCCTGGAGCAGAGAGCCCAGCACCACTGGAATTACATGCACAGATAACTTAAAACATGGAATTGCAATGTGCAGATAACCTAAAACCTTTAAGTCTATGGTTTCAACCTCCACCCTAACCAAGAGTGTCATCAGAACTGCTGACAAGCAGCAAAGTGGAGAGATTTAAATTTCACCTCCTTTGAATTTCCCCACCCACCCCCTGCTAGGGATGCCTATGAGCAGGGAACAGCCTACCCAGAAAGATGGTCAGAAGGCAGGCAGCAGGAGAGAAATATCACAGATTCTTCTAAGAGGGGTCAGAAAGACCCCAGGTCATCTGAAGAGCATCCCCAGGGTTGGGGCCAGGTGTAGGGGGAGGCACCATAAGCCCTGTGCACTCTGGGCCTTATTTTGGCTTTAATCAGAGCACCTTTGGTTCTGTATGTTAGGAATATATGTTACGTTTAGAAAATAGGGAACCATGTCTACAACAGTTTGATGGCCACTGATCTGGTCCACCATCCATTTCACAATGGAAGCAAGGGGTGGGGGCAGGGAAGTGACATGTCCATAGTCACACAGATCATTTGTGACAAGGTCAGATCTAAAATCCAAGTCTTCTGACTCAGGTCATATTGGAACTAAACAAGAGCAACAAAGCAATAAAATGAAGATGTGGCAGGACCAGGACCTTACCTGTCTGATCAAATAGGTTGATTCTCAGTCTGGGAAATGGGGCTAGTTCTCCCAGGTGGCTTGTCTGAGCAAAGCCAACCAGCTTACTGGGAAAAGAGCCAACCAGTCATATCCAGAAAGAATCTCTGCAGTCAAGAATCAGCCACCCACCGCATCATTTGAAATTTGTGATTTCAGATCCACCCCACCTGAATTTATTCATGGGAATCTTAAGGAATGGGAAACCCTCTTGGGAATAAAAAGATCTGGACTTTTAAGAAAAAAAAGTAACATACCTAAGGAATCCAAACCCTCTCATGATCAGTAAACAGACTTTTACTTTCATACCATCATTCAATCATGGCCTGCAGGCCGTGGTATGAACACTTAGCTCTGGGGTACAGAATGATGGCCAGCAGGTCTCAGGTACAGGCTTCTGGGGCTGAGTTTTTGGGTTGCGTAGCTATTCACACCATAGGGGGTGGGAAGGCAACCCTGGGAGGTGGATTTGGTGGTTCTGCCATCAGGGGGACCAGAAGCCAGCAGTGAATGTGCACTGGAAGTCTGCCAGCATCACCAGAAAAGTCACCAAGCTGTGGAGCTTGCACTGTGAGCCCCTGTGCACACCAGTGTGTTGAGGTAGGTGCTTGGGTCACTCTTTATCAGGTTGGAGAGTTCAGACGAGGGCTCCCCGGAAACAGTGCAGAGCACAATAGAAAGGGAGATCTTGCTCAAGTAGCTCCTAAAATTCAGAGTAAGCACATACAGGAGGGAATATCTTTCCATTTGAGGGTTATCTGCAATTAACCAAATGTCATAGGTCCTTGTTTACTCCTAGGGTAATAGCACCCCCTTTCACTCTCAAAAGTATCCTAATTTGATTTAAAAAAAAAAAAACCATATGGTCATCCTGTCACAGAGCCCTTTATAACATATTTCTCCAAGTGTGATAATTTCAAATACCATTTTTGAGCATAATTCCTTGTCTATGCCAAGGATGGCAAAGAGCTGTCCCACCTGTCCCTTTCCTATCACCATCCCCTTGACAGACATTGTTAATGGATCACACAGAGCTCTCTTTCCACTGATTCGAGACAAAGCCTCTAGACAGCCAGGAAAATGAGTTGACTTATAAGTTGATACTGATTTACCCTTGCTGGTCAATATCTCATCTGTTCAGGAAGCCCCTCCTGAGGGCTTGAGCTTCCTGAGGCCATGAAGACAAAGCCATAAAAGCCCTGTCTTAGCTGCACCTAGGCATTTGTCTTAGCCAAAGCCAATACTACTCTCTTATTTCTTTGGGGATTGGCAATGACTCCTACCCAGGATGCCCAGAGTCTAATCAAAGGTTCCTGACTTCCAAGCAACCCAAACCAGCTAGAGCCCCATAGTTCTATTTTGAGCCCTATATTTGGTCACTTTATATTGCTCTAAGGAACAATCTATGCAGTGGCTTGCTATAATGCTAGGGCCTCCACTTGGCTTTATAGATCAAATTTCACTAGTTTTTGTTTTATTTTTTTTCCCTCCCAGATTTTGGCAATGGTAAAAGCCACAATTCAGACAAATTTTGCTGAAATTTAACATGCAGTTTCCTAGAACAAACTGTCTAGTTCTTGGTAGTAAAAAAAAAAAAAAAATCACTTACATGGGTTAGGGAACACTTTCCTACAAAAGTACACAATGAACATCATACCAGAAAATGCAAGTTTTCACTAAGATAGGACACGGGAACAAAAGTCTAACTTGAAACAGACAAAATTTGACTTTACAAAGAACTTATTTTCTCCAAAGAGAGTTAAAGTACTTAAACATGAACACTAAAAGGCTAATGGCACACTTCTCCAGGAATGGACAAGACTCAGTGAGCATGGCAGTGTGGAGAGGTAAGAGGTAGATATGCACAGTGAAAAAGCGAGTGAGGTGGTTTGGGCTGCACTTTAGTGAGACCTGAAAAAGGAGGTCTCTCCAGGTGTGTGAGAACTTTCTGGAGGAGGGAGACTTTTAAGGACCACTTGAATCCATTTATTTTCCTTCAGCAAATAGTTATTGAGCACCTACTGTGTATCTGGCATTATTCTAGATGCTAGAAGGATAACAGTAGATGGAACAGGCAGAGATTAAAGCCTAGTACTTTCTGTTTCTATCTCTATCTGCATCTTTATCTCTCGTCACACACACATGCATGCATGCACGTTTGCATAAAAACCATACACGTGGTTTTTTTTAATTTGGAAGTGAGATTACTCTCCTTTATTCTCCTTTTCGTCCATTCACATTTTCTGACTTTTCTACAATAACACAAATTTCTTTGTTAATATGAAAATGTTACTTTAAAATGAAACATTAAGGGGCGCCTGGGTGGCTTAGTCGGTTAAGCGTCCGACTTTCGCTTAGAATAACACAAATTTCTTTGTTAATATGAAAATGTTACTTTAAAATGAAACATTAAGGGGCGCCTGGGTGGCTTAGTCGGTTAAGCGTCCGACTTTCGCTTAGGTCATGATCTCGCGGTTCGTGGGTTCGAGCCCCGCGTCGGGCTCTGTGCTGACTGCCAGCTCAGAGCCTGGAGCCTGTTTCAGTCTGTGACTCCCTCTCTCTCTGACCCTCCCCTGCTCACACTGTCTCTCTCTCCTGGAAATAAATAAAAACATTAAAAAAAAATTAAAAAAAAAAAAGAAACATTAAAATGATACTGAGCACAAGTACCAATGGGCATTGGTACAAGTACCACAAGGCAATGGGCATTCAAGGGACACTAATATCTATCTGTTCATTTGAATTATGAAAGTGGGGACAAGGGCAATCAATGAACTTACCCAGAGTACTCCCTCCCCTCTCTCCAGTGACCTTGTGAAGCCTCAGACAGGCAGACCTGGGAGTACCCCAGGCACGGAGGGGCGAGGGACAGAGGGGTGCCTGGGTAGCTCAGTCGGGTAAGCATCTGACCAGCTCAGGTCATGATCTTATGGTTAGTGGGTTTGAGCCCCATGTCAGGTTCTGAGCTGAGAACTCAGAGCCTGGAGCCTACTTCAGATTCTATGCCTCCCTGCTTATGCTCTCTGTCTGTCTGTCTGTCTGTCTCTCTCAAAAATAAATAAATAAAGTTAAACCAAAAAAAAAAAAAAAAAAGGAAGTGACCCACTCTAACATAGAGCTTCTTAGCCTACCAGGAGTAGAAATTTTTTAGCATATTAAACTTTTAGTAAGTTCACTAAAACCCTTTAGTGAAATAATTTGAATATATCCTTACCTCAATAATTATACATACAAAGAACGGAAAAAGAAAATACAGTATTTTTATTATAAGATTCTTTCCTGTTCAAACTACAAAGGGAAAATATCTTTCTCCTTTTTTAGAATTAGCATCATGATAATACTGGAGAAGAGAATAAATGTCAAAAGCAAAAAGATGATATGACTCATTCAAATGATAGCAATAGCAAAAGGCACTCTTTAAGCAGGTAATTTTCTTTCCTTTTTTATTTTTAAAGTGAATTAAGACTCTCTCTTAGACACCAGCAGTGACAGAAAGGACTTTGTGGCTAATAAGGATGTAGCTAACCTACTCTTGACTCTTCTGTTAATGTCCAGTAAACATGAGTGAGGCAAGTTCTAACCTGATTTAAAAAAAAAACAACAAACCAACAATTGTGTCCAAATCTCAAGGAACTGATATAACTTTCAGTACATCAGTGTGACTTAGAAATGGAAACCACTTTAGAGCAAGGTAAAGCCAACAACCCAGTCATAACCATCAAAAGGTCCATGCTTTGTGGTTCAAGAGTGGCAAGAAAAAAAATCCACCTATAAATTCTTTAGAAAGTAACTTCCTAAAAGAAAAGAAAAGAAAAAGTAACTACCTTAGAAAGTTCCAGGCAAACCCAGTTTCATGGACTTCAGAAGTCAGCTATGTATAATGCTGTTAGGACAGAAGTAAGAAGTTGCTTGCGCCTTAAGTCTGTGTTTACAAAGCCGACACAATCAAGGGAGAAAAAGACAAGGACAGAAAACCTACACATCTGATGTCACTTGAGGCTGAAAATATTGATTATATTCTCTCGCCCACTAGCGTCTCAGAGTGCAAAGTCAGTGTCGGGGTTAGCAAACTTCTCATCATGGATGCCTGGTCTTTTATGTTCCTCCATGGGGCATGCTTCCTTCATTTCCTCAGTATCTGAGGTACCAATCTCCCAACTGAGACTCGACAGAGTGGGCACTCGATGAATGCTTGCTGTGGATGGACAGATGGAAGAATGAAGGGATAGGTAATGTTGTTATCATGAAAAATATGTCCTATAAGAACCCGGATGCCACCGGCCTGCCTTGGGAAGAACTATTCACCTCTTGCTGGCAATAACTTCAGCCATGCATTCTGTGAGCAATTTATTATGCTAGGTATTATGCAGGATATAGAGAAAAATATGACAAAATTATACTCTGGTTAAAGATAAAAGATAGGCAACAACTAGCAATAGAATAAAATCAAGCATGAAAGCATGTGATGGAAACTCACAGGAGGTCAAGATCAATGGATGGCTTGGCAAAATTCACCAAGGGGAAAAGAGTTCTGATATTTATTCAGATAACATCTCCCCAAAGGAAGAACAGACTGGGTAACCTAAAAGAATACTTAGAAGAGGTTTTAAATTTATTTAGAATCCTACGTTTTCATGCAGAACTACAAAACAACATACAGCACGGAGATTACTGGATGGATCGATAGGTGGATAAGTAACAGAAACAATTTTATTTGATTCACATCTTCCAGCAGAAGTTGATAAGTCAAATGCCTTCAGAGACCAAGCAGGTAAATCTCATCAAATATCTCTGTTCACCATGCATTGTTCTAAGTGTTTCACATGCATCTTTTCACTTAGTCCTTGCCACAATCCTCTAAGAAGATACCAATATTATCCCCCTTAGATGAAGAAAGAGAGGCCCCAGAATGTTAAGGCTGGGCGAATTTACCACATTGGCCAAAGCCACTTAACCAGCAATTGGTAGAGCAGAGACTCAGGATAGAGCATTCTGCTTTCGAAGCCCCAGCCCTGCAACATTGCTTCCCCTCCTGCTACGGAGGGGTGGACATTTATGCTGGGGCACAGTGGCTGCTGAGGCATGGACTCCCATGATGGTGAACAGCCACCTCTGAGCTCCAGCAGATTGCTGCCAGAATGTCAGGGCACAGCCAATAAAAAATAAAAATTAAATTTAATTTAATTTAAATTTAAAAAATCCACACTCCAAAACGTGAAATCTCTTGATTTTTTTAAGTTTATTTATTGATTTTAAGGGGGGGTGGAGGGAGAAAGAGAGAGAGAGAATAAGCAAGCATGAGCAGGGGAGGGGCAGATACAGAGGGAGAGAGAGAATCCCAAGCAGGCTCCAACTGTCAGACACGGGACTCAAACTCACAAACCATGAGATCATGACCTGAGCCCAGATCAAGAATCTGACGCTTAACCGACGGAGCCACCCAGGAGTCCCATAAAATCTCTTGATTTTTAAATACTGACAAGTTCAATCTTTAAAAAGTAACAAATAGCCACTCAGCAAACCCAACAAAACCATCTGCAATGAGTTTTAGCCCATGCCCTTCCAGTGGGCAACCTCTGCCTTATACTTTGCCCATTTCACTTGCGTGGTTTCACTTTTCACAATAAATCCTTAAAGGAAATATTATTGTTTCTGATGCACGCATGAAGAGGATGCGCATCCCACCCACAAACATACCTGTGCACAGGCAGAGTGCCTAGACTCAACATAGAGCAAAGCCGGCCTCCCTTGAGCTCCACCGCACGGGTCAGAGAGCCCTACTCCGCAGTTTGCTGGAGAGACGGCCAGCCTTTGGTTTACAACTGTTCCCCTTCCTCATGAAAATGTAACCATCCACAGGCAAGGCCATGGGTTAAGTATTTACTAGTCAATGCTGCTTCCTGCGTTTAATAAACACGGGTTTGAAAGAATGAACTGGATCCTTTCCGCGGAGCAGTTATCCTCGGGGGGAGGGTTGGAGACAGTATAAGAATGAGAACAGGACACGACAAAGAAGGACAAACAGCATGGAGACACCCACACAAGAACGGGTGTGCTCAAAGCCTTGCCTAGAGCTGGCACGGACAGAGCCACCCCTCTCCCAAGAGACCCTGACAAGGAGAGGACTTGGGAATGGCTCTCAGCTCAGAAGAGAGAAACGTTAGGGCAATAACTTGACTATTCGGATTACAAGTTCAGTTTTCTCTCTGCTTTCACTTAAGCCCAGCCTCTTGTTTACGTCCACAGACTAAACCTCAGAGCCGTCCTGACAGGCAGGCCCCAGTTCCAATCCACTATGAGCCTGCGTATAAGATCCCTAAGAAAACCTTCAGGAAGAAACTTTCTTTAAAAAATAAAAAATAAATCATGATTTTTTTTTAGTGTTTTATTTATTTCTGAGAGAGAGAGAGACAGCATGAGCAGGAGAGGGTCAGAGAGAGAGGGAGACACAGAATCTGAAATGGGCTCCGGGCTCTGAGCTGGCTGTCAGCACAGAGCCCGACGCGGGGCTCGAACCCACGAACCACGAGATCATGACCTGAGCTGAAGTCAGATGCTTAACCGACTGAGCCACCCAGGGGCCCCTACAAATCATGATTCTTAATTGAATCCATTTCATTGCCAAAAAATGGAGAAAATAGAGAAATACACAAAGAGAATAAAGTCACCCACAATCTCACCATTCAGAGACAGCCATCATTTTTGACACTTTCTTCAGTCTTTTTCCAAAGTATGTGTGACTGCACGCACATCTACCTGCAGTATTTTCTACTTGATTGAGGTCACATTCCATACAGTTTTTAAGCTTGGATTTTCATTTGCTATATCTTAAGCTTATCATCATATCATCATAATTCTTCAAAGATTGTCATTTTAATAACTGTGCAATCCTGTGAAAATGGATCACCATAATTTATTTTACTACTTCTATTGTTGGGAATTTAGGCTAAGGCCCATTTTTTTTTTTTATTACGATCCTAACTAATGCTCCGGTGAATACAAAATTGACTCTATTTCCAGTTAGCTCTTCAAAATGTAACTATAGAAAAGGAATTACAGGGTGACAGGGCTCCACATTGAGGCTCTAACTACATATTGTCAACATGTTTTCCAAAAAGGTTGTAGCCATTTACATCACGATTGTATAATTTTGAAAAACATCTGCCCCTTTTATTCCTTAACTTCAGAAACCAGTCTCTTCTGGAGAGATGGGGCCCTGGCCTTGTGTATCACTGAGGAATACTTGGTCAATAGCTACAGCTGGGTTCTTCCCAAAAAAGCTGTCATCTCATTTCACTTCATTCAGGACTAGCAAATGAACACACAACACTTGCTAAAAGAGGCAAAAATGTTCTTTCTTGTTTTTTGAAGGCCTCTGGTGGGTAGACTGTAGTGAAGTCCCACGACATAGCCAAATCTACCCCAATCATAAAAATCAAGAGAAGCAGGTCTGAAAGAGACTTGCCCATTCCCAGTGGCAGTGGCAGTTCAGAGCCGTGTGGCCAAAAGACCCATTAGCTGTTTGTCAGGAGTATTTTTAGAAAGTGCAGAACAAGACTGGGAAGAGAATCGTGCAGCCGTGTGACCTCTCCCCGGGATCCATCATGGAAGCCTCCAGAAGCTGCCCCCAATCAGCTGCACTCCCCACACTGACAAACCCGACACACACGGCACCCCAGACAGCATTAAGGTGCCCCTGAGCAAGGACACACGTCTGCCACCTAGGTCTGTCTGAGGATGCTCATGGTTCTCACTTCCTGCAGGGAGCTTCTGTTATCAGAAAGTGGAGACACGCAGAAGTTAGAAGTTAAGGCTGAGGCCCCCCCATCCGTGGTGGGGTGGATAATTATTCCTCAGATCTCTGAAATGAAATGATCTGGAGGAAAATCCCATGATCTAAATCCATAATAGATTTCATACCTTGCAATCTGTGTAAAATCCAAAAATGTCCGTTTTCATCGCTGTTCTCGAGGCCCGTGGTCTTCCAGTGAATGAGGCTTGTGCATAGGGTCAGGCAGAAGTGGGCTGATCACTTAGCCTCTCTGAACCTCAGTTTCCTCATCAGAAAAGGAGCTCCAAATAGTAATGTTTGCCTCATAGGGGTCTTGTAAAAATTCTGAACACTTGGCCTGTAAAAGGCCCTCAGGAAGTGCTAATTTTAATGCCGGTGGTCATGGTATGGTTCAAAAGCAGATTTATCCAGCTATAAATTCCTGGCACATTTTACTTCTGGAAACCACTGTGCTCTAGCCTTTCTACCAGAGGAAGGGAGAGAAAATAAATGAAACCTAAAAGTCACATTTGCATTATCTCAGCCACCCCTGTAAGCCACATAATGGGAAGAGGAATTTGTAACAACTTCTAAAAATGAAACTGTCAAGTGACCGGTGGCTATTCCTGTCTCCATTATGCATCTATCAGAGGCTAAAGAGACATTCAAAGGACGAGTGTTTGCGTGAACTCCACACAGTACCAGGACCTTCTCCTGACTCCATCTCCCCTCTTCTAACAATAAATAGGTTGTCTCGAAGTTCTAGGACATGGCCACGTCTCTCTCAGTCCCAAGGTATAAATGGGCACACCTTTGGGTTAGGCAGAGCCAGAGACCTGGGGTCTAGCCTTATTCTGCCACTGACTAAGCAAGACGTTTCTCTGATAAAATGAGGTGACTGAACCAGGGGTCATCTCTGTTAACCTCTTCTCACTGACATGAGAGCATATGGTTCTATCTTCATAAGTAATTTTGAAATTCCTATGGACTTTGTAAAAGTCTCTTCTTTTATATTGTAAGTGTTCACATCTGGGTGAGAACGTGAATCAAAGGGTTGAATGTCAAGTTGAGACAAGGCAATATGGCTACTGGTAGATTTGTAGGATTCATGGCAAACAACTAGCATTAAATTAGGTCAAATCAACATATTTACTGAAGGGCTACTCATAGCCACGAACTGTAACAGACTCCCATACACACTGCAGTTGCCCATTAGCCCTGAACAGACTTTCAGACAGAACATAAACAGTGAGGGGCACCTGGGTGGCTCAGTTACTGAAGCATCTGACTTTGGTTCAGGTCATGATCTTTTGGTTCTTGAGTCAGAGCCCCGTATCAGGCTCCGTGCTGACAGCTGGGATCCTGGAGCCTGCTTCGGATTCTGTGTCTCCCTCCCCCACTTGCATTCTGTCTCTTTCAAATATAAACATTAAAAAAAATTTTTTTTAATCCCCCCTACTCATGCTCGCTCTCTCTCTCTCTCTCTCTCTCTCTGTGTGTGTCTGTGTGTCTGTCTCAAAAAAAAAACATTAACAAAAATTATTTTTAAAAGGGAGGGGACACCTGGGTGGCTCAGTCAGTTAAGCATCCGACTTCGGCTCAGGTCATGATCTCGCAGTTTGTAGGTTCGAGCTGAGTTTCAGGCTCTGTGCTGACAGCTCAGAGCCTGGAGCCTACTTTGGATTCTGTTTCCCTCTCTCTCTCTGCCCCTCCCCCACTCATGATCTCGATCTCTCTCTCTCTCTGTCTCAAAAATGAATAAACATTAAAAAAAGTTTTTGGCACCTGGGTGGCTCAGTGCATTAAAAGTCCAACTTAGGCTCAGGTCATGCATGATCTCACTCTTTGCGGGTTCGAGTCCATCTTTGGGCTCTGTACTGATGGCTGAGAACCTGGACCCTCTGCAGATACTGTGTCTCCCTCTCTCTCTGCCACTTCCTCACTTGTATTCTGTCTTTCTCTCTCTCTCAAAAACAGATAAACATAAAAAAATTTTAATTAAAAAAAAGCATAAGCAGTGATAGGAAGATAAGCCAAAAGCAAGTAACTGTGTTCGTTATTTTATGACATTCTTTTGTTTACTTACAAAGTTATCATTAATCATTAAATGTTTTATTGAAGAATATTTTCCATCCAGCGAATAGCTGAAAATCTATGTGGCAAAACACAAGGTACGATTAGGTATGTCTCTGATTTAGATGATTCTAATTTAGTGTGTTTCTCTGCTCCCCAGATAGGACCACCTTAACAATTCTGTTCCCAAAACTGCCATCTTAGCATTCTCTCGTGCACTTAATAGGTTGGGATACTTTAAAATACAGTTTATATAAAATAAGTAATAAAAGGTCATTGTTGGACAATTCTCGTTTATCTCCAGTAGGCTGATAAACTCCACCAAGTTATATGATCTCATCTCTTGTACTTCTGTCTTATAGACAGAAAAGGGCATCAAGAGCCAAGTACCAGGAGGTCCATCCATGTTGCTACTTGAGGGTGTTATGCTGAGTGAAATAAGTCAGGCAGAGAAGGACAAATATCATATGTTTGCACGTATAGGAGGATTAGGAGGAACTTGACAGAGGAACAAGGGGGAGAAGAAGGGTGGATATGGTGGGGGAAAGGGAGAGAGGCAAACCATGAGAGACTCTTGAATGCTGACAAAAACTGAGGACTGATGGATGTGGGGGAGGAGGGGGATGGGCATGGAGGAGGACACTTGTGGGGATGAGCACTGAGTGTTATGTGGAAACTAATTTGACAATAAACTATTTGTAAAAAAAAAAAAAGAAGAGCCAAGTACCAGGAGAATGGAAGGAAGCAGTGACCCAGTAACAGCAATAAGCACCCTCTAGGCCATCCCAGATAAGTACATTAGGCAAAAATGATGTATGAGTAAAACAACTTCAGAACAAGTCACCTTCATCCCACTCCTCCACTCCAACGACTATTCCTAAAATTCCCTCAATCGCTCCACCCCCAACCCTCACTATCTGGAGCTGTCACTGCACTCACAGGGGCTCACAAAGAGACTGTGTGCCACAGTGGTAGAAATCAAATTTGGACAAGTAGATCTAATGGTTTTGATTATTGGAAATGCAAATCTGTCTCAACAGTAGAACCAATGGAGGCAAGCAATCTGAAGAAAAGAAGCTGTAAGGGATTTTATTGGCTCATATAAATGAAAAGTCCATGGGCAATGGAGATAGCTGTCAATATGGCTGGATCCATATATGCTGTCCCTGGTAATCTTGACTTCTCTGTCTTCTGTGCTGGCTTCATTTCCAGTTGGCTCTCTGCACATGGTAGCAAAGATGGACTCCAGCAGCCCAAGTTTATGTTCTACAGGCTTAGAAACTGCATCTGAGAGCATGTGCCTCTTCCCAGTGGCTCTAGCAAAAGTCTCAGGATGAGTCTCATTGTCTGACTTGGATCATGCGCCTGTCATTCACCAGCCTCCGAGTTATGTCCCAGCTCCTAGCCACAGGGTGACAGACCATGTGAGACATGTGGATTGAGAGTGAGAAAGGGCATGTTTCAAATGAAGAGAGGGGGAAAGGATGACAGAAAGACAGAAACCAGAGGTATGGGTATCCCCAAACAGCAGGTTTAGCTGTCTGAACCACATTAACCCCAGGATTTTTTTATTCTCAGGTTGGTGCATACTAACTACTATTTAGGATTCTGTTAAATCACAAAGAGCTGTTCCCATAAAAAATCAGGACATAATCAGCACCTCAGGGGCACCCCTTGTGTTCTCTTCCAGGTACAACCAATATCCTGACTTCTAATACCATAGATACATTCTGTTATTATACATCATATAAACGACATCACATAGAATACACTCTTACAATTATATACTTTCTTTATGTACATTATATATCAATAACAAGTTTATTATTAAAAAAAGAGCTAATCATATTTTCTCTACCCTACAAACATGATAAACTGTGTAACTTTCAAGGACTTTCTCAGCCTTTTCAGAAATGGCCTTCTCTTCAAACCAATCTCTTAGAAAGCAAATTTTTTATGCATCTGCAGTAAACCACAGGTGACCAAGGTCACAGGCAGTAGAGCCCTCACCAGGGACCTGGCATGCTCTTCAGCCTCTCACCTCCTTCTGCATAGCCTTCCACCCTGGGCTCTGTCCTCTCAGAGGTGGGTGTTTGGGAAAACATCGTTCTTTGCTGACCTTTGCATCTACAGAGCAGAGGTGAGTAGAGGGCAGCTGTCAATTAAGCAAGAGTCAGCTAACAAACTTTTGAAGGATCATGGGTGGAAGAAAGAGTCATTCCAGAACAGTGGTTCAGGAATCCTTTTTTTTTTCCTTTTTTTTTAATTGCTTATTTTTTTATTTGAATTTTTAAAAATTTATTTACTTATTTTGAGAGAGAGAGCATGGGAGGAGCAGAGAGAGAAGGAGAGAGAGAGAGAGAAGAGAGAGAGAGAGAGAGAGAGAGAATTCCAAGCAGGTTCCATACTGTCAGCACAGAGCCCATATGTGTTGCTTGAACCCATGAATTGTGACATGACCTGAGCCAAAACCAAGAGTCAGACACTACGCCAACTGCTTCAGAGGTGTTTTAATTTATGTGTGATACCTAAGCACACACAGAGGCAGGTAGGGGTGTATGTGTGTGGTGGACAGGATAATGGCCTATTACTCCAAAGAGGTATACATCTTTGTAACAGTGTAGGAGGGTGCCCGTTTCTCCACATCCTCGCCAGCATCTAGAGTTCTCTGATTGGCTCATTTTAGCCACTCTGACTGGCATGAGGTGGTATCTCAGTGTGGTTTTGATTTGTATTTCCCTGATGAGGAGGGATGCTGAGCATCATTTCATGTGTCTGTTGGGCATCTGGATGTCCTCTTTGGAGAAGTGTCTGTTCATGTCTTCTGCCCATTTCTTCACTGGGTTGTTTGTTTTTCGGATGTGGAGTTTGGTGAATTGCTTATTTATTTTTGAAAGAAAGAGGGACAGAGAACAAGTGGGGGAGGGGCAAAGAGAGAGAGGAAGACACAGAATCAGAAGAAGCTCCAGGCTCTGAGCTGTCGGCACAGAACCCAATGGGGGGCTTGAACTCGGAAACAGAGAGATCATCACCTGAGCCAAAGTCAGATGCTTAACTGACTGAGCCACCCAGGTACCCTCAAATACCCTTTAAAGAATAATGGTAGTTATAAACTTTTCTCCCACCTCTCCACACCAAAGTTCATCTATGGATAAACCACAAGAGTGTATGGATTGCAGGTTAAAAAACAAACAAAACTTCTTTAGAGTGTAGAACTAGGGCAAGCCAACAGACAGCACTGGCTAAAAATGGACTGGTCATTCTTGTGAGGTAGATACCCCTCTGCTCTAGAATTGTGCATGGGGAGATGGGGTAGAGGGGCTTCTATTATGTTCCTTGTAGTCAGACTTCTTGAGATGGGTGAGAAGCTATATTGAATGTCCTTTAAGGCTCTTTTAAACAATCAGATCCCATGAGTCTAGCAAAGCCTCTCTAATGGTTTCAACAGCAAACCAGAAGCTAAACCATCAAAACCAAGGCGGAAACCAAAATGTTAAATGCAGAATTATCATATGATAATTTCATTCATTAGTGTACATTCCAAAGGACTGAAAACAGGTATTCAAAAAAATACTTACACATAAGTGTTCACAGCACTATTCACAACAGCCAAAAGGTAGAAACAACCCAAGTATCCATCAACAGATGAATGGAAAACAAAGTGTGGTATATCCAAGTAATGGAATATTATTCAGCCACAAAAAGGAATGATGTTCTCATTCATGCGACAGCATGCATGAGCCTCAAAAACATTATGCAAAGTGAAAGAAGCCAGATACCAAAGGTTGCATATTGAATTCTATTTATATGAAATATCCAGAACAGTTGAATCCACAGAGAGCAGATCAGTCATTGTCAGAGGTTTAGAGGGAGGAGTAAATGGAGAGTGACTATTTACTAGGCATAAAAACTCTTTCAGAGCAATGATAAAACTATTTCAGGACTAGACAAAAGTGATGCTGTACAGCATTACAAATGTACTAAACACAATTGAATTGTAATTTTACGTTATGTGATTTTTACCTTAATAAAAAATAAATAAATAAAACCAATGCTGAGTGAGCAGGCTTTATGTTGCCATGGGTAGGCAAGTTGCCAGGAAAATATGGGGGCCCCTTCATTCTGGGCCTCTTAACCAGGCATGCCCAACCCATAGTCATTTCCTGGATTTGGAAATTTAAAATAAAACAACCAGAACAAAATCAACAAAAATACTAACCACACTCAAGAGGCTCTTAGGATGTAAATCAAACACTTGCAAGTCCGAAGGCCAATAATTTTAAACTTGAAAATGCCCTGAGAGCCCAGACCAAGGCTGGAGTAGTGTTTCCCCCTAACCTGGAAATAAAGCAAGGAATTCACTCTATGCTTACAAGGATATACACAACCTCCAGAAGACACAACAGTGTTTGAAGACCTTGAAATCAATGATTTCATTTAGGCAGATCCAGCAGTTAGCTTGCCCATGAGATTCATCAACAAATACCCACCCCCAAAAGTTCCTCTTTCATTTGAGAGCAAAACCAATGTAACCCAGGTAACCAAGACATCCTCGGGCTTTAAACTGTTATAGCATGTCAGCACTACTAATACCCTGAGGTCTGCTGAATAGGAGGACCCCTCAGCCATTCACCAGGTAGAGGTTTCTCCCCCACTCCAATCCAAACTCCCTTTCTCACACACACAGACATAGATACACACACGCATGCACACAGTGAGAGAGAAGCATTGGTGGCTTGGCTTTCTGGAGTTGTTATTTCTTCCTTGGATGAACTGTCCTCCTTGTGAAAGAAAAGAGGGCTGACCCTCTCCTGTGCCCCAGCTAACCAGAGAGGAACTTCGAGTCAGAACCACATTCATCCATCCCTCACAGGTAATACAGTCAGGTCCTGTGGAAAAAACAACTGATGTATCTGAAATGTGGCAACACTCTTCAATTCCTCTTGTCAAAACAGCTATTTTGGTATCCAAAATTTGTGGGGTAAAGAAGAAATAATTCATCCCTGGAGCTAACTTGTAAGACAAATTTCCATTCCTTAAGAGATATGAAGAGGTTTTACTTCCCTAAGTCTTGCTATAAGTACACAGGAGTTAAGAAAAATCAAACAGTAAATCTATATTACACATCCACTGTGTATGACCCTTAACATAGAAAAGAGTTTAGCATCTTTGACACTCTTCGTCATCTTGGAAGGTGTAATCCCTTTGAGTGGAGAAGCCAAGTATATTGAAAATGACCTTAAGATTGCTCTCAAGTTGACAGATGGAAGAAAAAAGTGGGGGACACACCTTGAACTCCCAAGCTCTCATTCCTTCCAGTGTAGCGGGCACACAGTCCTTGAAAGTGGAACAATCTGAGTTCAAATACTTTCTCCACCCTGTACAGGCCGTGAGACCCAGTCTACAGCTATACCACCCTGAACATCCAATCTCATCAGGCTATGGGGCCCTGACAAGATGCTAATCCTTTCTAAACCTCACTTCTTCCATCTGTAAAATGGGCATCATGTCACCTATGGTGCATTGTGAGCATCAAATGAGATACGGATCAAGTTAGTAGAGCATGGAAGATATACAGAGAAATTATTGAATAATAATTCATAGAGATGCCTATAAATTGGAGACTATATGCTACATGAACTAGCTCAATCTTCCCAACAAACTGGTTAGTAGTCATTTTATAAATGAAGTTTAATGTCCCAGAAATTGGATTTATTAAGGCAAACTAATCTCTGCAACCAAGCAGCATGTAAATCCCTGAATATTCCTAGGCTAGATAAAAGCTATACAGAAGCATCATATCAGGTATGGCCAAGTACCATCTATGTCCCACCCTATTAGGACTTACCATGTCCAAATTCAAGTGCCCTTCAACAGCCAAACACTCGGGTGACTTGCATAAGGACATTCATGTTTCGTTCTCAGCTTAAGGTATACTTACTTTTAGAATTCTTTATGTCCATCCCATTGCTGGACAATTACTTCCCTTAGGGCAGTGGTTCTGAAAGACGGGGAGGGATTTTGTCCCCAGGGGCCACTTGGCAACATCTGGAGACATATTTGGCTATCATAAGTATGTGTGGCAGAGAGTGTTGTCGTGCTCCTAGCATCTAGTGGATAGAGGCCACAGGAGGCTGCTAAGCATCCTTCAACACCAGGACAAACCCCTTCTAGAAACACAAAGAATTATCCCACTCAAAATGTCAGTAGTGCTGAGGTTGAGAATCTTTGTCTTAAAGGGGCAGAGAGAGAATCTTAGCTTTCCTTGTGACTATAGTGGATGCCTATAGGTGGTCAGAGACCATTTCTTGGTTGATTTAATAGCAAGAGCCCAGCTTCATTGAGTGCAGGCTTACATACTCACTGTGAGAGACAGTACTGGAAGAAAGAATTTCAACTAACCTTACTCTCAGAAAGGCCCAAATGACATCTCACCAAAGTGAAGAAATACAGCCCAAGCCAAGTTTATTGACTATCGACTCATTGTCTGTTGTTTGCTAGGAAGCTCTCATTTGGCTTTTTATTATTAGAATGATGAATGTTTTTGTTGGCCAAACCAGTGTTTTGGACCATAGCTGAGTGTACGGGACTAGGTCCCTGCTTGCCCCGCACCCTGTGATTTTACAGGGTACTCTCAATCCAGTGAAGGGGATGGGAACTTGTCCAGCCAACGGGTTTGATCTGGCTCTCTCTTCTCCAAGTCTATGCTCCTCATTCTCAATGACAACCTACTCATGCTGGACAGAGTCCTACTATGACACACTTAAAGCTGGTAACAGATATGCACAAACATCACTCATTGGTCCTGTAAGAAGCCTAGAACAGGAACCTCTGCTCACATTTTATACATGAGGAAAGGGAAGCTCAGGACAGTGAGTTTCCTAGTTACAGAGGGAGGGGAGGGGTAAGTCTCCAAAGCTGAGCTGCCTCCAAATTCAGAGCGCTTTCCAGACTCTCACACACCTGCAGCGGAGGTCTGTGGGAGCCTGTTTTATCATCTACTACTCACACAGCAGGCAGCGAAGACCTGGGGGATGGGCTGGCCTCACTAAGACGTGCGAGGATGAAACTGGGTCATCCGTGTTTGGCCGCCATCACTGAGCACAGGGTAGGAGAAGCACAAAGCCGGGGAGTCCCCCAGTGTCTGCGGCAGGCGTGTGTGTATTGGGGGCAGCCTGGGATAAAGTTGAGACTGATGGTAACCTCCCAGGAACAGAGAGAGCGCTCCTCAAAGGCAGAGCGGGAAGAGGTCTAGCAGAGGGCTGGAAGGTCCTAGATTGCTCTATTCCCTCATGAAACATTTATTGAACACTCTGGGCCAGAGGCTGTGGATACAGAGCCAATAAGACAGATAAGATCCCACCTCCTCAGAACTCAGATTTTAGGAGGAGTGATAGATGATAAGCAAACCATAAAAATACAGATGACTGCGTTAAGTGCCAGAAGAGAAATAAACAGGAAACCGCAATAAGAAAATAACCAGGTTGGAAGGAGCGTTATTTAGACAAACAATCAGGGGAATGCACTTGAAGGAAGTGCCATGTAAGCGGAGACCTAAAAGATAAGAAGAAACCAGCTCCCTAGAGCGAAGAGGATGGGAAGGCGGCGGTGGGGGGGTGGGGGTGGGGGAAACCTAAGGGCATGCGGGAGTAATGACCACTGTCCCCCTAATGGTGGGAGGCAGCAGAATGGTGTGCAGCGTGGTCAGTAGCCATAACTTGTAAGACACTGAATTTTATCTGAGAGCAATGGGGAGCCAGCCCTGGAAAGTTTTATATAACAGACAGACACTTTGCTCTGAAATATCATTTGGCTACAGTGAGAAGAATGGACTGGAGAAAACCTGCTGGGGAAGCCTTGGTCCAGGCATGAGATGAAGATGACTCGTGGGGGACGGCGGCAGGCGAGGGTGAATGTGGAGGGAGAGACAGCGGGACTCACTGATGGAAGGTTGCGGGGTGTTAGAGGGAGCGAGGAAGGCTGGTGGCTGAGTTCCTGCACTACGTGATACCATTTATGAGACGGGAAGAGGCAGGAGAAACCAATTTAGGGAGGAGCAGTGCCCCGTATTTCAACTCTCAAAACTAACTTCAGCCTTAAAAAGAGCCGTATTCTTCACCTCCTCATGATTAAGAAACTTTTATTGACCAAACACACCCAAGACTCATTTTTTAAGAAATCTAAGATATGGAAAGTCGGGGGAGGGGAAATATTGCAAAGCAGGTGTAATGTAAGTTGACTGCATTTGAGATTTTAAAAAGATACTATATAAACACATAAATGGTAGTTATTGAAAGGACTTGCACTTTCCACTCTATGCTTTTCTTATTACTTTTACAATAACATTATTTTTTAAGAAAGAAAAAAGTGTTACGCCTTTGGAGTCAGGCTTAGTGTATTTCCAAAAACCGCCTCTGAAAATGCACAGCATATTTCCTCCTGGAAGCGGTAACCTATCAGGACACCTGAAGGCAGTGGAGCTGGGAGGGAAAAGGACACAGCCACACTGATCATTGAGGCAGCCCCATGCAGGATGCTTGGAGCATCACCTCGCCAGCTTTCACACGGGTCCTCCACTAACGCATTCCGATTCCAATCCACCTTTCCTTTCGTTTCATCAGTTTCCATTTTTTAAATCTGGCACACTCACTGTGGAGGCACATTTAAAGTCAGACAGGGAGGGTCCTTGTTTTTATTTAGCTCCAAGCTACTCCCCTTTTGTTTCATCCATCAAGATGAGCTCACCTCCTCCAGGAAGTCTTCCCTGAACATTCCAGGTTGTTAACAACTCCTTTTCTGGTCTCCACCATTGCCATCAACATGTCTTAATTGTAACACTTTTCCCACTAATTTTTGAATTTACATCTGTTTCCTCCATTAAGACTAGAAGCTTAGAGTCGACATCTGCTACACTTTTTGTCTTCCCAATGCTTTTTGACACCTTTCCTGTGTTTGCAGAATTTCCCATCTCTTGATTCCACACATCTTCAAGGTGGAAGGCGGAAACCCGCTTTCTAAGCTTCCCTTGCCAATCAGATGTAAGAAGCATGAAGCAGGGGTTGCCTCATGGAAGTCATTCTGGCAAAGGCGGCTGCGGGCATCCAACTCTCAGAGACAGTGGTGGCAGGGAATCTTCCAGCAATGTCTTGCTCTCAATGCCAAGCACTGGTGCCCACGCACCAATAGGGGCAAAGGGGCTACCACGGGGGCAGTGCGTTGCCCAGACTGGCTGCTTTGCTTCCAAGCCAGGTCTTCCTCTACTACAGCTTCTTTAATAAATTGCTTCCCTGCTTTACAGCAGCCAGAATGCATTGTGCTGTTTGTCGTCAAAATTCTTAACTGATAGTGTGAGGTCCTCAAGGCAAAAATAGAGTCTCATCACTTCCCTATCACTACTGTCTGCAAAGTGTATGCACATGCCTTTTTCACCTATCAGAATATTGATTTTAACATTATTTTTTAAAGTTTATTTATTTGAGAGAGAGAGAACCAGCAGGGAAGAAGCAGAGAGGGGGATAGAGGATCTGAAGTGGCTCTGACCGGGGGCTTGAACTCGGGAACCATGAGATCATGACCTGGGCCCAAGTTGGACACTTAACCAGCTGAGCCACCCAGGTGCTCCTGATGTAAACATTACTGAAGGTGCTTAATCAATTATGTTGAATAAATGAAAAGGTGGAGAAGCCAGACAGTAAATAATGAGCCTCTGAAGTCCCCTTTCTTTCAGTGATCATTAAAAAGTGTTATTTGTCCCCTAAATCTTCTAACTAGAGAAGATACATAAGATTGCAACTTCCCAAACTATGTGCCTCTGGAATATTGACGATGTTTCCATTGCCAAAACTGAATAACAGAGAGTTTTTCCCAAAACACACCGAAAATGTATTCAGTACATGAAATTTTGTCAGTTTCAGGTTTTCACTCAAGTTTTTTGAAAGTTCAAAAACTCTGGCACCTGCTCCTGTTTTGTCAGCAAGTGCAGTGGAAGAAACCGTAATTGAGCAAGTAAGCAAATACTGCAGTGAAAACTCCGAGCTGCTAGTCTGCTTAGTTCAACAGTTTCCCCTTCCCTGTGCTTATTTTGTTCACTGGGATTTTAGATCGCACACTTAACACAACACCCTATTTTCTGTTAGTGGAGTTGTTTCCAATGGAATCCACTGGTTCAACGCTGTTTGGAATGAACGCCCTTCTTGGCTACCTGAACATTTTTGAGAACTGCAGTTCTACGCTCCTACCACGGCACTAGCCTCTGCTCCGCGCTGATTTGTGTCGTGCTGATTTGCATGGCGCTGATTTGTGTCCTCCCAGAATTCACATGGGGAAGCCCTAACCTCCATAGCTCAGAATGCCATGCATGTGGACGTAGGGCCTTTAATGAGATGATTTAGCTAAAACAAGGCCATTGACGTGAGCCCTGATCCATTACAACCTGCCTGGTGTCCTCAGAAGAGAACACTTAGACACACAGAGAGACACCGGGGACATGCGTGCACAGAGAAAAGACAGGGAGAGAACACGTAAGGAGGGAGCCATCTGCAAACCAAGGAGAGAGGCCTCCGGAGAAGCCGGACCTGCTGACATCCTGATCTTGAACTACTAGCCTCCAGAACCATGAGAGAATAAATATGTGTCATTTAGGCCTCCCGTCTGATATCAGCCCCAACAAACGCACTCACCTTCCTTTTAGGCGTCCGGACCTCAGTCAGAGCTTGCACACCCAGACAGTCAAAGCTGGACTGCAGCCTCTGGCCGCCAACCTTCTTCAGCCTCAGGTTGTTCTCCTAGGCCCGGCTGGAAAAGTGGGGGCTCTGGGGAACACAGAGGTTCCTCCAGGAACCAGCAGATTCCCGACTCTTGTAGAAAGTCATCCCTTGATGCTACGCCTTGTGCTCCTCCCCATGCTCTTTTCCGGCACAAATACCATCAGGAGGAGCGACCTCTACCTTCCATCCACGTGACCGAGTGACACAGATGGGGCTGCCAGCACCGTCAGCGGGCACCAGGCCCCTCTGGAAGGGGCCACGCCAAGAGGAGGTGGGAGGGGCCCAGGGACCTCAAAACTGTCTCTGGCCTTGTGCTGGCTCTGGGCCCCTGCCAGGGATGGCGGTTTCTAGGGATGAGAACGTTTTGAAAGAGGCTCTCTGGGTGGTTAAGCCCCTGTGGGTGGAGGGCTCCTGCCTCACCCTGCCTGGCGCCCCTCCCACTCTGCCCTCCCAGATGCCCAGCAGCCATGGGGGTGCAGCTGCTCCAAATTAGAGCTGGGGCCCTGCTTTGTAACAGAGCGCAGAGGGGAATGGAGGCGTCCCACCCGCTCTGACTCCGGGAGGCTCTAGGAGGGTGTGTGAGAAACCTGGATGGCAGTGGTTTTCCCTCAGCGCGGCCACGCAGCGTCTCTCTCTGCAGTCAGTGAGATGGAGAAGCAGAGACACACCTGGTGATAGATTTAGAAGGGAGAATGAGCAGAAATTGATGGCTGGAGACTTCATGATTGCGGGGTGGAGACAGGAAGAGCTAGGATCATTCACATTCTGGCGTAAACAGCTGGAGAGACCAAGAGGTCATTCTCTGGCCACACAGACTCTAGGAGGAGCTGGTCTGAAGATAATTATAGCTTTTATTATGGCAATTATCATGTTATAATATATGTATTTATGTGTTTCTTCCTCCAGATAGACTGTGTACTCCTTGAGGGCAGAGAAGCTCTGTAGGCACTTTTGTACGTTGCAGGCACAAGGAAGGTACTCATTCAGTACCTAGTGAACAAACACTGATGCCCACCACGTGTCCAGTGGAGCTCAAGCACTGCACCAGCTCTAGAGCTGCAGGGGTGGGACGCGCAAGTTTATTGTCTCTCAGATAAATATTTTATTTGATTTTTTATTAAAAGAATTTTTTAATGTTTATTTTTGAGAGAGAGCGAGAGAGAGACAGAGCATGAGTGGGGAGGAGCAGAGAGAGAGGGAGACTCAGACTCTGAAGCAGGCTCCAGGTTCTGAGCTGTCAGCACAGAGCCCAGTGCAAGGCCTGAACTCGTGAACTGTGAGATCATGACCTGAGCTGAAGCCTCATGCCCAAATGAGCCACCCAAGTGCTCCTCTTGGATAAATATTTTAAAGGATGGTGATGATATTTTCTTTTTTTCTATATTCTTGATGTTCTGCCATCTGGGCCCTTGATGACTCCCAAGGCTAGCAAATTCTAAGAGACAGCAAACCACTTGCCTGAGAATACATCCTTCCTATGCAAACCAACCACTCCAGAACCCATACTCCTGACTACCTCCTTTATCAAGCTCTTACACATTGACCGCTGCCCTAAATGAACCCAGAGCCTAATCATTCCAGTTGTGCCAGATAACATGAGACAGTCCCCCACTTAGGAGCCCATTGAAATTATTCAAACTAGCCAATCCTAAACCTACTCACCTCACCTCATCCATTCCTTCCTTGTAAAACCACAATAAAGGCTTTTACCTGCACTTTCCATTCACTCTCCTCTGCCTCCTGACCAACCTTGGTGTTTCCCCATGTGGCTCCTTATGGCGTGACGTGTCTTCCGTTTCTAGGGGTCTATGCATATACACTTCCATTATGATAGTCATTTCTGTGTCTGTGTGTCTAACCACATGTGTTTAAAACAAATCCTGGGTACATTTTAAAACAGATGGTTAAACGTAGAGAAGCACTCGGTGATTGTAAATTAACAACTGGTTTCTTCCAAGCAGTGCAAAGTACATCCTCTTCAAAGGGGAGAAAAGAGGTATTCTATCATTTTGTTAAACCTGAATGGAAGGAACAGAAGAAGCCAGTTTGGGGAGAAGATGGGACACATCCATCAACAGGCAGTCCCCAATCTAACATGAATTCATGAGTTTGGGGCAAAATAAGGAGCAAGAAAAATCAGAAGAAAGGCCCTCACCATAAACCCTGCAGAGCCTTGCACAGGATGGGAAAACACAGAATGATCTAGTTAACACTTGCTTCATGAAAGCAAAGAATCTTCCTTTTCAGAAATGATTTTAATTTTTTTAAGTTTATTTATTTTCAGAGAGACAGCATGAGTGAGGGAGGTGCCAAGAAAGAGGGAGAAAGAGAGAGTATCCCAATCAGGTTCTGCACTGCCAGCACAGATCCCGATGTGGGGCTTGAACTCACAAACCGTTAGATCATGACCTGAACTGAAATCAAGAGTTGAACACTTAACCAACTGAGCCACTCATGTATCTCAGGAATGACTTTATTAAAGCCATGGAAACCAACAATACAAGGAGATGAAGGAAGCATTCTTTTTATGAGATTTACTTTTTTAATTTTTAAAAATATTTCTTTTTGATTAACAATAGAACTCCCCTATGACCCAGCAATAGCACTGCTAGGAATTTACCCAAGGGATACAGGAGGGCTGATGCATAGGGGCACATGTACCCCAATGTTCATAGCAGCACTCTCAACAATAGCCAAAACATGGAAAGAGCCTAAGTGTCCATCAACGGAGGAATGGATCAAGAAGATGTGGTTTATCTATACAATGGAATACTACATGGCAATGAGAAAGAATGAAGTCTGGCCATGTGTAGCAACATGAATGAAACTTGAGGGTGTTATGATGAGCGAAATAAGTCAGGCAGAGAAGGACAGCTACCATATGTTTGCATGTATAGGTGGATTAGGAGGAACTTAACGGAGGACCATGGGGAAGAAGGGGAAAAATAGTGGGGGAGAGGGAGAGAGGCAAACCATGAGAGACTCCTGAATGCTGAGAACAAATTGAGGGCAGATGGTGTGTGGGGGAGGGTAAGGAAGGTGACGGGCATGGAGGAGGGCACTTGTGGGGATGAGCACTGGGTGTTATATGGAAACCAACTTGACAATAAACTATTAAAAAATATTTATTTTTGAAAGAGAGAGAGAGAGAGAGAGCAGGGGAGAGGCAGAGAGAAAGAGAGATGGAGACACAGAATCTGAAGCAGGCTCCAGGCTCTGAGCTATCAGCATGGAGCCTGATGCGGGGCTCGAACTCACAAGCTATGAGATCAAGACCTGAGCTGAAGTCGGACACTTAACTGACTGACACACCCAGGAGCCCTATGAGGTTTATTTCTTAATGGTGGCATCAGAAGCTCCCATTAATCATGAAAGATGACATGAGATCATAGGTACATAAAGCACATGGCACATCTGGTATCAAGTGAACACTCAAAATATTATAGTTGTTATTGCTATTGTTCTTAGTGATGGGCAAAATGGATTCTTTACATGACTTTCCTAGTAAATGACATTTAGATGACCAATTATCAAAGAGACAATAAAATAACATTCATCCAACCGTATGGCTGGGCTGCACATAATTTCATCTTCCTTTGATGTCTTTCATGATTCTGAATACACTTTAAGATCTCACTCAGTTTCTGATATATTGGAATAATATTAATTGCCCTGTATTTTGACAATCATAAAAAATATCCTGATTCTATTTGGTTCCTGGATATACACAAGGTGACTCAGTGGGGATGCTGGGAAACCACATCACTGGACGAGGACGAAGCATGACTTAACCGTAGGCATCTGCTAAGCTATGACCCTTCCCAGGTAGGGAGGCGTGTGTGTGTGTGTGTGTGTGTGTGTGTGTGTGTGTGTGTGTGTGTATCTCTAGGAGGAACCAATCTAATCTTGAAAAAACACTCAAAAGTTCTCTCTATTAGAAACCTGGAAGAAATAGACAAGAAACAGGTATCTAAGAACATAGCTCCAAATTAGACATTTTTATCTTTATCCCACTCATGCTGGATCAACCCAGGCTCTACAGACGTAGCTACTTTATTTATTACATATATAAAGTAACATAAATTATATGATCTCTGTTTCTTCACATTTTGCTCCAAGCTTTATATGCTCAAACAGACACAGCAATACACAAAGGAATTCTGCTAACTCCACCTTCTCTGTTTTGATCTCCAGATAGCATAAACACCAGATAAACACTAACCCTGCACAGGCAAGAAGGGACAAACTCTTCTTGGGATGTATGAGATTGAAACTCAGGAAAGCACCATCACTGCCCCCATCCCCACAGGATCTCCAGAAGCTTCTCTTGCCTCCTGCATCACATTGTTTTCCACTTTGGAGTCTTTAAACATCCCCAATTTGCCTTCCAGAGTATTGACTTAAACATTTTTAGACTGATAATAACAGCAACAGGGATCACAGGAGCCTAGATACACATGGAAGCCAGAAGCAGTCATCAGGAATTACTTGTGCAGCAGCACAGCACCCAGCAACCTTAGCCAGAGCCAGCACCTGGGGCTACCTGACCAAGAGCTGTGTTTCCGCCCTGTCTGCCCATCCTTGTTTCTGATCCAGGCAAACTCTCCTGGCCAAAACCACCGAGTCGAACCTGTGGGTATTAACCCATTTCTACCTTCAATGCCTATTTGCAGGGAAATATAGATTCGATATCTTCAAATCCCCTTCTGATGCTCATTTTAAGTCACTGTCTTCAGGAGAAACATCAACTTACTGGAAAGTGGAAGGAAGGAGACCAAGGCATATAAGAACCTAATTATCTAATAGCCTAATTAGGAATAATTAATAAGCAGATGAAAAGATAATGGACAGGGGTGCTTGGGAGGCTCAGTCAGTTAAGTGTCCAACTCTTGATTTCAGCTCAGGTCATGATCCCATGGTTTGTGAGTTCAAGCCCCACATCAGGCTCTGGGCTGGCAGTACGGAGCCTGCTTGGGATTCTCTCTCTCCTTCTCTCTTTGCCCCTCCCTCCGCCCTCAGAAATAAATAAATGAACATTTTAAAAAAGGAAAAGAAAAAAAAGATAATTGACAATGGATAGAAGTATCTAACGGTGGAAACTCACTCAGCCTACGTTTATAGAACTCTGAAACTAGGGTGGCCTAGAAAAGCCTGGAAGAGGAGGCAGACCTTGAAGGCCAGGGGAGTTGCACCCTACAAATAGGGTCAGGTGGGAAAGCCCACAGCAAGTTTAGAGACAAATCAATATACCTGCCTCTCTCTGGTAAAAGCATGACACGGTCAGACTCAGGTAGAGAATAAATCTAAAGAGCACAAGTGATGTCACTCCTCCATTTTGTACCCAAAACAGACATGACCAACACATCCTAGTGATAGCCTTGCTGTGGTCTCAGAATCCTTCTCAACATCGTGCTCCAGGAAGCCACCAATCGACAGTCAGAGTTAGCACTCATGATAAAAATCATTTTGTTCTCTTTGAGACAGAATGGGGTAAACTTGGTCCAGGCAAGGAATTCTAGGGCTGGACATGCCCAGATTACTGAGTCAGGATGGTTTCCTGGATATTAGAAGCAAAGAGGGTTCATGTTGGTTACATCTCACTCCCAGAGCCACAAGGAGGTTTGATCCTGATGGTCAGTTAGGCTGATACTCTTGGAACCATCTGGGCATCATCACCTCTGATGTGACCCCAGGCTCCAAATCCTTCCAAATTCTGCCAAAGGGGCCTTGTAGTAGATTATCCCCAAAGATGGCCACCTTTAATTCCTTCTTTTCCTGTGTACACATGCTATTTCCCTATTAAGAGGCAAAGTTTAATCCTCGATCCCTTTGAACCTAAGCTGCTTCATGATTGCTCAGTCAGTGGAATATGGCAGAAATGACACTGTGCCAGTTTGGATCCCAGACTTTAAGAGGACTAGCAGTTTCCACTTCCTCTCTTTTGGGAGCCTCAAGCCATCATGTAGGAAATCTGGTGACCCTGCTAAAGAGACCACATAGAGAACAGAGAGGGAGCAGCTCTGGAACTATGAGAGAGAGAGAGAGAGAGGTCTAACCATCCCAGGCCACCAGCTGAACCCAGCCATCAAGCTCTTCACTGCCAAAGTCTCTGACAAGAGAGTGAAGATTTCCTGGACCCTCTTGACCAGCCCAGCCATGAAGTGAATCCCATTGACAGATCCATGTCAGTGCCACATGGAGCAGAAAATTGCCCAGCCAAATCCTGTCCAAATTCCTGGCCCAAGAATCATAAACAATAAAGTGATTATTCTCTTAAGCCACTAAATGAGGAGTGGATTGTACTGCAGCAATAGATATCCAGGATTATCTGTGCATGAGCCCCACTCCACAGGCACTATAAATACTTCTCAGGGCTCCAGATTCTGAACCAATCCCTGCAAGTCCCCTGGGTCTTACCATGTCCAAGGCATTGTTAGGGACTTAGATTCTCAATCAAGATGCCACACTTCTGATTACTCACAGCCTTGGCCTCAGTTCACTATGCACTTTTCTCCTTTATGTTACTGTATATAATTTTTTAATAACCCAAGTTAATCACTGACTCAAAATACTCAAAAGGTCCAAAGTGTTGTCTAATTGTTACTCCATTTTTAAAGGGTACAAAGGGCAAACTTCTCTTTCTGAGGCTGGTGACTTTGAGAGCTGCAGCCAGTGCTTTGCCTAGAACTGGTTGGCACGTTGGTTCTGAACCTCCCAAGAAAGCCTGTGAGTTGGTGTGGAAATAACCCTCACCTGCTCTAGTCACAGTATAATCATGAAACTGTCTACTGAACAGATCCTGGTCTACTGAAGCTCAATGTAGTTCAAAGGGTCTGGTCAGCTCATTTGACAGATGAGAACACGGAGACATATAGATGAGATATGGTTTGTTCGGGGTCATAGATGAAGTTAGCACAGCCAGCAGCCAGACACCAGTCCCCTGAGTCACCATCTAGAAGTCTGTCTCCCTGTACTGATGGCACTGGGGAAGAGGCCAACACCCCGAGTGAAACACTTACCTCTGCATACCCTCTGGTTGGTGTGTGGCCTCTGCACCATCCTTTGAACCATTCTTGGCTTAAGGCACATGTACAAGCCAGGTACAGGCTTGCTTCCACTTTGGGTCTCTCTCCGAAAACCCAAGGAAAACTACACCATAGGCAAGAGCAAAAAGACCCTCTATTTTTAAATCTTTTCCTGTCCCCTAACATCCATATATAGTACCTCTGGCTATAGGACATCTTCTGGTTTAATATTGTGCGTGTGCATCCTCTGCCCTTTAATTACGCTGGACTGTATATTTTGGTGCAAAGCCACAAGGGTTAAACCTTGATGGTTCCTGTTTGAACAAAAAGTGAAAATCCAGATCCCTCTAACTGATACCTATGTACTCATATCTGTCTACCAATGAACATTCTGCATGAACCCTGGTGCCTGCAAATGCCCTTTGCTGCTCTAACCCTAGCTTGGTGGCATCCCACAGAGATTCAGTATGTCAGAAGAGCTCCTCAAACAATACTTATTTTCATAAGGCATTGCTGGAAATTGTTGCAACATGCACTTTTGATTACCAACACTAATTCCCTATGCACCACTCTTCTAGGTCCTTTGCAAATGGGTTATCTCTTTTAATCCCTACAACCATCTGATGAGGTAGGCCCTACTATCTCTGTTCTTTATAGATGAGGAGGCTGGGGCTCAAAGAAGTCTAGAAACAAACTCAAGGTGACCCGCCAGTAAGCTGCAGGTCAGAATTTGGACAGAGTCTAGCCAAATCCAAAATTCATGTCCTGAGCAACCATACTGCATTGCTTTATAGAAACTTATCTCCATATAGTTCATTAGTGTAATTCATGTCAAACACATAAAACTATAACCTATATAACAATCAGAGTGATACAGAGATCACAGAAATACAGTCCAACAACCAAAGGGAAGTTCAAATAGTTTGTGTTCTTTTCTTAAATTGAGATCTCACTGATACATATTAGTTTCAACATAATAATTTCATATTTATATTTATAAATATTGTTCATGCTCTTTATATCCATTTTTTAAACATCATGGAGGAATTTTGTAGATCATACAGATGTTTCCTAAAGTCTTCCTCTTATCTTTAAACCATTTCTGGGCACCTGGGTGGCTCAGTCAGTTAAGCGTCCAACTTCAGCTCAGGTCATGATTTCATGGTCCATGACTTCAAGTCCCAAGTCAGGTTCTGTGCTGACAGCTCAGAGCCTGGAGCCTGCTTTGGATTCTGTGTCACCCTCTCTCTCTGTCCCTCCTGAATTCACACGGTCTCTCTCTGGAAAACAGTATGGAGGTTCCTCAGGAAACTAACAATAGAACTCCCCTATGACCCAGCAATAGCACTGCTAGGAATTTACCCAAGGGATACAGAAATGCTGAGGCATAGGAGCACATGTACCCCAATGTTCATAGCAGCACTCTCCACAATAGCTAAAACATGGAAAGAGCCTAAGTGTCCATCAACAGATGAATGGATCAAGAAGATGTGGTTTATCTATACCATGGAATACTACATGGCAATGAGAAACAATGAAATCTGGCCATGTGTAGCAACATGGATGGACCTTGAGGGTGTTATGCTGAGCGAAATAAGTCAGGCAGAGAAGGACAAATATCATATGTTTGCACGTATAGGAGGATTAGGAGGAACTTGACAGAGGACCAAGGGGGAGAAGAAGGGCGGAAATGGTGGGGGAAAGGGAGAGAGGCAAACCATGAGAGACTCTTGAATGCTGACAAAAACTGAGGACTGATGGATGTGGGAGGGAGGAGGGATGGGCATGGAGGAGGGCACTTGTGGAGATGAGCACTGGGTGTTATGTGGAAACTAAGTTGACAATAAACTATTTGTAAAAAAAATAAATAAATAAAATAAAACAAACAAACAAGCAAACAAACCATTTCTTTCACAAACCAAACCTACTGCACTTCTCTCTTAAAGATCCGCTTTAAGTCTCCTTCCCCAGACAAAAACCAAACTCAAGGACAGCTGCTATCTCCTTGAGTACACTACCCTCTCCCAAAGTGGTTCATTTTCAGCCAGCTTTTAAGAAAATGTTTTGATGTGACTTCACAGCTTTGGAAAAGATACTGGAGCATCTAGGTGGAAAGCGAGGCCACAGAGGTGTGAAGGGGGTGCTTTCTCTAAAAATGTTTCCTATTTATGCAAGGTGTGCTTCCCTGCCCCAGGCTTGCATCGCCTGAAAAGAAAAACCTGTTGATGACTAAGTAGTCTGGGCTTAACCCTTACAAAGACCTAAAAGAACTATTCAGTCAAAGCACAGCCCTCCTCAAGGGGTGGGCCCGGGGGAGAAGCCCCCTGGGCTGAAACCCTCCTGGGCAGGGAAGGCCAATAGAAGAAAGGTTGGGAACATACTCCACTAATAATTTCTGTTCTGTCATATCTACATTCTGGGCTTGTGTATCTTATTGATTGAAGGATCAATTAATTGATTTTCCAAATATAGACTCTACAGCAAGAATCCTGGAAAAAGCTCCAGAGTGTATTTGTACACTGGCTTCCTTAAGAGGGACAACCAAAACATCTTGGGGTCGGGGTGGGGGCGCGAACTCCATCCATTCAATAGCAATGCAAGCTAAGAAATGGTTTTCCATTGAAAGACATCTTTCCAGTAGCTACTTTCTTAAAATCACTGAATACGTTCTTTAGAAGCAAAAGAGTTGGTATAGTACATGAAAGTTGTGAAGAGAGTAAATCCTAAGAGTTTTCGCTATAAGAAAAAACAAATTTTTTGTTTTTCGTAATCTATATGAGATTATGGACGTAAACTAAACTCTACTGTAGTAATCGTTTCACGATATATATAAGTCAAGTCATCATACACCTTAAACATACACAGAGCTGTACATTAATCATATCTTAAATTACAAAAAGAAAAAAAAGGGAGAAAAAAGCAAAAGAGTTTGTGAAATTTTTCTAAATTCTATGACTGTCTAAAAGCCCAGGATTTTAAAAGACAGAATTGAATTAGTACAGTTATTCCTCTGGCTTCTTGGAAAACATCATGAAATTCCTATTATTTCATTATCATAGTCACATATAAAAATAATTGGTGAAAATTAATAAGGCCGTCAGGCCCAAGTTTAAAAAGGGAAGGTTGGAAGAAGATCCAAGCTGAGGATTTCTTTTAATGTCTTATATCAAAGAAGCATGAGGTTAGGCCCCAGCTGTAGGTAACCGCAAATGACCTTGATCTGAAGCCAGGGTGAAAGCCCAGACTCAGGCTCACCATGTTGCACCATTCTAGAGTTGATTTTTGCTTCTCTGAGTTGACCAGTGCACACCCTGTCCATGGCAGCCCAACTTTATAAATAATGATTTTCAGAGACAGCATTTCCTCTCATGACAAAACAGAAGAACCATTTTTGTCTTAAAAATAGATTTGGGGGCTACAGAAGTTATTGAGAAAGAATAAACATAATCCAAGCCCAGAAGAGCCAAAGAAAAACACATGTCCAGGCTCCTGCCACGTGGCCCCTTCCCAGTTTCCCATGGGCCATTTATGGTTGGGACCAATTGCTGTTAAGTATGCAGTGACTGGTGCTGTCCCCCGACCAGCTACCCATGATGTGCAATTTTCATTTATAATTGTGGATGAGTTATATCTGTGCTCAGAGAGGGGCAGGGAGGGGCTGTGGGGGCCAATGGACTTAGATAAATAGGTTGCAAAAGATATAGTGGAAAACGCCAGACCAAAATTGAAGACATTAAATTTGGCCAGTTCAAGCTATGAACATGCCCTTCCCGCCACCCGCAGCCTGGTATTGTTTCATCCTTATGAGAATGAAGATTGTTGTGAGCCACTGTTACCACGATGAGGCGGGTAAGACGCCTTTCAGATATTTGGGAACAGATTGATGATGTTTCAATTCTCTTCTAAAAATGAAAAACTCCGTGATGTTGTGGGCTTTTGGGACCTAAAGTTCACTTTCACAGTGTTCACCTTTTCCAGGTTGGTGTGACTCTATCTTTCTATAGAGGGTGTGTCGGTCTGCTGGGGCTGCCATAACAAAATATCAGACAGGGTGGCTTAAATGACGGAAATTTGTTTTCGTACAGTTCTGGAAGCTGGGAGTCCACGATCAAGGAAGACACCTGGCTTGTATACACCTGCCTTCTCACCATATGCTCACATGGCTCTTCCTCTGTACTCTCAGGAAGAGAGAGCTCCTTGGTGTCTCTTCTTATAAGGACACTAGTCCTTATCAGATTAAGGTTCCACCCTTATTACCTCATTTAATCTTTACTACCTCCTCAAAGACCCTATCTGCAAATGCAGTCATACTAGGGGATAAGGGCTTCAACATATGAATTTGGGGTGTGAGGGTACACAATTCAGTCCATAACAGAGGGTTTCTGACTGGAAGTAAATGATGAGATTATTTTGCTCTTATGTATGTATGTATGTATGTATGTATTTATAATATTTTATTTTTAAGTGATCTCTATACCCAACATTGTGCTTGAAGTCACAACCCCGAGATCAAGAGCTACATGAGCCATTGACTGAGCCAGCCAGGCACCCCAAGATTATTTTGCTTTTAAATAAATCTGCCTTCTACCCAGGTTCTCTCTTATAGCTTCCTACCATGCCCTTTGTCCAAGTTAGGAGGTCCCTCTTCATTCACCCCATGTTTCCCTGCCAACACACTTCTCTGCTCCGCTCACTCACCAGCCACCCCTTCAAACTGCCACCCATGGCAGTCCTCCTCCTTGAAATAGATCCCCCACTTTTTTCAGACGTAATCTTGTCAAATCCTGTCCCTACAGTCTTCAAAACCTGTTACTTATTTATAAATTGAAGTTATTTCTGAACACATTACCCTGTGTGCTTTGTCTACAAAAAGTACAGAGTCAAACTGCATCTGACAAGTGAGTAATGTATATGGAACCATACAGCAAACATCTTAGTCAACATTTTCATTCATTGAACAAATATTTATGAACATCTACTATATGCAATCACTAATCCAGTTGTGAACAAAACAGGCAAAGAATCCTTCCCTCATAGAGCTTACATTCTTCCTGTCCATATTTTCCTTTGCCCTGATTTCATCTATTTTTGAAACTTTTATTGCTCTGTGTCTACTTCAATCATATTGTATCTGAAAATATTTCCAATCTTATTATATTGTTATAAATCTATAACTTTACTGTATGGTTATAGGTTTTTTTTTTTTTTTGGAAGGGTCCAATGGCTTTTAACAGTAAACAAGTAGGGTCATTTGTAAGGAATAAATTAGATGATACGTATAACATCCGAAGCATATTGCAAGCACAATTGTGAGGCTCAATTCAAAGCACCTTTCTTTTAGAATCCCAGACATTCTTTTAAAATCCCCTCTCTTTCCAGAAAATGGTGCTAGAAAATGCAAGGGTTTTCTCTTCTTTTACTGTCTTTCCTTAAGTACATAGTCACCCATTGTATAGTTTGATCCACTGTATAGTCTCTAATTCTTTCATGTGTATAAATTAGGCTTCCTTTGGAATAGATTGTATATTCTTTAACATATATTCTGAACCCACACAATACAATCTAAGTTTACATAAGAGATGAAGTAGTGAGATGCCTGGGTGGCTCAGTCAGTTAAGCATCTAATTCTTGATTTCTGCTCAGGTCATGATCTCATGGTTTGTGGGTTTGAGTCCCGAGTTGGCATGGAGCTTGCTTGGGATTCTCTCTCTCCCCTTTCTCCCCTCCCCCCTACCACTTATGTGTGTGTGTGTGTGTGTGTGTGTGTGTGTGCTCTTTCTCAAATAAATAAACTATAAAAAAGAAAGAGAGAGAGATGAAGCAGTGTGTGAACATTCTCATTCCCATCCTCACTCTTTATTTTATTTTTTAAATCTGGCCGTCTTTACAAAACAATACATAGTTCCTTAATTGGGGTGAAGGCAGTTCCTTCTGCATTTAAAAGATAATTTGATTTGCTTAGCTAGAACACATCCATCATTTAACATGAGGGAAAAAGCAATGATACTTCAAACAAAAGAAACATTTCATATAATTAAGAATAAAGGACAAGAATATTACAGTGTTTTCTATAATGGGAAAAATCTGCAGTCAAAATATTTTAGAAAAGAACACTGGTTAAATCAATTGTGGTGCATCCATTGGATGGAGTATGATGCATTCATTAAAAAACAGTTGAAGGCGCTTTAATGAAATGGGAAGAAGTACACAATGTGCTCTTAGGTGGGGGGAGAACAGTATTGAAAACTGCAGAGTATGAGCTCAATTTTGTAAATATTTCACTTATATATCTACAAACACAGAAAAAAGGATGGAACAGCAATATCTTAGAAATGGAAAGTATCAGGCTCCTGAGTTAAGCATCTGACTTCAGCTCAGGTCATGATCTCACAGTTCGGGAGTTCAAGTCCCACTTCAGGTGAGCATCACCCCCTCTTCAGGTAAAACACAAGCCCCTGGTGAGCCACAGTTCGTTCTCGTTCTCTCTCTCTCTCTCTCTCTCCCTCCCTCCTTCCCTCCCTGCCCCTAGCTCACTTGCACCCTCTCTCTCTCCCTCACAAAAAAAAGAAGGAAAAAGAAATATAAAGTATCTGTGGATGGTGAAATTATTGATGAAAATTTACTTCATTTCCATACAGCTATTACTTTTACAGTTGTTAAAAAGAACACATGTGGTAATGAAATCTAAAGTTAAAGAAGGATTTCAAGGCATCCCTTCAGGGGCGGTGCTGCACTGGGGAATGTGAGGATTGCCAGTTATCCTGTGCATGGGGTCAGGACCTAGCCCCTGGTCCTAACATTCAGAAAGTATAGCTTTAAGTAATAAGGTTGCATTACTTTTAAAATACCATGTAATTAAGGCTTTCCACAAAATCCAATGGATGTTTTTCACAAATAAGACAAAGCTTCTCTAGAAATAAACATGAGTACTTTGTCCTTCCATTCAGAAAGAATGAGGCCCTTTGCTATCCCATGCATTGCTTTGGGTGGGGGGGGAAGTGTGGAGCTGAGAAGACCAGCTGGTGGCCAGTGGTCACTTCCAAAAGAGAACAGGGAGGGCCACTCATCTGAAATAAATCCAGTGTGAGGACATGGGCCATTCTCCCTCAGTCCCTCCCCCTGCCCCAGCCAACGGAGAAGAGAATTCATAGCTAGTGCTCATTCTTCCAGCCAATATCCCTGCTGGTTTTTTTAACAAGGCATAAAACTTGCAATTCTATTAAAAACACATGTCTCTTGTTTCAAAGCATGGTTAGCAACAGCCAATGATATTCAGTAAACATGCCATCAACCAATAGAACACACTCATTGAACTCTAAGTCTCAAATTCTCAGTATTATATTTTTACAAAGAAACATAGGATCTTCAGGCTGGGATAAATTGAGATAATCTCTTGGGCCTTCTCTCTGACTTTTGAAACCTCTTCAATCTGCTTGAAAACAATAACTGTCCCATTTTTATCATTTCTCAAAGAAGATTAGTGGGGCAGAATTTTAAAAAGTGGGCAATGGGGAGAAAAGAGAAGGCTACTTAATGAACTACAGAGTGGGTAACAGGGAATCTGAGAGTTGGGCGGCTGTCAGTCCCTACATCTATATCAGCAGCCAACACGTGCCAACGAGAAGCCCCTACTGGAGTAAGGGGTTCTGCTGAGATGGGGCATGGACTGGAAGTTTGTGTCCCCTCAAAATTCATATGTTGAAGCCCTCACCACCAGCGTGATGGCATTTGCAGGCGGGGCCTTTGAGAGGTAATTAGGGTTAGATGAGGTCACCAGAGTGAGGCCCTCATGATGTAATTAACACCATTATAAAAAGAGGAAGAGACTCGGGTCTCTCACTTCTTCCTCTCATGTGACACATGAGGACATAAGGAGAAGCCAGCCATCTGCAAACTAGGAAGAGAGTCCTGCCCAGACATTGAATCTGCTGGTACCTGATCTTAGACTTTCCAGCCTCCAGAACTGTGAGAAATAAATGTGTAAGCCTTCCAGTCACTGGTATTTTGCTATGGCAGCCCGAGCCGACTAAGACATTGTTCAAATGGGGGAGACTTGAATTTGCTAAACTCTAAGGGACATTCACCACTGAGGAACTTGGGCTCTGCCACTAGACAAAGGCTTTAAATCCACTTCCCCACTCAACAGCTATAGTAGCATAACCTGGCTAAGACTTCAGTAGAACAAGGGTAACAAGGATGCCTCTTTCATGGGATTGCTTGACAATTAACGAGACCAAAATGTCACTAACAGAGGGCATGGGATGCCCTACTCCTCTCCCCCTCTACCCATGGTAATGCTGCAAGAATGCTCACGAGAAAGTCAATGTGAAAAACATATAAGCCAAGGTTGGGTGAGGAGAGACAGATACTCAGTCAGCAAAAATTGAGAATTATCTGTATGTCTGTGAACTGGAGTTTCTGTAGAACACAGGCCATATGGCCGCTTTGAAGCCAGTTCCATACACACAAATTACCAGGCATTTAAATGCTTCCCCTCAAATCCGGATGCTTGGGGTGGAGGAGAAAGATGGGAGGGAACCTCCAGATCAGATATTTTAGACTCCAGGAAAGGAAATAGAAAGCTTTATTTATCTGGGCTCCCCAGCCTGCTAATTAACTTACGGACTGGAAACTATTCTCGTGTGTCAGCGCCTGCACATCTTCTCGTTATTAGAAAAACATCTGCTCATTATCCCCATGGTTTCCAAATGTGAGAGAGGACCAGAGTTATGTTCCCAGATGCAAATGTATGACATCAAAGCTGCCTCAGGTGCTGGTGGTCCTCACAGAGTTAGAGCTTCAGGGAGATTAGAACAGGTATTGGTTTTTCTAAATAAAATAGGAAGAAAGCTTTCATCATTGAGGGTTCGGAAGTGATTGTGAGCGGAAAGACACCTGTGTATATACTAGAGGTCTGCTGCTTAATTGGGTCAAGAAGAAACATTTATCTTCACTCTGCCCCCTTTCCATATATATCTCAGGCTTTGGTCGCTGGACAAATATTTACAGGGGATCTACTGTGCGCTGGGTACTGGTTCTGTACAACTGCAGCCGTGTGGCCCCCTCCACCCCCCCAGGACATAGGAGCCCAACCTGGGAGCATGCCCTGCTCTTAACACTGCAGGAAGATTCCCGTCCTTTCCCCCACTGAACCAAAGTTGACCGACCCTCTTGGCCTACCCAGTTCTAAAGGGTTTCCTGGGATGTGGGACCTTCCATGCTGGGGTGTGGGACGGTCCCAGCAAACTAGGATGAGTTGGTCTTACCTTGCTCATGTGCCCTCTTCTTTCCCTTCTCCCCCCCCACCCCCACCCCCTTGGCAAGACAAATAGCTTCACTCTTCCCTCCCTAGGAGACTAAGATATCACAGCTTGAAAATTGGGTGGGGGTCTCTGTTTCCTCTCTGTAAATTGGAAAGAATATAAAACTCCCCTTCTCAGGGATGTTGGGGATATTATCAGGGCCTTATGGGAATGCAGCCTCCCTGGCTTAAATAAAGTGCATAGAGGGATAAAATAGGCACAACCTAAGTAAAAAGACTGACAGCTGAGGCTGGAGCTCGGGGTAAAAAGAAAAGGAACAGGAATGTAGGAAAGGAACAGAAGAGGGGGATCAAAGCAAGGTCCTCAAATCCTTCATTTCCAACCACTGGAAACCATCTGTTTAACTCATGGGCATCTCAAGCTCATTGTCCTCTGACTGTCTACCATCCCTTTCTTTTCCAAAGTTGGTCCCCTATCTTTCACTGTTCCCTCCGATCTCCTGAAAGGCCCCACCATCCACCCTGGCTCGAGTTTGAAATTAGGCCTTATCTTTATTTTCCCCTCTCCTCTTGCCCTGGATCTCACTCATCGCCTCCTTGTGTGGAGTCTTTCTCCCAGTCTCTCTCACACCTTGTCCTCCCCAACCCAATCCACTACCTCTGCATGCTGTCATCTGGGCCAAATCACTTCCCTGCTGCAACAGACCCTTGTCTCCAGCTTGTGCCCCTCCAGCCAGACTCCACTCAGAAGCCAAAGTGTGGTCTTTCTAAAGCATGGAGCTGACCCTCAAACCCTTTCCACAGATGCCCAATTTGGGGGGATTACATTCAGAATGGTTAGTGCATCATCCACCCTGCTTTCTAATCTGGAATTTCTGAGCCCTCCAGATGGTATCTTTCACCCCTCACTCTGCACCACCATGAACCATGTGTAGTTTCCTGGACACCTCATGCTGTTTCACACCTTAATGCCTTTAAAATTCAGCTCAAAAATAGCTTTCTCTTGAAAGGCATCCCTGACCACCACTCCCACCTTCTTAAGATCACTTTGGATTTAGATGTTCTCTGTCCTACCCCAACCCTCTCTACCACTGCGTGAAACGTACAGGGTATTGACTTGTCTTTCTGCCCTACCAGAATTTAAACCCACCGAAAAAGCAGGGACTCCATATGAGTTTACATCCCATATCTAATGGCAGCTGGGCATCTGGAGCACACTAGGCACTACAATAGCTGTTGAATGAGTAAATGAAAACCAGCAGCCTCATCCATACAACACAATACCAATGCCCAAAGAGGGTTGACATTCAGGAGTCAGGTCTCCACTGAGAGAACCAGAAAATACTCCAAGCAAAGATAAATTCCCCTCTTACCATCTGAGTGCTGGCACAAACCACAGTGAGAAGGAAGAGCGGGAAAGTAAGCAGCTTGGGCTTTGGAGGAGATGACCCAGGGCTGCCATCTGTCTCTGCAGGTGGTCACAATGTGGCCTTGGGCCACCTGCTTAACCTCCTGAATGTTGTGTTCCTACTTCATCATACAGGGATAGTAATAACCCACATCACCGTGTTATTATGAGAAGTAAATGAAATTATGTATGTAAAACTGTTAGTACTTGGCAGGCATGTAGAGTTGGTCCTATCCAGCCCCCTTCCTTTCAATGTCACCAAAGAAGAGTCAGAGCCTAATAAAATCTGTCTTTCCAATACACACAGGAAGCTCCTGCTGGTGAGACTCAATATAAAGAAACGGGGAGGAAGGCAAAGATTTGCTTCCGAGACTATAAACCTGGGGGAATTATGCATGACCCAGAGCACCCCAGCTGGGTTTAAGGTTTGTGGGCTCCTTGACTCGGAACATAGAAATCTCAGGACTCCCCACATCTGAGAGGCAGCTCATGGGGGCTTCATGCCAAACTCCCCCCCCCACCCCTGCCAAACATGTTCAGTGCCAGATGAATAGATCAGGAAAGACAGTGGGCTTTTCCCCACCTCCTCGACTTCCAAAATCACCATTTTCTACAAAGAGAAACAAGTCTGAAAGAGAACACGAGGAAACGTTAACAGTGGTTAACTCTGGGACAAGATTCCAGGTGTTTCTTTTTTTTTTATAATCTTCTTAATCTTCTTTTTATTTTCTACACTCTCTATAGTGAATTGCTTCTATTGTCTGAAAACATTGACAATGACTGTGTTATCCTTAGTAAAGGACCAGTGTTTCTGAGTTCCAGGCCAGTTGTGCCCCTGTGAGCACAATCAAGTAACATTCAGTTTTTTTTCTGGAATCTCTGACAGAGGAGGTTCAGAACTCTGTGATCTGGGGTCCAAGGATGGCCTGATGACCCTGGAACCTTCTAACTATCAAGCAGAATCATTACGGCCTTTGAGAGGTGAGCGGAAGAAAGACCTCCCCTAACATAGGATGCAGGCTCATTCAGGGTACCCACAGTTGTCTTTATGGTCAGTGCTCATGGGTAAGAGAAATCCACAGCTGAAAACAGATAATGTGGAAGAAAGTGGTGGAGGCTAAGACACTTCATAGGACAGGTTTCCTGGGAAAATTTACTCCTTGAAAGAAAGAAATGAAAGAATCATTAGAACTTGCCAAAGCTGTTCAAGTTTCTTGTAAAGGGTCTTTTTGGCTTAGTTAGGAAGAGATATGGGCAAACAAACAACAAATAGCCAGACTCTTCAATGCAGAGAACAAACTGGTAATAGCCAGAAGATTGGGGGGGAGGAAGGTGGGCAAAATAGGTGAAAGGATTAAGAGATACAAATTTCCAGTTATAAATAAATAAGTCATGAAAAGTACGCCATAGGAAATACAGTCAATACTATTGTACTAAGGCTGCATATTGACAGATGGTGACCACACTTGTGGTAAGCATTGCATAATATACAGAATAGTCGATTTACTATGTTGTACATCTGAAACTAATATAACATTGTGTGTCAACTAGACTTCAATTTTAAAAAAGAAGAAGAAGAAGATGATGACGTATGGAAGAATTCCTCTGCCAGTCCAGTCTTTGTTCATCCGTTTATTTGTTCATTCATTGATTCATTCGTCTGTCACTCACAGAGCCCCTGTGGGTACCAGGCACCCTGTCTGTGGGGCAGCTGATCAACGAAGGCCATCTGCCTATTATTCCCATTACCACCACCACTCAAGAGGGAATCTTAAGGAATAACAGTGGTTGGGTGTTTGTTTTGCTCTGTGAGTGTACATGCAGAGGGGGACACAGGAACGTGGAAATAAAAAGAAGCATAAGGAGAACTAAGACAGTTGATGGAAGAGAAGAATTCTGGAAAACAGAATCAAAAGATATCGCAGTAGGACTTTGGAGACATCATGTTCCTCTATCTTCCCCATGAAATCTTTAGTAAAATTTGCACCCTTCACCAAATGGTTTTGAAGTTGCACTGGGCAAGGATGTCAGCTGAAAGCAAAGGCTGATTGAGGAGGCTCAGAGAGGCCCAAATAAAGAGATGCTGTCCCTGCCCTCATGGTCCTATGGGACAGACACTACAAAGACAGGAGCACCTCAGGTGACGTATGCTAAGAAGATTGTTGCCAGGGGCTCGAGCACAACATTTAAGTGGCTTCAAAAATCCTCAGCAATCAAGAATCATAAAACGGATATAGTATTTCACAGAATCCAAATGAGTGCAAAAATGCACGATGAACAAAATGTCAAAATTCTGGAATAAAGTAAAGACAAGGCTGGGATCATGGAAGACAGGGTCATATTCTGTCTTTATTTCCCAATGTCGGTATTTCATTCAAGGTAGACATGCGTATTTATGCATTGTTTAATTTTTTAAAATAGTGCACTAAAATCTCATTCATCTTGATTACTGCATTTTTGGTGCATTTACATTTTGTACCCAAGGTAAGGGCCTCACTCCCCTCACCCCAGCCAGAGGTCTGAGGGAGCATCCAGGAAGGAGGGCCTAGCTCAGCCTGAGAGCCCAGGAAATGCTTCCCTAAGGAAGGTGGATTCTGAAGAATAAATGGAATCTAACGCATGCAGAAATGAAATGAAATGAAATAAAATAATAAAATAAAGGTAATCTAGCTCCAGGGCACAGCTTGGCAGGAGCATGGAGGGGCCCCATGTGTTTGTGGGAAGGAACACGAGCAGCGTGTAACTGGAGTGCTCAGCCTCATTTCATCTCCATGGTCTCCTTCCTCACTGGGTACCACTGAGTCCTTCAGTGTTTAGGGAGCAACGACTTCATGCCAGGTAGAGCAGATTCGAAGCTACGAGAAAATGCAGCAGATACTGCCTCTGCCCTCTAAGAGCTCATGTCAAGCCAAGACACCCTATGTAATTTTTGGCCCTTAACATTCTAGAAGCACTGTTTTTTTCTTTGACATTCTCGATGCTATCATCACTACAAAAGCATTATTTAGGAGTTGCCCCCATGATATCATTTTCTTTAAAAACAATATTCAATCTGACGCAGTCCTGCCGGGATGACCCATTTCAAAACGGGCTTTCGCAGGTGACATGCTGTCTGCTCCTCTCATTAACCTTGCATCAGGCTGCAGTTAGCTCACTCATTTCCCACAAGGAGCCTGAATCTTGAGACATTTAAGTGACTTCCTCAGCCGTGTGACCATAAGGGTGGAAGTGGGACTAGAATCCAGGTTTCCTAACTCCTGTCCCTTCATTGATTTGTGCAGGGGGACTTGCCAGCAAAGTGGAGAGCAATTTCCCTCCAGTTCTGTATAAATTTTGCTGAGAAGGCAGCTCCTGGCTTCACACTGATCGGGGCAAACTTGAATGCTCGTAGACTGCTTTGGTCCCTGCCGCAGTGGCAAGAGAATGAGCAGCCCCAGAGCTTCATCTGCAAAAGACAGAACAAGACAAAATGCTTTTCCCCCTCCTGCCGCCTGACCTGCAGATTCTGTCCCCCAGCAGGGCAGCCAGAGGGCCTGGAAAACTTGGTCCAACCATTAACTACACAGCAGGCCCTGTCAGGTGCATCCCCTCAACCTTGGATTTCACTTCACGCCAGGTCCCTGCCAGATCCAAAGCTGCCTCTGCCCACCACCAAATTTAAAACAAACAAGCCACCAAACCCAAGCCAGGCAGGGGCCTAAGGACAGCAGCATGCCTAGCTGGAAGGCGGCCCATCCTTCCCTGAGCAGTGGCCATTGGGACCCTGTCACCAGATCTCATAAGGCACCGTGGCTCCTCTCTGCAGGGGACGATGGGGCAGACCAGGGCCAAAGACACATCACCATGCTGAGCACTCACAGAAGTCCATGGCCCTCTCTCTGCTTCCCTCACAAGGGAGGCCAGCAACCGGCCGGAGGAGCAGCCTGCCCTGGCTGACCTGCGCCGGCCGAGGAGCCTAACAGACCTGTGGCAGAAGCCCATGCGGGGGACACAGAGGACTGCCCGGAGTGCAGTAAAAGGTAGGAAAGCAAGTCAGGGCAGAGACATGTCCCCTCTTTGGTGCCACCCGCTGCCACCTCCCACAAGCCCCTATACCCACCTGGACTTCTTTATGCCTTTGTATCACTGACCTTGTCACTGGCATCACTGCCACCGCAGGTAGCATTTACTGAGTGTAGCGGGCTGCACAGCCCCCCCGCCCCCCACCACCAATGTGTTCACATCGTAATCCTGGAAACCTGGGAACATTATCTTATTTGGAAAAAACTGGAGTTTTTGCAGGTGTGATTAAGGATCTCAAGAGAAGGCGCTTAGCCTGGATTAACCAACAGGCCCTAAAATGCAACCACACACCCTTACAAAAGAGGAAAGCTAGAGACATACAGAAGAGAAGACATGGAGAGCAGGAGGAGGCAATGTGACTGCGATGGCCTGGGTTCCAGGGATGTGGCCACAGCCCAGGAACATGCATAAGAAGACCTGCAAGAAGCAAAGGAAAATTCTTCCCCGGGGCCTTCTGAGGCTGCACAGCCCCGCCAACTCATTGACTTTGGACATCTGACCTCCAGAACTGGGAGAAAAATAAAGGTCTGTTGCTTTAAGCCACCCAGTTTATGGTCGTTTGTTCAGGCAGCCCCAGGAACCGAGAACGCTGGGCTCCACACCACTATCACCACAGGCAGCCTTTACTGAGCACATCCTGACTGTCCGCTGGCACATTCCAGCCCCAGCAGCGGTAGGCACTTTGCGAGGTTGCCAACAACTCTTGTTACTTCCAGTTAACAGAGGAGCAAACTGAAGCACCAGAATATTAAGGAACTTGCCAGGGCTGTTCGGGACCCACTGAAAGCCAGCCCCATCCAGCTGCTCTTCCCAGCCAGAAGACCGTAAGTGCTTTGACAGTGTCTTCCTTGCAACCACCGCAGGAATTTGCACATAGGAGTTGAACTCGTTTATATCCCACATGATATTTTTACCAGAGTTATCACTGAGGCTTGGCTCTTCCCAAAAGTCAGGGGATGATTAACTGTGAGGCCAGGAGACAACGGTTCAAATGACCCGAGTGGCATTCTGATGACTTTGCCAGCATCGACATAGCTCAGAGGGGCCTGTGGGAATTTCTTGATCCCCTTCTGAAGGAAGGACTTTGAAGCCAAGACCCCACCAATAGATACCTCAGCACTGACTACTGGAGCAGAAAAACAGCACAGTACTTCTGCCTTCTTTTGGAACAGAGTTTAAGGGAAACTGGACACACAAGAAGTACATCATAACCTTCTAGAAGTCTCTCTGGCCCAGACTACGGAACACCAGAAAAGATTCCTGAACCTTCTCTAGGAACAGAGAGGAGAATCTCAGAGGTCAGAGTTAGCTCCACTCAGGAACCTAAGGATACAAGCAACTTCGACAGGGCTCAGCAGAATGCAGTCGGAAGATGCGGTGACGGTGGGGGGGGAGGGAGGAGGGGTGTGCAGGGGGCGGGGGGGAGCGTGCAAGGACTAAATCTCACAACAATATCTTTCACTTGTCTTATTAGACACACTGTATATATGGAGAGAGGTGGCTGGCCTGACCCACAATTTCCCTTGTACACAACATACATTATGGCTTGATGTGGTTCTGTGCGCAAATGGGTCTGGGTCTGGATAAGACCACCCTGAATCCCATAGACCTGTGCCATTCAGCCCCAGGCCCCGGCCATCCCTGTCCTCGGATATAGAGCAGTGGCCCTGATGCTTTCAGCGCTGCTTACCAGGGTAGCCAGGAATGCCAATTACCCCAGGGAGGCCCATAAACCCAACGGAAACTGCTGAAAGAGTAGAGCGCCTTGCTGTGACCTAACTACCCCTCTTTGCACAGAGGAAACCTCATTCCCTCAAGCAGAGCAGCTTCGCAGAAGTATATTCGTTCAGTCTTCACTGAGAACAGAAAGGGAGAGGACCCTGGGAGCAACCACCACCATGAAGTGGTTCTCTCCAGCTTCCAGGAGTGAGAAGACAGCCTGCTGGTCCACCCCTTCCCATCCCAGCACTCAGTGCATGCATTTGCTCTGTCCATCCAGCACCCACCCTGGGCACCTGGTCGGGAAAATCGGGCCAGAGGCTCAGCATCCAACCCCTTGGGTTTTACCACAAAACCACAAAGTGGTGGTTGGAGGGGGAGTGTAGAGACTGAGAGGCAATAAGAAGCATGGATTGTTAGCAAACCCAAGGTTCTGGCATGTTCTGTGTGTAACTGGAGACTCTCAGAGCATGGGACCTAGGAGGTCAACTAATGGTCAATGGCAGCCGATCCAATGAGAAAGGGGCCAGCCTTGCTCATCTCTTTATTGCCTCCCCAGTGGACTTGTTTAGTCTCACCAGAGCCTTTGCTTACAAGGGTCCACATTTCCTATTTGCAACTCCTGAATTCAAAGAGCTTTGACAACTGGGTTTGTTTTGTAAGGTATCTGGCAGCAAAACCTGCCTGGTCTGCACTGTCTTGAGGCCATTTAAAGTCTTTCTTCATCTTACTCTGGTAATACTCCTATATTTTGCTGCCAAAATATCAGTTCATCTGATTATAAGCCCATTGGAAGTGGCATATAATACACTCTATGCATGGACTGACCTTTCTAAAGATCCAAAAAAAGAGCTGAGTTCTGAAACACATCTGGCCCTGAGGATTCCAGTAAGGGATTGAGAACATGCAGTTCTGAGGTTGAATGTGCTCCTGTGTTCCTCTGCCAGACGTGATCCACACTTACTGGAAGCCTCCACTGTGAGCTCTCCTGTCCTCAGACACCTTTCTTGAAGCTTGGTGACTTAGTTTGGACCTGCTGATGAACTTCTTGTCCATTTGTGAGCATACGATTTTGTCAATTTTTAGGTCTCAGGTGAATCCCCAAATGAATTAAATTCCCTCTGGGATCGAATCACCTGTTTGGGGTCAGCCTCACTGTACCCATTCCACAGCCTGCATATCTCAAGTCTATGAAGATCCTGACTGTTTAGGCTCTCACCAGACTGATTCCAGAACCCTACAACGGCAGGCGTGAGAAGACAAGGAGAGTCTAGAAGTAATAAGATAATTCAAAAAGGTGGCAGATCACAAAATTAATAGAGGAAAATTATCAGTTTCAATACATATAAAAGTGAGTTTGAAAAATACAATGGAAACCAACACAAATCTTCCTCAACTTGCAATGGAGTTACATCCCAATAAACCCATTGCAATGGAGTTACATTCCAACAAACCCATTGTAAGTTGAAAATATCACAAGTCAAAAATGCATCAAATACACCTCACCTACATAACCCAGAGCTTAGCTTAGCTCATCTTAAATGAGCTCAGAACACTTCCATTAGCCTGTACTTGGGCCAAATCATCTAACACAAGGTCTACTTTCTAATAGTGTTGACTATCTCATGTGATTTGTTGAATACTGTACTGAAAGGGAAAAATTGCATGGTTTTGTGGGGACAGACTGGTGGTACAAGTGCATGGGATTTTTTACCCTTGTGATGGCACGGCTGACTGGGAGATGCAACTGCCACAACGCTCAGCATCATGAGAGAGGATTGTACTGGGTATCGTTAGCCTGGGAAAAATGCAAAATCCAAAATTTGAAGTACGGTCCCTACTAAATATGTATTACTTTCACACCATCATGAGGTTGAAAAATAATAAATTCAACCATCATAATTTGGGGACTGTCTGTATCTCTATTTTCAACAGAAACTAAAAAATACTTTAAAACTATTTAAATACATTGTTATTCAATAAGAAATATGTATCAATATAGGAAATATGCCTGACCTATTAGAAAGTAACTTTAAAACTACTAATAAAGAAATATTATGAGGGTTTTTTTGTATAATGATGGCATTATAGCTTTTTTAAAAGAAAAAGAATCTCAGGGCACCTGGGTGGCTCAGTCTGTTAAGCGCCCAGCTTCAGCTCAGGTCATGATCTCACAGTTTGTGAGTTCAAACCCCACATCGGGCTCTGTGCTGACACCTCAGAGCCTGGAGCCTTGCTTTGGATTTTATGTCTTCCTTTCTCTCTGCCCCTCCCCCACTCACACTCTGTATTTCTCTCTCAAAAATAAACATCAAAAAAAGTATAGAAGTTATAAAAGAAATATATAAATAGTCTTCATCTTTTAGAAGTACATATTGAAGCACTTAAAAATGGAATAATGACATCAGTAATTTGTTTGAAAACAACACGGGGAGCGGGCTGCTTGTGGATAGGCAGCTGTGGCCCTGGGTTGAGAGTAGTAGAGGCTGTTTAATGGGTACAGGAAGCCTCATTTTACTGCTCTCACTACTTTGTGTCTCCTCTAAATTCTGCATACTAAGAAATTTTTAAAAAATCTATTGAAGGACTGGAAGAAATTTTTTATTTTATTTGTTTAGTTTTTTTAATGTTTATTTATTTACTTTGAGAGAGAGAGATAAAATTCAGACAGAGAGCAGGAGAGAGGGAGAGGGAAGGCGAGAGCCCAGGCAGGCTCTGTGATGACAGCTGGGACACGGGGCTTGAACTCACAAACCATGAGATCATGACCTGAGCCAAAATCAAGGGTCAGACACTTAACGGACTGAGCCACCCTGGCGCCCCAAGAAAATTTTAAGTTAAGAGAAAAACCTAGTGTGTTTTTAAATAAAAAGGCTCAATGTTTTTCCCTCCTAACTTACTATAAATTCAATGTGAACTTAATTAAAATACCAACAAGGAGTACTTTAAAAAGTTCCTCTGGAAAAATGAACATAATAGCGAGGAAAATTATGAAAGAGTAGGGAGTGGGGTTTATGGCAGAGAAAGCCTGGTCTTAGCATTAAAACTTAAATAAAGCAATTAAATGATAGAGAACAAATAGGGAAATGGTGCAAAATAAAATTCCAGAAATAGGCATAGGCACCCACTATGTGCCAGGCAGTACTCAAGATGCTTGAATAGTCAGCACCCAACAGAACAGACAAAAATTCTAAACTTTCAGTAACCAAATAAGAGAATTCATGTGGTGATAAATGCTGCAAAGGAATCAAGACAATGAGATAAAAAAGTGAGGAGGGTGACATCTGAGTTGAAGCCTAAGAAATTAATTGGGACAAAGATGGTCTAGGAGAAGGCCATTTCAGGCAAAGCAAAAGGAAAAACCTTGAACTCTTTGTTGAAATGAACTTCACGCCTTCAAGAGAAAAAGGACTATGGGTGATAGGAGGCCAGGAAGATAAGCGGGGTCCAGATTATATAAACCGTGAGGAATCTGGATTTTAGTCTAATCGAGATGGAAAGCCAGTAGAGGGTTTTAGTCTGCAGATATGATCTGATGAGCATTTTTGAAAAAATCACTCTAGCTACTATGTCAAGAGAGGACTCCATAAAGACAAGAACAGAGATGGGATTTTCAGATTTCCCCAGCAAGGGTCTACCCAAGAAGTCACGTTGACGTAAACTAGCTAGAAGTGGTGGAAATGGTAACTAGTGGTCTGCCCTGGGATACAATCTTGAACTAGTGCCAATTTGCTGATGGGTTAGAGACAAAGGAGGAGAAAAAGAAAGAAGTCAGGATTATGCCTCCTGTCCTGATCTGAGTCACTGGATAGGCAGTGATGCCATGAACTGAGAAAGAGAGACTGAGCAGGAACAAATCAAGGACTCTATTACCATTATCATATCTATCATTTGAGATGCCTATCAGACATCCAGGAAGAGTTGGCAGTAGGCAGGTGGCTGCTACAGGAAGATGGCGCTCAACCTTGGAAATGTGTATTTAAGTGTCACCAGCAGAAAGATGTCATGAGGGGAACATTTCAGATCTAGGGGGAAAATAGTGTTTGGCAACCAGTGTTGGGACAACCAACTTCTTGCATTTGGGGATAAAAAAAAGCTCATGTGAATTCCAATTTCAAGCTCAGAGCAAAATAATTTCTAAATCGGTCAAAATTTTTAAAAAATTGGTGAATATACATGGAAAAGTGGCCCTCCTGCACCCCTGCTGGGAGTGTAAATTTGTTGTAAATTCTCTTAGGAATAATATGATATTGTTTATCAAATTTAAAATGCATGTTTACTTCGTTCCAGTAATCTTATTATCTGTATTAATTTATCTCACAGATACACATGGAAGAAATTGTATGTATAAGAATGGCCATTGCAGACTCATTATAGTATAAAAATTAGGAGCAAGCCATGTGTCTCAGCAGAGGACTGGCTAAATAAAGGATCATATGTCCCCACAATGGACTTCTTTGTAAATTATACAAAAGGGGAAGGGAGACTTATGTGCTGATATCGGACTATCTCTAAGACATATTCAATGAAGAACAGCAAAGTACAGAGCCTCTTGCGTTTCATTACCCTCCTGTGTAAAATACATGTACGTTTCTGTACAAAGGCCTTCAGTTTCATTTTTTATCATTCTACACTGTTTGAATTTTGTGAGTACGTACTTTTTTTTTAATTTAAAAAAATTTTTTTTATTTCTGAGAGAGAGAGAGAGACAGCGTGAGCAGGGGAGGGTCAGAGAGAGAGGGAGACACAGAATCTGAAACAGGCTCCAAGCTCTGAGCTAGCTGTCAGCACAGAGCCTGATGCAGGGCTCAAGGCCACAAACTGGGAGATCATGACCTGAGCCAAAGTCGGACGCTTAACCAACTGAGCCACCCAGCCTCCCCCGTAAGTACGTATTTTCTATCAAAAAAAAAAGGGGGGGGGATTATCTGAACAGTAAAATTATTAGTCACTTTTTTTCTTTATACTTCTGGGTGTATTTTTTAAAAAGCAACCTAGCAATGTTATTAGAAAAAAAAGCCAAAGAGCGGGATGTGGGACCATCCTACTGTCTAAGATTGTAGACAAATCACTTTATTTATTTATTTTTTTAAATATTTTTATTTATTTCTAGGAGAGAGAGAGAGAGACAGTGTGAGCAGGGGAGGGTCAGAGAGAGAGGGAGACACAGACTCCGAAATAGGCTCCAGGCTCTGAGCTGTCAGTCAGCACAGAGCCCGATGTGGGGCTCGAACCCACAAACCGCGAGATCATGACCTAAGCGAAAGTCGGACGCTTAACTGACTAAGACACCCAGGCGCCCCTAGACAAATCACTTTAAATCTCCATGAAAATCTTACAACCTTCTTTTCCAATTCTTTTTTTGTTTTATTATTATTATTATTATTTATTATTATTATTATTTTAGCGTTCTGAGCTGAGATTTTGTACCTTCAGGCACTGTTGGAAGCAGCCTGTCCCCAAAGCCAAGCTGTAAAAGTTGAAGGGGACCTACAAAGCTGCCAAACAGGGTGTTTAATGAGCAAAACTTAAGGGTCGATGCAAATTGCCCACAAACACCAGATGGCAAGGGTCATGAAGGAGGTCACCTCAGAGAGCACTGGTCAGGTCCAGAGGAAAAGACAAACGACCCCCATCAGATTTAGAGAGCAGGAGAGTATCACGGGATTCCTGTAGCTCACAGAAGAACGGGAGGGGTTTTCCTACCGCAGCTCAGCTCGAGGATGAGGAGCTGGGGAAAGGGAGGAGCTGAGGATGCAAAAGAATAAGGCATCTTGTGGTGGAAACGGAGTGTTTTGGCCTGTGTGAGATTCACCTGCAGGGCTTTTGCGTCTTAGCTCCTGTGAAATCCCAAAATGTCTGAACCATGTACGTGTGTGCGCATGCATGTATGTAACACACACACACACACACACACACACACATACAGCCTACACACTGAGAATGCACTAGTTGTATTTAACCCTGGAGAAAAAAAGAAAAAAGCCCAGAGTTTAATTAAAGGGTTATTAAGAATTTTAAATGAGGAAGGAAGGTACCCAATTAGTCCTAATTTTTACATTTCTTTAGCCTTCAAAATTATATACCTTATTTAAATGCAAAGTTAATAGAATCAGTTAGTGCTAGGCTTATTTGTTGTAATATAGCCTTGTTTTTAATAGGAAGCAAAAGTGTTCCATTCCACCTCTTCCAATTAAGCACTTTTATGGGGAGCTGGGCTGCAGGAAACCCAAAGCTATCACTGAGGCACCAAGACCGCGCAGGGGGCAGTCTGCCCTGACTGTGGACATAGTACCTTGGCAGAAATAAACTTCCTAGCATTGGCGTTGCATACTCAAAAGTGACCACAGACATCCAAGCATCCCACTCTGATCCCCTCCCATCATCGAGTCTAACCTACATCTCTCTGCCAAAGAGAGCATCTCTTCCCCCTCTCCCAGCCTGTATCCTACAGGAAATGCAGAACAGCTGCTTCAGGCCCACAAACCTACCCCCACCCTCACCTCCTCTGGTTTAGCCAGTCCCAGCTCCTTGAAACTCTCCTTTTGGGTCTAATTTTCCAATCGTATAATTATCTCCGTGGGTCTCAGGGAGAAGAAAGTATATGGTGTTCCAAAAAAAAAAAAAAAATTATACCCTTCTTTTGGTCCTATACTCTGCATTTTCTGCCCCTGGGAAAGGAATCTAAACTATGCCAGTACAATATATTTAGTAGGAGTGAGCACCTCTGCCACACTGTTTCTTTCAAGTTACTACTGCCTTCTTGGGAGAAACTAGCTCAGGGGAGTGGGGATTTTTAAGTGGTGTTTCCATATTCACCCAAAGCATGACGAGCCCTGAGAACAACAGAGCATAGGCTAGGCTTCTAGCCAGAGAGGGTTGGCCAAACACTGATCCACTTAAGCTTATCGACACAGTCTCGAGACAGGAAAACAAGGATTCAAGGTTTAATGAAGTCAAAATCATTAGGAAAGGAGAATTGAAGAAAATATATACCCATTGATTCAAATAGTTGCTAAAATCAGCTTGTAAATATCCTAAAACAATATTAATCAAACACTTTTTTTTAAGTTTATTGAGAGAGTTGGAGAGGGGCAGAGACAGAGAAAGACACAGAATCTGAAGCAGGCTCTGCACTGCGAGCTTGGGGCCTGCTGCTGAGCTTAACCTCACAAACTGTGAGACCATGACCTGAGCCAAAAGCCAGAGTCAGATGCTTAATCGACTGAGCCATCCTGGCGCTCCCAAACAATTTTTTAAGTTAAGTTCTATGCCCAATGTGAGACCTGAACTCACAACCCTGTGATCAGGAGTCACATGCTCTACCGCCTGAACCAGCCAAGACACCCCTAATCAAACACTTTTAAGGTAAAAATTTTTATTGTAAGAGTTGACTCTTGAAAAGGTTTTATAGTTCCCACATAGCATGTTATGGTCCAATATGGTAGGAGAAGCAAGTGTTGATGGGCAGATTAACACACACACATGTATTTTACACATATACATACATTTTATGTTGTACATACATTTTGTGTATATATTATATGAGAAACATGAACCCCAGAGTATTTTAGTTTCTTGAGGCCATAAAACTAATAAATAGAAGTCCTGGATTCAAACCCAAGCTGGACAATAAATCCTGTGGAAAATGTATGTGATCTGTGATATCAAATAAGTTCCCAACCCACGAGGACAGACGACAGTCAAGTTTTAGTTGTCATTAGAGAGGAAAAACACACTCCTATAAGAAACCCCATAGTCAGTGCAATTCACTGTCTTGCTTTTTTAATGCCTTGAGTTAAGATACTCTGATATTAAACAGAGATGTTACTAAATGCACTGCAGAATCCTGGATCAGATCCTGGAACAGATAAAGGACATTACTGAATTTGAATAAAGTGCGGAGTTTAGTTAATAGAAATGTGCCATGTTGGTTTCTCAGTTCCGACAGATGTGCCACTGTTATGTAAAATGTTAACAAGAGGGGGAAAAGGAGTGAAGGGTAAGCAGAAATTCTTTACTACCTGGACATTTTTTCTATTTGTCTAAAATTACCACAGAAGAGAAAGTTCATGAAAAATAAACACATTATAAGTTATCAATAAGCCAAGAGTCTTAAACCTTTAATGTTTATCACATGTTAAAGGAAGGAAACAAGTAATTTTCCACCCAAGTTGTGACTCCATATTCAGAAGCACTTGGTGATAATCTGGCAAAGGTCTACATTCATTTACATTTACATATACGGTGGTAATTATTTTGCAGGTGCTGACCTTGAGGGTAAGAAGGCTGGGGCAACCCTGGGAAGGAGTTCCGAGATGGCCAGTCCCCCAAATGGACATCGACTACTGTCTGAGAAGCCAGGACCAGCTACAGACGCACAAGCTAGACCAGTCCCTGCAGTGCATCTCAGCAAACTGCGGGAGACAAGCTGCCAGACTGGGCACGGGCTCCCTGCACCCACGACAGGAGTATTTACAAACCCAGCAGGACCTGGCACCTGGTCAGGGATTTCAAGGACAAGCCAGCAGCGTTTCCAGAGAGCAGCAGAGTAATTAAGCTCACATGTCCAGACGAGAACCCTGGCGTGCCCGGGCTGCAGAGCCAAACAGGCTTGCGCTTGGCCGTCTGTGTGTGTTCACCACCAAGAATCTGGCCCCAGAAACAGGAGCAACACACAGGTCGATTCCAGGCAGCACAGGAAGACTTACCTTCCTAAGGCTGACATGAAATGAGGAATATTTTTTAAAAATTGGTTTTCAAAGGACAAAGTTCCTCCCGATCCTCAGGATGCTGAATCCACAGTCAGCCTACTGTGCCTCCCATTAGCAGTTGCCTCAGAGATTTTATTTGTACTCAGCACTATTCTGATTTCCTCTCTGATTAGATGGATGGGTGAGAGCCTTTCTGTTGCACTGTCTGCAAGCAAAGCTTTGGAGATTCCTAATATCCGCTCTACTAGTTCCCTCTGACAAGAGCCTTTGCTGTGAAGAGAAGCTGGAGTCACTATCATACTTGTCCCTTAGGATCCAGGCAAATTCTGGTGACAGGTGGCCAGTGCAGGGCCTTTTCCTCTCCAAGCTCACCCTCCGTTCAGGTTTTTCATATGTACCCAATTGTGAATGAATGAAAGAATGAAGGAAGGAATACATGAGTGAATGGAGACTTGTGAATCATTTCATGAGTACAACATAAAATAATTCCATATTTGATATCTAAGCAAGATGCTGTGTTAGATACATTTAAAATTGTTGGAGCAGGGGCACCTGGGTGGCTTAGTCGGTTAAGCGTCCGACTTTCGCTTAGGTCATGATCTCGCGGTTCGTGGGTTCGAGCCCTGCGTCGGGCTCTGTGCTGACTGCAAGCTCAGAGCCTGGAGCCTATTTCGGAGTCTGTATCTCCCTCTCTCTGACCCTCCCCTGCTCATGCTCTCTCTCTCTCCTAGAAATAAATTAAAATATTAAAAAAAAATAGTTGGAGTTGAATATTTGGGGGTTAATGGTATTTGAGGATTTGATAAAATTCTACATACAGCCTCAGTCTTTTTATATAAGTTTAGGCATTCTACAGAGCCCTAGCAGGTGAGTTTAACAGTCCTTGGTTGGTACAGTCTCAGTACTACAGAATCTAAGCAACTTAGTAAAAAAAGGAACCTTCAAAAATCTAATATTCATTCCAGAAAGGAAGTAAATTCAAAATGGATAAGTAGACATAAGTACACAACTTTCCAAATTTTCAGCCCATTGGTGAGAAGTGTTTGCTCATCTGAAAACAGGTATTATTTCATTGGGATGCTACAGAGTAAATTAAATGAGCTAGTATTTAAAAGCCTGGAAACAATGCCTGGCACAGAGTAAGCACTGCCTAAAAGTCTGTTATAAAAACCACAACTCAGTACAACACAATGTAATAACAAGTATCTTATCAGGTCACAAACACTCCGCAAGAGAGCTGTGATGAATCTCAGTGTCCTTCTCAGAGACAACATTTCTCAAGATGAAAGGCAAGAGCAGCTGCCTTAACCCACTCTTTAAAATCCTCAGTTCTTAAGAGGAAAACTTTTGAAAGCATAAGCTCCTGGAAATGTCTTTAAGCATAAGCTGCTTTGTGAAAGTGAAAAAATATTTTGATTTCCACACGAAAACTTGGAATCTGTACCAATCCAGGAGGGATCTTTCAGTCGAGTGCAAAGAAGAAGCACCTGTAAAGTCAATTTAACAGGAAGATAATGCTCTGATAAGCGTGTCTCCCACAAAAGACAAGATGGCACTTCTTGGTTTGTTCATGGAGGGAGACTTGAACCAGAGGCCACCATTTTGGCCACCTTTCTTCCCCTCACATAGTGTGTAGGACATCACCACGTGTCTGGAAAGAAAGAGGATGTGGAGGAGGAGGAGGAAGAGGAAGAGAAGAGGGAGAAGAAGAGGAGGAGGAGGAGGAGGAGTTCCTGAATGAGGCAAGAGCCTAACTGATTCTCTCTATCACATAACCTAAAAGCAAAAATAAGGAACATGATTTAAAATGCCCAGACTAGGCATGGAGGAGGGCATATGTGGGGATGAGCACCGGGTGTTATATGGAAACCAACTTGACAATAAACTATTAGTAAAAATAAATAAATAAAATAAAATAAAATGCCCAGACTATGGAGGGGGGCGCTGTGATGCAGGACTGAAGACCCCAGTTGCCGCAGTGCCCCCAGCACACAGCTCTGAGCTCCCACTCTCCTGATGAATTACCCTCAGCAGCTGCTTCGAATGTGAAGTATAAAGGCCCAGCTCCCCAATTATTATTAGTCTAGAGCTCCTGGGGTTGGGAGGGGGGGTGCCGAGTTCTTGGCTGGGACCACACTGCCTCCCAGCTTCTCCCCTGGCCCAGTTCCATGTCCCACCCTTCCCCCACTGGATCTGATCACAAGATATGCCCAAAAGCTTCTCTGTGGTATTACCACTCAGAGTTGGCCTCCAAGGAAACCCAACCCGCAGCTCACACAGGCCCTAGGGGAGTGCCTGTTGACCACCTTTCCCACCTGTTTGGGTTTGTATAAGGAGCTTTACTGAGGTATAACTGACATACAATAAACTGCACATATTTAAAGCATACAAGTTGATAATGTTTAACATATGTATATATCCAAGAAACCAACATCGCAATTAAGAGGATTCTTACCTAGATGGTGGGTCTCACATAGATGATGGTGCAACACAGACCATAATCTGGTGCTTTTCAGGCTTAGCCTCCCCAAATCCCAAATTTGCATTCTCCACCCCGTTCAGCTTCTGGCACAAAACAGTGTTACTTGACCTCTCTCTGCCTTCATTTGTCATGTTGAGGCAACAAGAGCACCAACCTCGAAGGGCTATTGCATTGATTAAATGAAATAATGGAAATCAGTGCTGTGCTCTCAACAAATTGCAGCCATTAATGTTTTATGATTATGAATCCCAAATGTTTCATCTGGCTCAGACTACTTCCTTCTCCAACTCCCACATTTCTCTACAGGCTCCCATCATCACTGAGGCATCCAGTCGGCCACAGAGTTCTGCCTCGTCTTCCCTCTTCCCTTCCCTCCCTGTCCTCTGACCGCCACCCTCGTCCAGAATGCTATCACCTCCTGCCTTCCCTTTTATAATTGCCCAGTTCAGTGGTTTCTAGACATCTGGATTTCACAGGCCAATAAAAAGTTTACAAATTATTTTTGGAACTACAGTATTTCTAACTTTCCTTCTGCCAATAAAGAGACTAAATAAATATCATTGAGAAACACCAGAATTGAATGAATGAGAAGACAGGTTAACCTCTTCCAAAGTAGGAAGGCCACAAGTGCCAAATCAAGCTGTTTTTAAAATGACATGTTTAGCTTTAAGAAAAACTCCCTGCCCAAACTTTCTTCTCCTCAGCTAGCCCTGACTGATAGAGATTCAGCACTAACCAGCACCTGCCGTTTCAGACAGAGTTTGGAAGCATGTTGGTCTAAGTCTCCTTGACTGTCTTAGCTCAGGCTGCTGCAACAAACTGCCATAGACTGGGTGACTTACACAACAGTTATTTTTCACAGTTCTGGAGGCTGAAGACTCCAAGATCAAGGTGCTTGCTGATTCGGTTCTCTTCCTTGTTCTGTCCTCACATGGCAGAGAGAGAGAGAGGTAGCAAGCACTCTTCTTGCTAAGGGCACTAATCCCATCCTGAGAGCTCCACCCTCCTGACCTAATTACCGCCCCAAACCCTCATCTCAGATACCATCACAACAGAGATGAATTTGTGGTAGAGGATGACACACAAACATTCAGTCCACAGCTCTGACTGACCTCTGTCCTCACTATCCCACACAAATCCCCCTATAACAAACCCTATGCACATGACCTTGCTGGAAATCCAAGAGTCACACCCTGTCGTTCTGGGCAGGGCTTGTCTAACATAACATCCCAAGCTCAGCCACAGCGTGTCCCCAGCGCAACAGTTTGCATTTTAGACCTCAGAATGCATCATCCCATAGAAACATGGAAATGTGAGGAGTGCCTGGATGGCTTAGTTGGTTAAGCGTCCGACTTTCGCTTAGGTCATGATCTCACGGTTCGTGGGTTTGAGCCCCGCATCGGGCTCTGTGCTGACTGCCAGCTCAGAGCCTGGAGCCTGTTTCAGAGTCTGTGACTCCCTCTCTTTCTGACCCTCCCCTACTCATGCTGTCTCTCTCCTAGAAATAAATAAAACATTTTTTAAAAAATTAAAAAAAAAAAAAGAAACATGGAAATGTGGGGGGCGGGGGGAGACCCTTCTGCTCCAACACGGTTTGTACTAAGGGGAGCACAGCCCTGTCCTCAAAGCCCAACAGAACCAGCAGCCACAGGTAAGACAGCTACACTGGGGAAAGAGCTAGATTTCCAACCTGAGATGCTCCAGTGGGGAACCCTGCAATACCAGTTGAGAGACCAGGTTGGCAGTTCTCTGCCACTCTTCTTTCCCCACACTGGGACGCCTGCTTTGGGTGACTTTCCTGGTGCCGCAGTCATTTCTGCACCACCACCACCACCACCACCACCACCCACCCCACCCCCGCACACCTCACACCATCTCAAACCTTCTTCCTAAAACGCAAAGCAAAGGTCTCCTAAGAATGTTTACTGTTACCAGCAATTGGAAATGGACAATAGTTAAAAATAACAATAGGCAAGGTGATAGCACTTCTAGAAGTGTACAAAGAGTTCATCAGCAGAATTATACCTAAGTTCAGTGGCACATAAAGGGGGCGAATCCTCCCACCCCCAGCCCCATCTGCCTTAGGCCTTCTCCACTCCAAAACTGCAGAAGCTTTTTTGGCTCCAAAAACCCAAACCCTAAACCCTAACCCTAGAGACTATCTTCTCTGAACCTCCTAGAATTTCAGGTTGGCACACCTGAAAGTCTTACTTCTCCTATGCATCTCCCCACCACCCCCCACTTAAACTCCTATTAAAAAAAAAAGCAAAGACTAGAGGCACCTGGGTGGCTCAGTTGGTTAAGCGTCCGACTTCGGCTCAGGTCATGATCTCACAGTTCGTGGGTTCGAGCCCCGTGTCGGGCCCTGTGCTGCCAGCTCAGAGCCTGGAGCCTGTTTCAGAGTCTGTGTCTCCCTCTCTCTCTGACTCTCCCCTGTTCACGCTGTCTCTCTCTCTCAGAAATAAATAAAAACAACAACAACAACAAAAACAACAAAGACTAAAGCACAGAGTGGGTCTCTGGGTACTGAAAGGGCCCTAGTGAGATCCTTGTATGTATCAAAGGCAAACTCAGATCCGCTGTCACTCACAGAAGGTGGCTAACTCTTCCTGGATGAGCAGGACAGGAGCCCCCTGGGCCAGAGGAAGGATTGGGGAGAGAGGGACGCAACAGCCACCCCTTTAATCAACCTGAGGGACTAAGGAGGAACCAGAGGGAGAGACTGAACTTGCTGGGGCAGAACCCAGCAATTGCAAGGACACCTTTGAGCCTCTGGGTCCCACGTGCTGCTGTGGACCACTGCCACTCAGTGGGGTCCCCCAGCCTGCATGAGCCTGGAGTGCAACAGAAACAGACTATTGCCCCCCCACCAGGCCTGCTGAATTAGAATCTGCATTTTAACAAAATCATGTGTACATGAAAGTCTGAGAAGCAGTGCTCTAGAATATCCAGGTCAGTGGTTCTCCAACCAGCGTAATTTTGCCTCCCACCGGGTCATCTGGCAATGTTTGAAGACGTTTTTGGTTGTCACTACTGGGAGCCACTACAGGCATTTAGTGGGTAGAGGCCAGGGATGCTGCTCGACATTTTATAATGCACAAGGCACCTCCCACTTAAAGAATTACCTGGCCCTAAATGTCAACAGCGCTGACACTGAGAAACCCTGACCTGGATAAAAATGTCCAGGAGAGAGTTGGAGGAGAGGACAAGTGTGGACCACAGACCAGCACAGCAGCAGAGGCGGAGACTATTAAATGCAAAATCTCTGACCTGACCCCCACCGATGGCATCAGAACCTATGACACTCTGGGTGGAGCCCAGGAATCTGTGATTTAACAAGCTCTCCATGTGAACCGCATGCCTGCTTTATTCTTCTCAGATTTTGCACTGAGAAGCGTTAGCATAGGCCATGGGGCCCCGCCCTCCGACAGCAATCAGGAAAGGCAGGCTGAGCCAAGTTCTCCCGCTGGTCCAGGATTCCCACCAGTAAGAACTGCGGCCAGGATTGGAGGAAGGGCCAGCTCTGGTGGCTGTGGAGGCGAAGGGGCAGGCACCAGCCTCTTTGCTACACAACTGAGGGACAATGATGTAGAGGTGTTGGCCACTGCTGTGAGCAGTGTGCCAGGCACATGGTCCTGATGCTGACCACAAGAGTACCCTAGCATGACAGCTCACAGGAAAAGGAGAATTCAGAGCTCTCAGATGACAAAGGCCAGACAACATCCAAGATGATATTACTGCACCATGTCCTAGCACTGAGAGTAAGGAGGATGTTAGTGATGGGGGATTATATTTAATGTTTTCAGCCCTTCAATGCCACCTCCTCTGGAAAGCCTTCCCTGATCTTCTCTGATGGAGTCATCATCTCTTTTTTGCTATTTTCCATTCACTTTCCTCATCCTTTCATTGTCTCCCTACACGGAGAGTTCTGCTAATTCTCATGCCCATAACAGGGCAAGTTCCTTGACGACAGAAATTATATTGTAGCAGAGGTTGGGGACACAGCTTCCTGGAGATCACCTATGGAGGTCTCAAACCTGCTCTAGTGTTCTTCTGACTCTGCCTGAGGAAGTGTCAGGGAGTTTACTCCCCCAGAAGCAACGCATGCCCAATGAAAGAATAAGAGTGGGAGTTGATGGATAAATAATCCTCGTTATTTATCATCTTGGACAATTCTGAGGTGTGATCTGCACAGTCTTGCAGAGACTCACAGAGGCCCTGAGCTGCCATTGCCATTGTGATACCAGTAACGTCACTGGCACACCCTTGATCAACTTTCCTCCTTTCCTCTCTCACCTCCCCATTCCTCACCACCCATTTCTGCACTCAAATGACCTTCCTGCACCCAAACCCTTGCCTCAGAGTCCGCTGTTGGGGAAACCCAAACTAAGACAGACATTTTGCTTCCTGCTGAATCCCCAGTATTTAGTCACCTCCCTAAGCAAAGTAAATGCTTACAAATATAAATATTTGTGGAAAATAGATAAAAGTCTTTTCATGCCTGGAAAATCGAAAAACAGCAGCAAACAAAAATTAGCAAAAATTCACTGATGGCTTGGGTGATATAATCTAGAAGAATCTATCTACATTTCCTCTCCTCGAGTTTTAGTCGCAACTCTTAAACAACAGTCACCTAACTATAGAAACAACTGAATCTCAGGGTGTAGGTGGCTCAGTTGGTTAAGTGTCAGACTCCTGATCTTGGCTCAGGTCATGATCTCATAGTTTGTGGGCTCGAACCCAGTGTCGGGCTCTGCGCTGACAGCATGGAGACTGCTTGGGATTCTCTCTCTCCCTCGCACTCTGCCCCTCCTCCACTCAGACATGTGTGCACGCACGTTCTCACTCTCAAAATAAGTTAACAAACAATAACAACAACACAATAGAATTTTATCATCATGTAGAGAAAGGAGAACTCAGTGGATAAGTGTTCCAGCTCTGGAGTCTGGTAGAAGGAGGCCCAAATTCCTAGCCCGGGTAACTGCTAAATGTCCTGGGCCTCAGTTTTGTCACCTGTCAAAGGGGAGTACATGTTTGCAGGGTTGTGGGGAGGATTTAATAAGATAAAGGATTTATTAAAGGATTTAGTATAGTCCTGGTCAAGCATAAACCCTCAATAAATGTTCTCAACATTATTATCATTATCATTACTACTGTATTGCCTGTTTAAGGTTATCTTCATGTTTGTTCAGGTGATAGATGGTAGCAGAGTGCCTGGTACCTGACAGACACTCAACAATCAGTTACTGCATGAATGAATGAAATGATTATCCGAAAGGAAAATATAAAAACCCTGTAAAAATTTCTGGGGCACGTGGGTAGCTCAATCCATTAGGGGTCTGACTCTTGATCTCAGTTCAGTTCTCCATCTCAGGGTCATGAGTTCGAGCCCACATTAGGCTCTGCCCAGCATGGAGCCTACTTAAAAATAAAAAATAATTTTAAAACTCCTAACAATTTTTCCTATTCTTTAATACTGCCTGTTACTCAAAAGCTTTGTAAACTTAGGAGAGTCAACCTGTCTGGTTTGTAGGCAGTACCTGTAAAATTTGGATTAGTATTAGATTCGTTCTTTCTTTTTTAAAGATAGATGTATGTATGTATGTATGTAACCTCTACACCCAAGTGCGGCTTTAACTCACAACCCTGAGATCAACAACCAAATGCTCTACCAATGGGGCCAGTCAGGCACCGTTTGATTAGTATTAGATTTTTTCTAAGGCCTCTTCCAGGCCTTCACTTGGAGATGAAATAACTCCCAGGAAAGGGTGGCAGGAGCCATTTCACACCTGGAGGTTGGAGCAGAACAGGGAGCCGCAGATAAACAGAGTACTCACCCCCAGCCTCACAAGGAGGGAGCTTCTGATACTGCTCCCTTCCTTGGTTAGATTGGTTTTATTTTTAGTTAAAAATCAAAACAAGGGGCACCTGGATGACTCAGTTGGTTAAGCATCAGACTCGATTTCAGCTCAGGTCATGATCCCAGAGCTTATGAGATCAAGCCCCGTGTTGGGGCTGACAGTGTGGAGCCTGCTTGGGATTCTTTCTCTGCCTCTCTCTCCCACTCTCCCTCTCTCTCTCTCAAAATAAATAAACATTTAAAAAATAAAAAACAAAACACCTCCCCAAATTCCCAAGAAACTGCTGAGATGCTATTTCTACCTTTCCGCCTCTTATCCTTCATTCTCTACTACACTTCATTAAAAAGCAGGCCCTCTGGAAATCACCAAGCATTCACTGCAGATTTGAATTATTTTTTCTCCAGCCTATCATTAGCTATATTTGCCTGCAAATAAGATTGATGTTCTTTAAAGCTCATCTACTTGCAGCCCCAGAATGTAATCCCCTCCCGGTTATTACCATCCGTTTATGACATAAGGAACAGCAGGAGACCTAAACTCCAAACCCAAATGATCTTGACATGCAAATGTGGCATAAAAACCCAACAACACCAGAAGATTTCAAAGAATGTAGTGGCAACAGAGCTGCTGTTAGCTGCATGTACCTGAGTTTTCCAGGCAATGGTCAAAGCTGCTCTATGATGGACCAATTAGACCCAAAGTTCTCTGCTCCACGTCAGAATCCTCTCACAGGGCAGGTGGGGGCGCACCAGGGTTTTGAGGGACAGGGATGGCTTTCTCCACAGGAGGCACAAAAAGGTGGTTTGTATTCATCAACTCTTTCCTTTTTACCAAAAAGTAAATTCCTGTACAGACTGGAAACCAGACCCACGCATCTGCATGTACGACGAGAGTGAGGTAATGAAAGGAAGTCAGTTGGTTAGAGAACTTGCTCTCTATAGACTTCCCTCACCTTCCTCGAGCAGGGGTCTGACTTTTCTCAAGTACCATCACCCGCACTGCGTCCTGCCTTCTGGTGGTCAAGACGGCCCTTGTCGGTGAGCCGGCAGCCACAGGCGGACCAGCTGGCGTACTGCACACACGCTCCACTCCAGGCCCCTGCCCTTCTTCCTCCTTACACTTGTTCCTTCCTCCCTCACATCAGCGCCTGGCTGGCTTGTGTTCCAGGCTTCTGCTCAACTGTCACTCTCCCAGAGCAGCCTTCCCTGGCTATACTCTCTAACCAGGCCCCTCCATGACTCTGGAGCCCCCGTACTTGCACTTTTTTTCTCCAAGAAGTATTAGGTTCCTGAAGTTATGCTGCATATTCGTTACTTTACTTGTTTCCTGTCATCCTGGCCTCTCCTAACACGTATGCGCTACGTGGGGCTGAGGTTTCGAAGGCCTTGCTCACCACTACATCTCTACTGTCACAAGAGTGCATATGGCAGCTCCCTGCATATATACTGAGCGGCTGATCAGCTGCTCTTGGCCTGAGAGGTCACACAGGAAACAGTGGCGCCACCTGGTAGGCTGGGAGTCTGCTGGCTCCTGAAAGACTACTCTTTCAGTACTGCTCACCTTAAACTTTGGCCCCATCCTTTGCATTCTTTGCCTTCAGTTTCTCCATCTATGATTATTTCCCCATAGTAGGGTCTCCCAGGCTTCCAAAACCCAAGCCTTTGGACCATAGTGGGGAAGAACAGAGAAATGGAGAGCTCTCTGAGGAGGGCCCGTGGGATTAATCCCTCCTAAACCATATTGCCAACTTTTCTTCTGAGCACCCAGCTCACTGGTCTATTTTTAGGTCACTCTAGTAGTAACCTAAACAGTAAAAGCAGCCATCACCTCATAAATGCAGGATCAGCAGCCCTCTTGCATGTACGAACTTGTCAAGGTAATCATAAAAGGCACTTTTCCTTGAGATTATTAAAAATAATTAGTAAGAAAATATTTTTTTGAATAAGGAGATAATAAGTTCAGCTGCAGGAGGGGCACCTGGGTGGCTCAGTCGGTTAAGTGTCTGACTTTGACTCAGGTCATGATCTCACGGTTCGTGGGTTCGAGCCCCACATTGGGTTCTGTGCTGACAGATCAGAGCCTGGAGCCTGTTTCAGATTCTGTGTCTCCCTCTCTCTCTGCCCCTCCCCTACTTGTGCTCTCAAAAATAAATGTCTCAAAAATAAATAAAACCAAAAAAATTTTTTAAAAAAAGTTCAGCTGCAGGAGAAACATGCTCATTTCTTATGTCCAAAAAATTAAAACCCCATGCTCCTTTAGAAGGTCTGGGCCTGTTGGAACAGGAAGATGCATTCCATGATGGCTCTGACCGTGGAAGGTTCCACACACCCTCCGGCTTCCACTTGGAGACTGAGGTCGGCTGGATAACCATCTCCTCCTCCTCTTGGTCACAGAGGATGCTTCCCCAGGGAGAACCTCCACCCTGGCTGGGTGTCCCACTCCTTGTCCACTGGCATTTGCAAAATTTGTTCATGTATTCTCTAGAAATGGACTCTTGAGAACTCCTGAAAGCCACTATTAGAAGTATAAGTTCTCACAGTGAAGTGAGCTTGAAGCCCCATGCTGTCTCTGCACCTCCAAAGGGTTAATGCTCTCACCTCCAAACTCTTGAAAGGTTTAAAGGTCCTTCCTCACTCTCTCATCATCTTATGCCTTCCTTATCTCCTGCTTTTTCCCTAAATGCTCCTTGACCCCCTGAAGTATATACCCTGTAAAATTTCCATTTGATTAGCAGGAGTGCCTTCCCGTGGGCAATCAACTTCCAATAAATAATCATCTTCTTGCTCTGTCTTCATGTAAGGCCAGAACACACACAGGCAAACTGGGCTTGTGAGTCCAGGAAAGGCTTCCTGGTGAAAGGCACTGCAAGTTGATAACTGATGGAATAGTGAGTTAGTCAGGGGAAGGGCAAGGTAAGGTGAGAGGAAAGTTCTAGAGAGAGGAAAGAAATTGTGTGAGAGACACAGAATGGTACGCTGGAGACCTTGAAGTCAAGCTCTGGAGGGGAAGGAAGCCCAGTGATGACTCCCATGCCACATCCAGTCAGGTGCCTCCCTCCGTGACTCCTCGGTACCCTGCCCCCATGAACTGCTTGCCACACAGCAGCAGGGACGGCCAGCCAGACACCAGAATCCCATACACTCCCTTCCAAAGTGTACACTCGTCATGGGCTACGTTCCCAGTCCCCTCTGCCTCCAGGTGGGACTCTGTGGTTAGTTCTCACCAATGAAATGTGCTAAGAGATGCGGGCCACTTTCAAACCAAGGCATTTCAGAAGTAAACGTGCTTTCTCCCTTCTTTCCCCTTCCACCACTTGGAGGCAGAGTATACTGCAGCCCTAGGAAATTGTGGGGATACAACATGGAAAGGGCATGCAGCCTAAATCACCCCATGGAGAACTAACTGCTGACTCTGATTGCACTTGGCTGTTATGTGAGGGAGAAATAATTTTGTGCTATGTCAAGCCACTAAACTCGGGGGCTTAACTGTCATAGAAGCTAACACTACCCTAATACACAGACTAGGTAATATTTACTTATTTAATTATAGGTAACCTTCTTTAGATGGTAAGAGTTCCCACAATATCACCAGCACATAGCAAAAGGTGGATATTAAATAGACATCTGTTGAATGAAAATAATCATTTGATTAGAAGGAGGGCTTTCCCAGAATCCCTCAAATCCCAGTAAACAAAAATCTTGTTTTGCCATAAGGCCAGCACTCACACACACACACACACACACACACACAGATACCTACACACACGCAACCTGAGTTTCCACACCAAAGCCACATACAGTTCATGGCCAAACCTGCTCCGGCTGTTTGGAGATTCATATGACAGCAGAGACTATCCTAGGAACAGCACTTTCAAGATTCTGTTCCCCAGCATGGGTAACATACAGGGCCAAATACCGCAAAAGAAACTTGGACTAGGAAAGAAAAAGTCATCAAGAAAAATAGTCCAGATTTCTCATGATCTCACCCGTGAGTCAGATTTGCATTTGGGATAACAACAAACTGAGTAGACCAGAACAGTCTGTCTGCAAGATGTCGGACTGCCAATTTCAACAGCACAGAGAAGGCACACTTCTTAAATTGGCTTAAAAGGACAAATCTAGTGTACTTGTTTATTATTTTTTTCCCTTAAAAAAATTTCTAGGTGAAACAGCCTTCTGTTTAAAAATAACTCCCTTGGACATGGAACTATAATTTGCTTTTAAACACTGATTGCCAAGTACCTGCATCTTGCCATTTTGGGCAGTGAAGTTAGAGGACTACAGAAGAGTCTTTGCTGTGTGGACTTAGAAAGCTGCCCCATCTCTGGGCACCTGGGTGACTCAGTTGGTTAAGCATTTGACTCTTGATTTCAGCTCAGGTCATGATCCCACAGTTCATGAGTTCAAGCCCCACACTGGGCTCTGTGCAGAAAGTGTGGAGTCTGCTTGGGATTCTCTGTCTCCCTCTCTCTCCCCATCCCCTGCCTACTCTCCCTCCCTCTCTCTCCCTCTCAAAATAAATCAATAAACAATATTTTAAAAAATACACTATTAAAAAAAACGGAAGCTGCCCATCTCTGGGCCTAGATTTGTTCATTTATAAAACATGAGATTAAAATAGATGATCTCTAACAGTCCGCAGAAGAAATAACTGCTGGTGGAAGTAAAACTGAATTTTTCATGTCTTGCAAGTCTTTTTCATATTCATAGAACTTACTCTTAACAGAAACAGGGTATTTTTTATGGGTAGCTTAATTTAGAGGAATTTATTCACTTAGGACAGAACGTGAGGTCCAAGCACAGCAGACGTGAGTTGGTCTCCGGTAGTGAGAGGCAGGAACGGGATGATCCGTTCTCAAGCAATAGGCAATGTGTGCATTACTGAGCTATGACTGTGTGTCAGGACGTTTTCTTCTCTTAGAGATAAAAGAGACTTTAAGAATCATTAAACACAGTTGTTTCGCTCTATGTGTGGAGAAAGCAGGACCTAAATGTGCTAGCTACAATGCACGGCTAGACGGTAGCAGTATCTAAACCAGGACCAAGTGTCGGCCATTGACCTGCCACTCTTTACCACGGCCACACTCCTGCCCAATCCTGTTCTGCACCTGCTACAATGACAGCATTTACATTTTTGCCTCTTGGGGAAAAAAAGATGACAGAGGAGCTGGTTATTCTACCTGTCTTAAGGCTGGAGGATTATTGTTGGCTTTTAATTCCTCAAGACTTGCTCAACCCTCAAGCTGAAAGACTACGAACGCTGCCTAAGTATTCAAACAATGAGGTTTGGATCAGGTGAAAGATGGAGAGGTAATCACATACCTTAGAGCATATAAGAGGATAACTTAGGGTTCTGGGAATGGCTGGACGATAAAATAACCATCACAGGTTATCTGCAAATGCAGTCTCTACAGCTTGGACTTCAGATTCTTGACTCAATTGCCACCTTGTACCCCTAACCTTTACCCAAGTGCTACCTTTGACTGTCTCCCATTTTAATGTTTATCTGCTATTTTAATCAGACCTCTGGTTCCTTCCAGGACAATGTATTAGAGGCAAAAATGAAAATGAGGTAGATAATTTGCTTATATATTCTCTCTATACTTGAAACCAATCCTACTCTGCCCCACCCCATCCCTGCAATAGGGGGTACTCCTTTTCTTTTTTAATTTTTTTCTCTGAGAGAGAGAGTGTGTGTGTGTGTGTGTGTGTGTGTGAGCAGGGGAGGGTCAGAGAGAGAGGGAGATACAGAATCTGAAGCAGGCTCCAGGCTCTGAGCTAGCTGTCAGCACAGAGCCCGATACGGGGCTCAAACCCACGAACTGTGAGATCATGACCTGAGCCGAACACGGACGCTCAACCTGCTCAACCGACTGAGCCACCCAGGTGCCCCTCTCCTTTTCACTCAAGTTTCTTAAAGAAATCCCAGGATTTCACCTGTCAGCATTCATCACACAGCAAGCCAGAACCTTTGATACTAGAACCTGCATTTCATTAAAACATTCTAAGTAAATGGAAGAGTTAACCCTTTCTTGTTCCCTTGCAAGCCTGTGTGAAATGCAAATAGTGCCCCATGAAGAAAACCACATTTTATTAGAATTGTTTATTATAATAATAAATTATCTGTAGAAATGGAGAGGAAGGGTAATATACCAGCAAATATGGGGACATGTTTAAGATGAACTTAAGCTCCAAATGTATTTATTTAAAGGCTGACTCAAAGAATTCCTCCTTTGTCCTCAAAGGTCTACCTGTACCAGCGAAGGTATTCAGCTAACTATACTATTCACTATTGAAGTCTGAATAGAAGGCAGCGATTTAACAAAAACAGTGAGATTTAGGGACACCAGGTCTGCTTTGGAGGCCTGGCCCTAATACTGACTATTTTACTTTAGGAAAATTACTTGACCCTCCAAGCTCTTGGCTTCTCATCCATAACATGCGACTAATAATCTATTAGGAACCATAAATGAGATGATGTGAACAAAGTATATGGGAGAGGTTTATTAGTTGCTGAATTAAATCTTAAGAGTTGGCAAAGGCATTAGAACTCAACCAAATCTTGCTACATCAGCTCTCCAGCCTGTGCTTGATGTTTGCAGTGAAGGGAAACGTACTACCTCTCAAGGCAGTCCTTGCCACATTGAGATTATAATGGTCACAAAAACATTCCTGGCATGAAGCTGAATATCTTTCCCTTAATTTCAATGCTTTGGCCCTTGTTTTGGCTTATGCACCAGAACTGAGAATAAGTCTTAGGAGTCCTGCACAAGAAAGCCATTGAAATACTTTATTTGGCCATCCAATGGATTATAGTTGCAAACTTCCTGTGTACAAATATACAGAAGCACAGAGAAGTAAGGGATGGGTCCAGACTTCTTGTTTGGAAGGCTGGTTGAGAGGGGTGCCATTGTCCAAGGTAGGGAACAGAAGAGGAAGAGCAAGTCCGTATGGGGAAGAAAGGTGATGAGTTCAGTTTGGGATCTATTGCTTTGGAGTGGCTGAGGGTCACCCAGATGGAGATGGTAAGTTGACAGTGGATGTGTGGGATCAGAGCTCAGGAGGAGCATTGGGGCTAAAGGTAGATTTTGGAGTGATCAGAACACAGGTAGTGGTAGAAGGTGAAAATGCAGCTGACATTGGGCAAGGAGGAAATAAGAACATCAATGTTTAGGAGACAAACTATAAAACCTAATCAAAAAGTAAAGGGGGATAAAAGTGGTAGCAGATATATATTAAATGGCTCCATAGAGAGGAGCTCAGAGAGATTAAAACTAAGTGTTTGTTAAAGAGGTAGGAAGAAAACCAGGAAACAAGTGGTGTCAAAGAAGCCGGAGAACAGTGTTTCATACTGGTCAGTGTCAGCTGAGTTAAGTACTGAAAAGTTTCCACTGGATTTAGATGCAGAGGCCCACTGGTGATCATGGCAAGGGAATTCAGTGGGAAATGGAATGGAAATCAGATTGCACAGTCCATTGAGGAATTAATGAGAGATTAAAGAAGTGAAAATAGCTGACATAGACCAAGTTTTCAGGTAATTTGGTTGTTAAGGATATGAAGGTGCAGGGGTCTTAATTAAAGAGGGGGGAGGTATGCACATGGTGGAGAGAAAACACTTATGGACAGGGAGAGGTTTAAGACAGAGGAGAAAGGGGATACTGATCATGAATAATCATTAAGGACACAAGAATAAATAGTCTCCTGAGCCCTGGGGATGGGGGAGCTGGGGGGAGTTTCCTCAGAGGCAGTAAGGGAAGAAAGAGTGCAGATTGGATGTGGAAATAGGTCTTTGTGAGGGAGTTGCTACTGATTGCCTCTGGGAAGAAAACAGTAAAGTCCTTAGCTTGGAGGGAGGAAGTCCCGAGGTAGGAGTTGGAGGGAGCAGGGAAGAGTTAGACACTGGCAAGGGAATGACAGGGGAAGGGGAGTGAGATCCTCTAAAGAGACTACCTGCCTGTCTGCCAGCCCGTGAGGCTGATGGGTTTGTAGAGACATTATTCCCCAAGTGCCCCAACTAAATAGATGGCTAGGTTTTTCCTTTCACATAAATGCTTGGCAGCCTGGAGATAGCAGAAAATGGAGGTGGTTGAACTTACTTGGAGTAGGGATTCTGAAGAGTGGGGAGAGCAACAGGAAAGGAGATAAGGGAGTTGAGAGTATTGGCAAAGGAGTGGATAAAGCTGTGGTCCGTAGGCATGTGGGCTGGAAGAAGGATAGGAAGGTAGCTATTATCTTTCCTGCAAATCTCTCCCACTAACTCCCCTATCTTGGGCCCTTGCTTTGGGATGTGTTGCTTTGTACCATGTGTTGCCCAGAGCACCACACAATAGTCCAGATGTGTGGGCGTTGTAGAGAGGGTCAACACTCTGCTTCTGGACCTCTTTAATAGTCACACCCCAGTGCTGATGCATACTAATGGTAGGGTCAAATGAACTGCCTAAATCTTTTATACAGAGACCTTGTTAAAGCAGGTCCATCCTATAATAAATGCAGTTGGCTTTTTCGGGCATAAGTACAGGGCCTTCACTTGAGCCCCCTGGCTGACTCTTGCAAGACTTGGCCTATCCTGTAAGTCTAGACTCTGATACTGGTGTGAAATGAGGTCACTGTGCTTCCCAGATCTGGGTTAAACATGTTATCCATATCTTTATTCAAGTTGGCAATAAAAATGTTGAACAGGAGAAGGGCAAATCCAATGGCAGAACTGTGTCTGACTCTCGTTACTAGAACTCTGTCTCTAAATGGATACCAATCCTTCAACCCGTTTGTACAGCATTTAGGCAATCAGCTACAAATCACCAAATCTGCTACTGTGCAGTCCACATTTCTCCATCTTACCCACTGAGATCTCACAAGGGATCACCCAAACACCTTGCTGAAAAGTCCAGATACGGTATGTCAACGGCTTTCCCATGATGTGCTGGTCTAGTAACCTTATCCCCATTGGATAAAAACACAATGTGCTTTTCTTTACCATGTCTTATGCACCTACGACCAGATGGAAATCGGTTTATGACATTTTGCAACTTTATAACATTTCCTGTCTCACCATGACATCACTTTTCCCCAAGCCTAGAGCTTCAAAAGGCCACAAAGGTGTTAAGAACTCAGTTTCTAAACCTTCCTCCTACTCCAGTATATCAGGTTACCTGATCTCCCAGGCGGTTGACATGAAAAATGTTAGCCTAATAATGAGACTATAATAGAAAAACAACAACTCCAAATTGAAGAAACAGGGGGCCCTATATGGGGACCACCCCCGCCTTTGCTCTATCTTGGAGCTTCCTCCCAGCAAAATTACAAGACAGTCTAAATTTTATTTCCTTGAATCTCATTTTGAAAATAAAGCCAAGGGGTACCTGGGTGGCTCAGTCGGTTAAGAGTACGGCTTTGGCTCAGGTCATGATCTAGTGGTTCGTGGGTTCAAGCCCCGTGTCGAGCTCTGTGCTGACAGCTAGCTCAGAGCCTGGAGACTGTTTCAGATTCTGTATCTCCTTCTCGCTTTGAACCTCCCCTGCTCATGCTGTCTCTCTCTCTCCCTTTCTCCCTCCCTCCCTCGCTCCTTCCCTCTCTCTCTCTCTCCCCTCCAGAAATAGATAAAACATTAAAAATTTTTTTAAAAAAGAAAAGAAAGCCAAATATGGTTGTATCTGAGCTTAATACATCATTTTCAAAGAGGGTAGTGAAATCTTAGGATTTTATATCTCACAAACTATGTAGTCACTTAAGAGAAAACCATAAGATAAGAAACATAGAACTCAGAGATTAACAATAACTCAGAGTGGAAAATGCCATGGTGTTTATGAAGGGGATAATCCCTAATTACACAAGACTGACACCTCTTTCCCTAGGCAACACTCCTTAGAAGCTGCCAATACATTAAACAGGAATAGTTTTAGCCAATCGGTCAACATCTGTTTACCACCTGCTGCTGGGGACAAAAAGAGGTGATAAGTATGGCCAAATGACCTCAGAGAATTTTCAGTATAGTTTGTGAGGGGGTTAAAAAAAAAAGTCACCAAAAGGTTCACCAATCAAAACAGCATGTAATGGATGCCAAATGAAGTGCCAGGCAGTAGGTGTGCCAGACATTCTGGAAGAGGCTGCCAGCCAGAGGGGGGCTGGGGGAGACACTTCTTAAAAGGAATGAGACTTCACTTGGGTCTTAAGAAATGAACAGAATTCAAGCAACGGGTAGGTGGGCTTCTGGGTAGGACGTGTGAAATAAATGTGTATAGTTAACGTAGATGAAAGACATTAAGTCAGATCCAAATCCCTCTCACTTCTCAAATATAAAGAGAAAAGCCCGATGCTCAACTGGGAAATTAACAAAGAAACACTTGACTCTACTTACAGGGTCTGTGCCTTCCATCAGAGCTCAGCTAAGGTCATGCAGGGATCGATGTCCACTACATTAACTCTAATAAGATGCTCCTATGAAAACCTTAATAAACTATTACACACAGCACAAATTTCATTAAAATCATCCACTGCAATTTCAGTTTTGAGGCTAATGGGTTTTCTAAGAATACCACGACATATGCCACAGAGGTAAAATCCCAAGAAGGAGAAAAACAAGTAGTGGTTTGCAACCTTGGCTCCAACTGGGGGTTGGAGGTGGTGGTCAGAAAACACCAATGCTTAGGCTGTACCTCCTACCCATTACATCACAGTCCCTGGGGTATCAGCCTTTAAGTTAAAAATATCAGTGATTCTACTTCATTCTCTCAACAAATTATTCTCTGAGTGCCTACTGTATGCCAGCATGGCTCTAAGTGTTAAAGATGTAAGAATGAACCAAACAGACTCCCCCTTTCAAAAAACTACCCTCATAGATTTTACATTATAATGAAGTAGAGCAGGCAGAAACACAAATTAAGTCAGTAAGATATATATGTTAAAAAACTGACAATGTGCTAAAGAGAAAATAAAGCTGAGAAGGGGAATATGAAGTCTCAGGCTGAAGTAGGGTGGCAACATGGAAGGTGACATTTAAATCAAGACCCGATGGAAGTGAGGGAGCCAGTCAGCTAGCGACATGAAAGAGAAACACACCAGGCAGAGGAAATAGCAGGCGCAATCGCCCTGAGGCCGAAGCACGCCTGTGTGGCTTGAGCTGAGAGGGAAAGTAATAGAGATTAAGTCAGATGGGGACGAAGGGCTTAGCAGGGTATAAAATGCTTTTGGCTTTTACGCTGAGTGAGATGAGAAGCTAGTGGGAAGGTCTGAACGGAGAAGTGACGTGATCTGATTTACCGTTTTACGATAATCATTCTGGCTGCTCTGTTGAGAATTGACTATGGGGAAAAGGGAAAGAGAGAGCAATTGAGCAACTCTCATAATAGTCCAATAGAGATATGAGGACAACTTGGATGAGGGGAGAGGCAGTGTACAATGGTCTGATTCTCAGTATAATTTGGAAAACCAGCCAAAGTATCTGGAAGGGACAGGGGTGGGAATCTGGAATTTGGTTTTAGATGTTAATGTTTGAGGGGCACCTGGGTGGCTCAGTTGGTTAAACAACTGACTTCAGCTCAGGTCATGATCTCACATTTCCTAGGTTTGAGCCTCGCATCGGGCTCTCTGCTGTCAAAATGGAGCCTGTTTCAGATCTTCTATCCCCCCTCTCTCTGCCCCTCCCCTGCTCTCTCTAAAAAATAAACGAACATAAAAAGATGGTGATGTTTACGGCCATAGACCACCCCTCATACAAGGGAAACGAGTCAGTCAGGAATGGACAACCCAGCACCCAGAGCGATCAAACCAATTAGGGTAGAACCTGAAAAAGAACAAAGGGAGAGGAGAAGGTGACCAGCACCTTATAAAACAAGGGCCCTTGCCTATAGTTGCAGGCATTCACTTCCAGGTGCCTCTGTAAAGAAAGCTTTCCTACTATTCTTACTTTCTGATCTAATAAACTTTTGCCTCCTGCTAAAAAAAAAAAAAAAAAAAAAGTTGTTAATGTTTGAGATAACCCTTAGACAATGGAGATTCAGGTAGATAATTATATACACAAGCAGTACAAGATGAAGATATACTGGTGCAAATTCTTGGCTTATGGGTGGCATTTAAAGCCAGGAGAATGACTGACATCACAGATAACAATCAGCAAAGACAGGATGTGCAAATAATGAGTCCTGGGAACCTCTAGTATTAAGAGGAGAAGAAGACAGGCGGCCAGAAAAATGGGAAGGACTGCAAACTGGCGAGCAAGGAGGAATGCCTACAGACTATGGTGTCCAGAGAGTGAAGGGAAGTAAGCATTTCAAGAAGGGATTAACTGTGTGCATCAAATGCTTTGAGGGAGCAAGGAAAAGGCTGGGAAACCATCCTTGGAGTCAGCAACATGGGCCTCATTAATGACCTTAATAGCCTGATAGCAAGTTCCAAGTGTCCAACAGAAGTGGGATTAATGAATCTCACCATGTTCTTGGAGCAATGCTTTCTCCATAGTTTCTCCTTTGTCCCAAAAGACAACTAAATAATCTGATAGGATTGGTAATTCAAGGTAAATCTGAATTTTATTTATTTTTATTCCCCACACATTGAATATGAAACATGTATATCCTTTCTCTCTATATGGCACATGCTAAGTAAATATTAGTTGAATGGGAAAGAAACACAAGTCTGCAGCAGTGAGGACAAAGTATAAGCTTTAAGGAGAGAACTGAGCATAATCAATAACATGATCTCTTACAAATGTCTGAGCACTCACAGTTGTCAGTGGTTTTAAGGGCAACTACCTATATTCAGGACCACCACTGTTAGCAAAGCTTATATGCTGCGTCAAGAAGAAGATGGGGAACACCAGTTGAGAAAGAGTCACAAAAAATGTGAGGCACCTGGCTGGCTCACTGGGAAGAGCCTGAAAGTCTTAATCTTGGGGTCATAAGTTTGAGCCCCATGGTAGGAATTACTTATGAATAAACAAATAAATGAACTTAAAAAGGTTTTTAAATAAACAAAAAAATAACTAAAACAACTCTCCTAGCATGCAGGTTCCAGCATGGATTTTGCCAAAGGAATGCAGAAATGCTTCTTACTCCAGCAAACAAGAACTGTGGTGGGTGGTGATTTTCCACATCCAAACAGCAGGCACCATTCAACCTGGACTTCACTGTGACTACCTACCTGCCTCTTAGCAACAACAGTGAGCAGTCCCTCTTTGGTTTATGATAAAAATAAAGGAGACTGCCAATGAGTGACATTTTGCATGCACAACCCTCTAGGCAAAGCTCTGGTTACCACAGCAAACCCCACTCATGACAACAGACACACAGCACGTGGCATATCAAACAGCCAGAGTCCTGCCTTCCTGCAGGAGTATTTGCCAGATATGCTAATCAGCCACCATAGCCCTTCCTACAGATAAAAGCCCAACCTACATTTGTGGGTCTTGGCTATTCTTACAATTACTATTTGCCTGAAATAGAAGCTTTTGTCTAATGTTTACTTACTGGGATGCTGATGTAACTCTCAAGATGGAACTTATTTTTAAAAGGAGGCTGAACCCCAAGGAAGGAACAAATAGCTGCCTTCTCACTCTCCCCACTCTGTAACATTGGAAGAAGTTCCTTTGAGCCCCATATCTGGCAAGAACCTGTCCTTTGGCCTCTGTCATAACTGGCCCAGAGAAATGAGCCAGTCTCTCAGCAAGACCCCATAGAGAGGGTCTTGCTATGAGCCAATCTAAATATGGAGCCTATGTTCTCACCTTAGTGTTCTATCAACTAGGAAGAGATGTGGAAGCAGAAACTTCCAAACTAGGGGAAATGTTGGTGTGTAAAGAAAACCAGGAGGACACAGGTCTTCTTATGAATGCAAATTCCACCCTTGCGTAAAGGACGCATAAAGGACATGGTCATCTCTGCCCTTCGTTTAATGGTTCGAGGAAGAGGGTTTAAACTATTACGTCTCCAGATAGATCAACAAAAGTCATGAGCCTAAATGCCCAAACGGAGAAAAAATAAATTACTTCTTAGCTTCTCAAGCTTAAGCTCCAGGGCCGACTTTTCAGAGAAATAGCACATTTGGAATCTGAGTAAGTAATATTTCTTCCCTGTGCTTTACCAATCTGTGTCCTGGGTTTATGAGCAGAAAAATGAATCCGAAAACTCAGAGCTCTGTAGGGACTTCCCAGAACTCTGGGAAGTTCCTGCTTCTCCAAGATCTATATAGAATAATGGTTAAGAGGGGCGCCTGGGTGGCTTAGTCAGTTAAGCGTCCGACTTTCGCTTAGGTCATGATCTCGCGGTTCGTGGGTTCGAGCCCCGGTTGGGCTCTGTGCTGACTGCCAGATCAGAGCCTGGAGCCTGTTTCAGAGTCTGTATCTCCCTCTCTCTCTGACCCTCCCCTGCTCACGCTGTCTCTCTCTCTCTCTCTCCTAGAAATAAATTTAAAAAAAAAAAGAATAATGGTTAAGAGCATAGGCTTAGAAGACAGAGAGATCTGGATTCAAATTCTTGCTCAAAGTCTTAACACATGTGCTACTTCGGGCAAATAATTTAAACTTTTTGAGCCTACTTTTCATCATCTGTAAAATAAGGATAACTGGGAACAGTGCTAAATCTGTTTAACAGTTGTTTATTGAGCACCTACTGAATACTATGCACTGCTGTTGGCACTGAAGATACAGTGAATGAGACAAGGTCCCTGCTTTGATGGCACTTGCATTCCAACTGGTGAGACAGCCAATAAAAATATAAATCAAAACTCTATTTCAAACAGAATATGAGTAATGTGATAGAATGTCTGTGGGCGGGGGCAGGGGGTGCATTTTAGATTATATGGTTAGGGAGGAGAAAGCCTCTGAAGGTCTGGGGTCAGCAGCTTTCAGGTAGAGGAAAGACTCTTCTCTGGGGTCTTACCAGAGTAGGGATATGGCTTTGCATGTTCCAAAATGGAAAAAATGGTGTGTCTGTACACAGAGAATAAAGGTAATGAATTGTAGCAGAGATGGTCACCTGAGAGGCAGGTTGGGGCAAAGGGCTTGGTTATATTAAAATGGTGATGAGAAATCCCCAGTCATAAGCTATGAAGTGACAAGACTTGATTTGTGTTTACAAAATCTGGGGGTGCCTGGGTGGCTCAGTCAGTTATAAGCAGACAACTCTTGATTTCAACTCAGGTCACAATCTCAGAGTTGGTGAGTTCAAGCCCTGCACCAGGCTCTGTGCTCACAGTGCAGAACTTGCTTTGGATCTTCTGTCTGTCTGTCTCTCTCTCTCTCCCTCTCTCTCTCTCTCTGCCCCTCCCCCCCTCAAAAAAAAATACATGTTAAAAAAAATAATATAGGGGTGCCTGGGTGGCTCAATTGGTTGAGTGTCTGACTTCGGCTCAGGTCATTATATCACAGTTCGTGGGTTTGAGCCCGTGTCAGGCTCTGTGCTGACAGCTAGCTCAGAGCCTGGAGCCTGTTTTAGATTCTTTGTCTCCTTCTCTCTCTGACCCTCCCCTGCTCATGCTGTCTCTCTCTCTCTCTCTCTCTCTCTCTCAGAAATAAAACATTAAAATTTTTTAATTAATATAAGTGAATAAATAAAGACCCCTCTGGCTTGTCTGAGGAGAAGAACCAGGAGTCAAGAGTACTCTCAGGAGGCCCAAGTGGAAGACTACTGTGGCAGCAGCTTCAACCAGGACAGCTACAGTGCAGGTGGAGGGAGAGCCAACATGACTTGGATTTAGTGCTGGTGTGAGGAAAAAAGAATGAAGGTCTTGAGGTTTTTGGAATGAGCCTTTAGGTGGATGGTGGTGCCATTTACTGAGATGGGAGGAGGAGAAGGAGAGAACTAGCAGAGAGAAAAATGTCAAGGATCCTATTTTGATCAAGCGAGGTCTGAGATGCTGGTTACAGATGTGGAGATGTCAGGCTGGAAGTGGGGTGCATGAGTCTGGAACTCTGCGAAGAGTTCAAGGGTAAAGACATAAATTTGGGAGGCAACCACATAGGTGGTAGGTAGAGCTTTGAGATAGATAAGATCTCCCTAGGAGGGAGAATAGCTAGAGAAGAAAACCCAAAGTCAAGTCCAGGGGCAATATCATAAAACAATGAATATAGTTGTTATTATTTTCAGTACACTAGGAGAGAGAATGTTGGCCAATTATTGTTATATGTACCATTTTCTCCATCCATCTACTCACGCATCCCACCATCCATTCATACCATAAACAATAACTGAGCACATTAATGAGAGGCAGTAGAGAAAAGAATGCAATAGTAGCTCAAGAATGTAAGCTCTGAAACCGGATTACTCTATTTAATCCCAGCTCCATCTGTAACTTTAGAGAATTTGCTTAACCACATGCACCACCATTTCTCCATCTGCAAAAGGGAATGTAGTGGGTTGAATGATGTCCCCTAAAAAGATATGCCCATGTCCTGGAACTTGTGAATGTGATCCTCTTTGGCAAAAGGGTCTTTGAAGATATAATTTAACTGAGGATTTCAAGATGAGATCATCCTAGATGATCTAGGTGGCCCTAAATGGCAAGTGTCCTTATAAGAGACACACAATCCTCCTACACTGTTGGTGGGAATGTAAACTGGTGCAGCCCCTCTGGAAAACAGTGTGGAGGTTCCTCAAAAAATTAACAGTAGAACTCCCCTATGACCCAGCAATAGCACTGCTAGGAATTTACCCAAGGGACACAGGAGTGTGGATGGACAGGGGCACATGTACTCCAATGTTCATAGCAGCACTTTCAACAATAGCCAAATCATGGAAAGAGCCTAAGTGTCCATCATCTGACAAATGGATCAAGAAGATGTGGTTTATCTGTACAAAGGAATACTACATGGCAATGAGAAAGAATGAAATCTTGCCATTTGTAGCAACATGGATGGAACTCGAGAGTATTATGCTAAGTGAAATAGGTCAGGCAGAGAAGGACAGATACCATATGTTTTCACTCATTTGTGGAACAGGAGACACTTAACAGAGGACCATGGGGGAGGGGAAGGGAGAAAAATAGTTAAGGAGAGGGAGGGAGGCAAGCCATAACAGACTCTTAAATACTGAGAACAAACTGAGGGTTGATGGGGGTGGAGGAGAGGGGAAAATGGGTGATGGGCATGGAGGAGGGCACTTGTTGGGATGAGCACTGGGTGCTATATGGAAACCACCTTGACAATAAACTATAAAAGAAAATTTTAAATTTAATTTAAAAAAAGAGACACACAAAATAGAGACATGCAGATATAAGAGAGGACACAGACACACAGAGAAGAAGACGATGTGAAGATGGAGACACAGATTGGAGTGATACAGCTACAAGGAATGTCAACAGCTACCTGAAGCTGGAAGAGACAAGGAAGGATTCTTCCTCGGAGTATCCAGAGGGAGCACAGCCATGCCAATGCCTTAATTTCAAACTTTTTGCCTCCAGAACTATGAGAGAATATATTTCTATTGTTTTCAGTCACCGAGTTTGTGATAATTTGTTATAGCAGCCCTAGGAAATGAATAAGGGAGTAATAATAGTGTGTGCCTCACAGACTCATGAGGAGAATTAAGTGAGCTAACATGTGTAAAGCTTCTAGAACAGTGCCTGCCAAACTGGGAATAGTCAAACAATTTTAATTTTTATCCATATACTGGACATTATGCAGGATCCTGAAGGTGATGGGAGGAAAAGACAGATCATGTTGAGAAATCCAAAAAATAAAGATGGTGCCCAGAAGCTGAGTAGGTGAGGGACCTGCAGGGGGAAGGGTACTTGGATGCCACAAATTGTTGAACACTGCCCCCCAGAATTCCCCAATTAAAAAATAAATAAGTCTTACACCTGCTCAGGTTTTTGAAGAGGAGTAGTAAATTTAGAGAGGGGTTAATGCAATCTTGCAGTATCTTCCTCTGCTCGTGGCATCTCATTGCCTGCTCTCTCACGAGAATCTATGCTGATGAGGACACTTGGAGCACATTTTCTGGGGACAGCTGTCTCTTCCTTTAGCCTAATGATATTGGGAATAACCGTGACCAGGGCAGGGTAGGGGTGGAGAGTGGGCAGTTGGAAAACCGTGGAGGAAAACGATGCCGATTTTGTATGCTGAGTGATTCTGTAATAATATTTGCATGGTTGCTTTAGCCTGGGAAGTTAATTTTCTTCACCAAGAGACCCATATAGCACAATCTAGTTTTACCCAAATCTCTATAAAATACACCGTGCCAAAAGGCAGGTGAGGGGGAGTCCAAATGAAACACAACTAAAATCAGACATTTTATAAGTGTCCATTGGCCAACACACCGAAATGTAAAGAGTTTATTGACATCTTGCCTTTTTAAACTTTGCTCTCATCCTCATAGGTAGGAAAAAAAAACATTCTAACACTTAAAGCGAGTTAGTGATTACATTTGATCACCTGTATGCAAATGTAAGTAGGGGTAAGGAGCATTCAAACTCACAGGCAGCAACCCAAGATACTCTGCCTAACCTGAAGCACACTGGCCTCTCTACGCTCCAGAAACAGTCTTCGGGAATATCAGAACTACAGTACCATCCCAGGACATGTACACAGGACAAGCAGGTTCATGTTAGATAGGCATCTGCAAAGTGCTGGCTTTTGGCGAAAGGGACAAAAAAGCCAGTGTTTATTCTGTCTTCTCCCTAGGTATCTCAAGATCTTATTAGGAGTGACTGTAGGCAGACAAGGCCCCAGAAAGCAAATCTCCCAGGCACCTGCTCCCTTCCCACCTCCTTCCTCTGGGTACCCAGGGGCCTCCTCATGAGGCAGCCCAGGCCCTCCACCCTCTACTGACTACACAGAGATCTGAAGTTGCCCCCTCTCCCACTCCCTACCCAGCACAACCTCTACTTCCTCAGCAGGCAGGTTCCAGCCAGGGACTTTGGACTTTCACAGCACTATCTAGGACCCCTGTTCATGGTAGGAGTACTGTTCTGGATTGTATCAGTACGTCTTTATTTTGAGCAAAGCAGATGATCACTCTTCAGAGGCCAAAACAACAGTGTGTACTTGGATGATTGGTGGCAATGGCAGAGTTAAAGTCTAGTGCCTGCAAAGCCAAGTACTAGAACTGTCCAGATGTTGATACAAAGGACACCATGAGTGGCTCAGCTCAAATCCAATTCCACTCTTGCTAAAAACTTCAAAGGACACCATGTGGGAATCATTCTGTTAAGGGCCACATATAGAGTAGGAGTCCTTCCTCGGGAGCCTGTTTAGACATAGTAGATCTTACCCGAAACAAGTTAAATGTACTTCAACCTGAAAGCACAGGACTGGTTCGTGCTCTTTCAAGAACTTACAAATCCAGAGGAGTTTGTGATTTTTGATCCTCATGTGGACAGCCAGGCATTTCAGGCTGCTTATCCTACTTCCTTTCTATCATTTCATGGGACGCTTGTGACAACAGTGTGTGCAAAACTAGCCCTCTCTGCTGTACAATCAGTTCCCCAAAGCCTGCTTCTCCAAAACCTTTTCATGTATCCTAGAGTGTTTTTACAAGCCACAGAAACACTTTAAAACCTAAAAACAAATAATCCAAGAATAACTTAATTGGCCAGATGTTCAATGCTATCTGCTTTCACTGGATTGCTTCATAAAAAGAGTTAATTCTTAAGTTTCTGATTTCTGCAAGTTAACAGCCCAGTCACCCTTCACTCAGTGTATTCACATAGGTAATGCATGCATGAAGGCGTCAGAAGCTCTGAGAACAGGAGTTGTTTCCTGGCCCTATTGAGAATATGGGATGGAGAGGACTCTCTATTGGCCTCAGAGAGAGGCCAAAGCCAGGGCAGGCCTCTTCCCGGAGCTGGAGGGACTTGAAAGACAAATGTGTCTTCTCCGCACACTTAGTGCCTTAACAAGCCATCTCCAGGCTCAGCCGCCTTATCAGACCACAAAGGGCCTCTTCACCGATTGAGTTTTCAAACAGTAAATGCTCCCAGTGTTTTCTTGAACACATTTGTAAACTGAATGCAGAGCTCTTTAGATCACAGGCAATTCAAGCCCGAGTCTGATGACCTACCTGGCTTCCAATTCTGCCTCTGCCCAGAACTGCAGAACCCATGGGAAATGAATTCTTTCCCAATTCCATCTTTTTTCCATTTCTAGCATACGGATATTATAAGATCAAGAGCTTAAAATTTCTAAATGGGGGCGCCTGGGTGGCTTAGTCGGTTAAGCGTCCAACTTTCGCTTAGGTCATGATCTCGCGGTTTGTGGGTTCGAGCCCCACATCGGGCTCTGTGCTTACTGCCAGCTCAGAGCCTGGAGCCTGTTTCAGTCTGTGACTCCCTCTCTCTCTGACCCTCCCCTGCTCACGCTCTCTCTCTCCTAGAAATAAATAAAAAACATTAAAACATAATAATAATAAAATAAAATTTCTAAATGCCATAGAAGGATCTATTATTGTTTTTTTTTTAATTTTTAATGTTTAATTATTTTTGACAGAGCAACAAAGCACGAGTCGGGGAGGGATGGCAGGGAGAGAGGGAGACAGAATCCTAAGCAGACTCCAGGCTCAGGTCAGCACAGAGCCTAACATGGGGCTCACATTCATGAACCATGAGATCATGACCTGAGCTGAAGTCAGAAGCTTAACCAACTGAGCCACCCAGGTGTCCCAAAGGATCTGCTGTATACACAACCTATGCTAAGGTCCAAAGAACACCACAATCTATATATGGATCATCAACATAAAACAAAACAAAATCAACCAAGAATAATTTGAGAAAATATTCTTATGCTTTGATTCCTTAAAAAAAAAAAACACTGTACACATTTTCCCCCAATATCATTTAATTTGGCACATACTTACTGAGTGTTTAGTAAATCAAATTAAATGCTCCTTTCTCTCTGCTCTTCACTAACGGGGGAGAATATTTATTGCATCTAAGCATAGTTACTGATTCATTAATAAAACCAAGGGGGTACACAGGTTGTCAATTCCTCTTTACCCACCTGCATCTTGCACTACTGCCATTGAAGATAATAACAGTTTTGCAGATCTCACAACTGAAGATGCGACTCAAGTTCCAGTTGTACTCGAATGAGGCAAGTTGTCTGCTTTTTGGGCCTTCAAGTTCCTCCCTCCCATGGAGAAATTAGCAAGTCTGAATGCATCTCCCTTCCAAAGGAGACAGGAGACTCCGTAGGATCTCCCTGCTTTGAGCCCTGGCAACCTGACCTCTGCACAGGAGACGGATGGGAAATACAGATCTATCCACTGAAACAAGTCAACAGATAAAAAGGCAGACACCCTGAAAGATTCCTTAAAGAGGAGACAGGAAGGTGAGGCTGCTCGCTGCAGTCCAGAGCTTTTCATCCAAAGCTGAAAGCAAGCTTCGGTGGGGTCCACTAGAAAGTCCCACCTTGTACACTCACTGAGCTGTCACTGATTTCTCAGCACACTATCAGAAGGGCCTACTTGGTAGAAGACACGGTCATTGAGGGGTCTGCATACATATTTCAGCATCTCTTCTAACTCTTCCAGAGAACAACCCTGTGAAGTGGCTATTGTACCAGTTTTGCACACGAGGAGACGGAGGTCCCAGTGTTTCAAATGACCTGGTCAGTGAGAAGCTTTCTGCACTGCTAGGATTCCAGCCAGTCTCTGACCAGTTCCAGAAATCTTCCTTTCCCTCTTGGCTGCCTCAGCTGGTGCCAGGCAGCAGGTTCCCCTTCTGTCTGCCCCAGCCCCCAGCAGTAGGTGCCTCTCCAGTCTTACCAAGATGGCACTTCCCTGGGTGCACGCCCTCTCCAGTGCGTCCGTCGCCCAACCTCCACTTCCCTTCCCTTCGGGGAAGACAGATGCCAGCTTTCTCCTTCCCTGCACCTGCTTCTGTTCAGCCCTGGCTTCTTCCCTCCCAAACATCTCTTATCTCATCTTCGTTCTCTCCTACTGCTCTGTTAAACACGCCTGGGAGGGGAGTTTGGGGGACATTCCTGAATGACCCTTCCCACAACACCACCACCTCCTCAAAATACCCTCCAGATTATTGTCACCTGGCACACTTCTGGATCAAGAGTCTATACTCCCGACTTCAGACGTCCCTCCTTCGTCCCGTGGACCTGGCTCCCATAACCATCCTTCACAGACACTGTTCTGTCTTTGTCAATGGCCTTTCCCTACCATCCCTGGGATGTTGGCCCTTCTGACATTCCTGCCTCTACCTGTCTCCCCACCCCCTCGGGGGCTTGCCTGCTGCATCCTCCATGATACTACGGAGGTACTTTTGAGGGCAGAAGAAAGAGGTTAAAAACTGTCCAGTCACCAAGTCTGTCCTGTTCAGAGATTCAGCCTGTCTTTGAGTTTGGCCCTGCCTGACCTTTTCTGAGTTTGTCTTCTCTGAAATGCTTCCCCTTGTGGTTGGCGCAGGAAGAGGGACGCGAGGCCACGTCCAGGGACACCCTCACCCCCACCCCACACACAACATAGTCTAAGTTACTGAGGCCCATATTATCTAGGCAAAGGGAGTATCTGCAGCTCTGTATGATCTTGTCCAGCCCCCCAGACCTGGAGCTTCCAAGACAGGATTGGGACAACGCCAAGTGCGATCAGCTGGGGAGGGGGAGGGGAGAAGGGTGGCGAGGAAGGTCATGGGTGCTGCCTCTGCCTTTCTCCTGGAGGAAGCTGGTGGGCGGATGGTGGAGGCCTTATCGGGACATGAATAAGATAAGGTCCTAAAGAAACAGGCCCAGGGCAGTGTGCCAATGGGCTCCGGGCTCCATAGGGTGAGGTACAAAGGTGGACTGCTCTACTTGGGAGGGAGACACAGAGAATCACAGAGGAGGCCCTTGAACTGGATCTTGAAGAGTAAGAAGTGGTTCATCAGGAAGATCAGGGAAGAAAGGATATTCCAGGACCTCATTCCTCCCACTACCACCCCCATAAAATCAGCATCTTAGATGCATAGAGTAAGACAGGTCAGGAGGTTTATAGCTCGTGTGTGTGTGTGTGTGTGTGTGTGTGTGTGTGTGTGTGTGTGTGTGTGTTGGAGGGCATAGCAGGAAAGAAGTCTGAGGAGGCGCATAGGATTTGGAATTTATTCTGTGGTCCTGGGAGCCACTGATTGGTTTTATAAGAAGAGGTGATCGATAGACCTCAGAGACTAACTATAAGCGGGAAGAGGAAAGGAGAAGTCTGGAAGGATTTCTCCAGGTTTCCAATTAGCTGAATGTTAAAGCTCCAAACTCCCAATTTCAGTCACCTTTGTATTCACACGCTGAACCTGCAGGTGATCTTTGCTTCTTCTCTCCAAATGCAAGCAAGCCCATACTTGGAGGCCAATATTTCCCTTCTTCCCACAACCTGCAGCTGGACCCCTATTACCCCCTGCAGCCATCTCATCACAATAACCTTCTCACTAGGCAATTCACCTCCCAGCTCTCCCAGTCCTGATTCTTTCTGCCAGAGATCAGATTAATCTCCCTACCGCCCAGAGTGACAATCCCTAACTCAAAAATCCCAAATATTTCCCTATCAGCAGGAGAACGAAGTCCCTCCGAGACCTCAGAGACCTCAGCCGGGCCTCTTCTTCCGTCATCCCCTCGGGCCAAATCTGTACTCGGGATCCACCTCTCAGCCCACCCCTTCTCTGCCCCCATTCTCCTTTCTCCGGTTCTCCTGCACAGAGCCTTTCAGGTCTCCTCAGCCTAAAGGGACTTCTTTCTCCTCTGGACCCTAAACTGCTTTTTGAGACCACTCTTCAGGTACTCCACTCATTAGATCATCCCTTCATGCAGTAAATAAATACAGGGCACCTATCACACACCACACCGCGCGCTGATTTGGATCCGAGCTGTCAATATACTTCTGTCACTTCTCCTGACAGACTGAAACTCTGACAGCGAGGAGGGAGCCTCGGCGCATCCCCAGGAACCTCTGAGGGCCTATGCACAGCAAACCACAGGTAGTCCAAAAATAAGTGGTTGAAATGAATAGCAAAATTATCATAAGTTTCCTTAAATAGTAAACTGCCTTAAGTGCATGCAAAATCAATTTTAATGACAGAGACGTAAAGTATAATTCAATATTTTTCCAGGAGCGTATTAACTATGTCACTGTACTTTACATGGCTCTGAATACTACCTCTGCCAGCATCCCTCCCCAAATCGTACATTTCCCTGTCTACCCCCCTCCCGACCCCCGCCATACACTCACACCACTCTGCGGTTACTAGCGGAGCAGCAATTCTTAGCCCAGTCTAAGGGAAGAAGGAATTGATGAAGCCAGAACAACCACCTACAGGAAGGGGTGTGTTCTGAGACGTTCTATTCTCCCCTCCCCTCCCCCAGCAACCCTCCCACACCACACCTGACAACCTGTACCTATTTGACCCCCCCGCCCCCAGAAACCACAGACCAGAAAATCTGGCCCTGTAGAAACAGCAGGCGCTGGAGCCCAAGTCCAGAGCAGGGTGAATGAGGGAGACCCCACTGAGGAAGCACTAGCAGCCCTGAATGGGGAGGGAGGGCTCTCTGCCCAAGCAGGTCCACAGTGCCACTTTCTGCAGCCACTGGGGGACCACCTCCCGCGGCTTCGTCGCGCTTTGTCAAGGGAAACACACGCACCCAAAGCACCCTACCGCTGTGGGAGGCGGAGGCCAGGCCAGCTGCGGGAGGTAGGTGCTGCTCCTTCCCCCAGCAGCGCGGCAGGGCCAGGGCTCTGGAATGCCCTCGTGCTTGCCATTCCAGTGCCCGAGACCAGCCCGTGCCAGACCCTACGCTCTTCACACTCCAGCGTCTCTTATCAAGGTCTCTGCAGTGATCAGGCCTCTGAGGACCGGCCTCTGGCAAACTCCAGCCAGGGACCCTGGACCCTCCCCCTCCTCAATTTAGCATTGCAGGAAGACAAGCCACCCAAAGACCTAAAACGTCAACGCAAACCTGAGAGGGAGAGACGGGGGGAGAGAGAGAGAGAGGGAGGGAGGGAAAGGAACAAGGCCAGATTTTAGGAGGAACTCGACTTCCCAGGGAAAGCAGGATTTCCCCATGGGTACGTTCCCCGTCTCTCTGGGAGATGCCAACACTGCCCCCAAAGATGTCCTTGCTTTTTGCGCGGCCCCTCCATTCCCTCCACCCGCGCGTCTCTTCCCCGGGCAGGGACCGCGCGCGAGACTAGCGAGCGGGGGAGCAAGGACCCCAAGGCAGGACCTGAGGCCGGAGCGCCTGAGTCCCTCCGGCCCTGGAGGAGAGGACCGGGCGACGGCCCAGGTACGGGCACCCAGGGAGCGGGCTCCCGCGGAGGCTCCCGGCCGCGTCCTGAGTGTGCCGGCCGCGCGGCGCGGGCTGTCCCGCTGTCGCTGGCCCTCTTCCCGCGGCCGCGTCCTCCCCGCCCCTGGCCGGATACGAGGGGAGTTTGAGCCGCCCGAGCCGGCTTCGGAGCCCTCCTCACCGCCTCGCCCGAGCTGGGATCCCCGCACCGGGATTTGTCACTAAACTTTCCGGGGCCCGCTAGGTCTCGGGGGCGCCGAACCGCCCCTCCCCCGCCCGCCGCGGGAAAACCGCTTCACCTGCGCGCGGCTCCGCCGAGCCTCCCGCTGCTCCCGCGTCCGGACCCAGGCTCCGCCCGGCGGGTCCCCGCGCCGCCGCCGCCGCCACTGCCGGTGCCGCCGCCGCGCCTGCCCGGAGCCGCAGCGCCGCCGTCCGCCCTCAGCCGCGGGAGGCGCACTCCCGGGCGCCCGCGGCCCGCCGGGTCCCCGCAGCCGCCACCCCACCGCGGCTCGCGGCCCGGGCCCGGCACGCACCGGCGCTGGGAGCCCGCTCCTCGCCCAGCTCGCCCGGCCGCCCGGCGCTGGGGATCCACGGAGCCTCCAGGATGGGCGGGGATTCCCTCCCTCCGGTAGATTCGAGGGGCGGGAACTCCCTTCCCGGAGTGACAGGGACGGGGGGCGGGGATTCCCCTGCAGGAATGACAGGGTGGGCGGGGATTCCCCCGAGCAGGGCACACCGCGCGCCGGGTCTCTCAGGGTGAAGCCGGAGTCCGGGCGCGCAGTCTTCAGAAACCCGGGGTTCCTGGGAGGAGAGGATTCCGGGGAGATGGCGGCTCAGAATTTCCAGATGGCGGGGCTTGGGGCGCCATCTAGGTGGACAAAGAGCTAGGGGACTTGAAGTTGCCTTTGCATAGGATCAAGAAAAATGTCAACTGCCTCATACAAGAATGGTGGGGAGGCCAAAGGACATGGGGAAAGGACTAACCACCTACTCCAAGAAACCTTTGGCCTCTGGCTCTTCTGATAGCAAAGTTGATTGAACACCGGTATGGGAATTTCGAGAATTTCGGGGGGGGGGAGGGTGGCGGGCGGGGAACTTCTTGGCACCTCAGAGCTGCTTACTCCCCTAGTTAAGCTCCTGGGAGAAAAATCCTCAGAGACAAGTCCTTTGGTCCAGGAGTGTGGGGTTTGGTCCCCGGGAGAACCAGCCAAAAGTCCCCGTTTGAGTGGACCGTCACAGCCAACGCCAATCGCCCTTGGCCTTATTCCAGGTCAGTCGAGGAACAGAAGCCTCCGGCTTTTTGGATCCTTCATTCCCGTGGATTTTCAGGAAGGCCTTCAAATATTTTTGGTTCTTTTTTTGTCATCTTTGTCGTTCTGCCTACCACAGGGAGAGGATGATAAGAACATAATAGGGAGACTGCACAGCTCTGCAAATTAAGCTCTCTTAAAAGGAAAAAGCTGGTCTTTTTCAAGCGCCAGCAGATAAGAGTTAAAAACATATGAAAAATTACAAAACCTGGGATAATGAATAGTTGAATAATGCTTTTGACATTTTCTGCAGAGCAGTAATTGGAAATCTTTGCTTTGGGGGGATGGGGATGGGGTGGGGCAATGATCTGCTGCAGCCTTGCCCAGCAAGGCAATAAGCACTGGTCTTTGGGAAAAGCAGACAGACATAAATCACCTGCACAGATTGCGCGGAGGTGTCACGCAGCCTCAGAGGCCAGGGTAGTCTCAAGGCATTTTGAGATGGTATTTTCAGCAGGGGTTGGGGTGGGGAAGAACCTGAATTCAGCTGCTCTTCAGCTTTTATCATTACCAGGCCACTGAGATCAGAGTCTGCATAAATCCAAACTTCCTATAAGCTGTGCAATATCAGGTACCCAGGGGTCCTCTCTTCCTGTCTGTAAATAGAGAAAATACCTATCACTCAGGACTGTAAAGACTGGCAGCAACACAGCCACTCAGCACAGCACTTAGGAAGTGCTCAAGGAAATGGCATTACCCAGAAAGGTGTCATTGGGACATCACAGAAAATCCTTCTAGAATCAAACAGAACTAGTGGTTTCTGATTGTTTCACAGTCCCAGTCCCATATTCCAGCACTCTCTTCCAACCACACGAACCATGAAAAGGCAAAGCTTGTCTTGGCCTCTGTACCCAGCACCTAACTCCTCCAACACCCATCGAAAGTTTGCCAAATAAATGAATATGTAAATGAATTTATTGCTCAAACCATAAGCACTGCTATTCCTTACCCAGTCCATCCCCAACTCCTTCATTCCAGCCATGTACTCCTTTTTAAAAAAAATTTTTTTAAGTTTATTTGAGAGAGAGCGCATACATGCACGAGTGGGGTTGGGGCAGAGAGAGAATTCAAAGCAGGCTCCACACTGTCAGCACAGAGCCTGACACGGAACTTTGAATTCAGGAACTGTGACATTGTGACCTGAGTGGAGATCAAGACACTAAATCGTCTCAGCCACCCAGCGCCCCACCAGCCAGGTACTCTTAAGCTGCACATTGTTTCCTCTGACATTAGGACATTCTCACAATCCTGTGTCTGCTGAAATCCCAAAGAGTTAAGTGTCACCTCCTCTGGGAAGCCTTCTCTGATCACTGGCACCAACATCAAGTTGCTACTCCTTTATTAATCACTGCAACAGTAGCACTTCCCTTAAGTTGCTGATATAACCCTTGTCGGGTGTATAAAGAGGTAGGGATCACAGTGTTCCCTCTCACCCATTTCCAGTTTGTGAGTTCCTGGAGGAAGGAACTGGTTATTTGTGTGCTTCCAACCCAGTGCGGGAGAGTGTGCAACCCCCAATAGCTGCTCAATAAATATTTGCTACATTAAAATAAATTATTAAATATATAGATACAGATGATATGCTATATGTGTTATATACAGGCATAAATATTGTACATATCGATATTATTTATGCACATGTAATATTTTATCATCTGTCTCCTTCAGTCATGACTCTTCTGACCAGCTTAAAATACTTCTTGTTTCAATCACTTTTCATCCAATATTTTCCAGATAGTTTTGGGCAAGTTCCTGCTGCTAATAATAGCTCACCTCTCAAGGGGTCAATCAAATGCATGGAAATTTTCTTTTGCCCTTGCAGCCTGGCCAATTTGGAAAGCTCACAACTGAGGGCATTTATTTTCCAGTGTTTGAAGATAAAAATGTAAATTTTTGCTGCCCCCTTGTTAAATATTTAGTCATAGATTAGTACTTCTGTCCAAGTTGCCATTTTAAGTTATTGCTCATAATACACATGATTTGGAGGAGGAGGTTAGACTTAGAAAATCTAGGGCTTATTTAGGGGCAAGAGAAGATTAAAGTAATGAACCAAGGGGGGGAAAATGTATTATTCTGGGCCATAATCTATCAATGACGGGTAAAAGAATGCAGCATACCTTAGGTGTGTCCAAGGAGATTATCATGGGCCTAGTTTTTGTCATGGGTGTTCGGTTTACCTCTGAGCTTTTCCCCTCTGGAAAGAAGAATCTAGCCCCACCAGGCAGCTATAACTGAATTAGAACTCTCATCACCAAGTCCAATGAAATCTTGAAGTTTGCTTCCATCTTTTCTTTTCAGCTGCTTATCCAAGTGTGCTGGGAGGAGGAGCTTTAGTCAACAACTGGCTCAACTCCCTTTCTCCTCCCAGCCTCCGTGGGTTCATTTTATCTCCCAAACAGATTCTAGCTTCTGGTTTACCCAGCTAATTACCCTCCTTTTCGTCCTCTGGAAGTTTCTGACCACCACCTCTTCCACTCAGGAACTCTCATTGAAATGAGCCCTCCCCCGGCCAAGGCAGGGTTTAAGAAGAACAAATAAGGAACAATGACAGTGAAACATTAATTCATTGGCTTCTAATTTGGAATGTGTTTAAGGGTTATCAGGAGATTTGAAAATTCAGGTACCCTGGCCTCAGCCCCTGAGATCATCGTCGTATGCTAAGTCCTAGGGCAGCATCAGATATTATATTTTTAACCACCACCCTGTATTGTGATTTGGATGACCCACAGAACATATTTGTGGAAATACTGAAATAGACTGACTTTAAATATGGGAGGAAGCCAGTGGCACCTGGGTGTCTCAGTGGGTTAAGTGTCTGACTTTGGCTCAGGTCATCATCTCAGTTGATGCGATCAAGCCCACATCAGACTCTGCACTGACATCACAGAGCCTGCTTGTGATTCTCTTTCCCGCTCTCTCTCTGCCACTCCCCTCCTCAAAATAAATATAAATAAACTTTAACAAAAATGGGAGGAAGGCTGAGTTAGATCGCACTCTAGTATTCGGGATAGTGCTGATAGATTTTATTTTAAACCTTGATGAACATTTTATCATACTTATTCTGTCTCAGACCACATCTTTTAGTAGCTAGTACACAAAATGGACCTACATTTGATGTATCCTATTTTAAAATACTTGTTTAGGGGAAAGATTTAAGTACTTTTCATCCTGTGTATATTGAAAGTGATGAGTTTTGCTGTGACCATGAGCATGACATTGGAACTCATGCAAATGTGTTTTGCTGTTTTCAGTTTTGTACAATATTACAGCACAGGCAGAATTTATGATTTTTTCCTAGGGGGCTCCCCCATACAGAACATACTATCTCTCTTTCTATTTATTTAGGCAGTTAAATCATCCATTATTTTATCTTTGACTCAGCCTTCCATTTATACTGTGTAAGCATGGTTGCCAGGGTAATTTTTTTTAATAACATTTTTGGCAGGAAAAAATGAATTATATACTCGCAAGTACAGACCAGATATTGCTTATTATTTTCACAATTTTTATAGATGATTCAATAATTCTGTCCAGTGGTGAATTACCCTATATGCTCAGGGCACCAGTAAAACCAGGCTACTGAAGAAAAATCAAGAAAGAGAGAGAGAGAGAGGTTCAGTTTTAATTAACATAACCAGTACTGTGCAATCAGCATATCTAAAGAGAAGCTATTTTAGTTCCACATACACATTGGTTTTGTTTCCTAGTTGGCCAGTGTCTGTATTTTGAATTTACACAAGAGATAGGACATGGCGGTCTTCTTGGGGCTTAAGGCTCCATACTGGTATAGTTGTAAAAGAGATTTTCCTCCCAAAAGTTGGGAGGTTTGTGCCCTCCCCCACTGGCTGTTCCAATTCAGTCAGATCACCATGTTTCTAAATTGGTAGACTATTTAGGTAAGGTATTTCCTAACTCCTCCTTTTGTGCACAACACATTCTCATTCCGAACTCCTATCTCCCCTGCTCATTATTCTCCTTGTTCTGTTCTGCTCTACTTACTTATGAAAAGGCATCGCTCTAAGTCAATCATAGGCTATTTTTACTCCTTCATCAGATATTTCGACTTCCAGATATCTTCATTTAATAATCTCCAAAAAAGAGCAATTATAAAAATAAACATGTTACTAGTCTCTCTACTGTTTTGTTGTTGTTTTCTTTTTCTAATTTTATATTCACTCCCTATTGCCTCTCTTGCCAATCTCAGCACCTGGCTTTACTGGAGCAGCTAAAATGGATGCGGAAATAAAGGTCCGGTAATGATACCCAGCCTACAAAAGCCACAGACCAGTGCTGTGTTCTGCGGCCAATCACAGTAACACAGTGCAGTGCGGGGTCACCTCAGGCAAGCTTCTTTCAAATGGGGATAATAAGATCTGCCTCTAAAGATCTCATTAGGATCTTGAGTCCCCAGTGAAATCATAGATGCAAAAATACTTTGAAGAAATTTAAAGGTCTCTTCATGTGAGAGAAGGTGAGAGCAGCAGCCCTTTGAATGACAATTTCAGTTTGTCACAGGAAATACATGACTAAGATGATTTACATTTCATCTCAGTGTACAGCAAGAATCACCGAGGACAGTAGGTAAGGCAGTTGATAAATCATCATTAACAACTGATTTGCATGAAGTATGAATTAGTGGGCCAGACGTAAGAAATGCATTTTGTATCTCTGCTGTGTTCAGGACTGATGTACTGGTCAATGAAATCCACAGAAAGTAGAACCTTAAAGAAGTGATACAATGGACTTGAAAAAGCCAGTCATTGTCTGTTGGAAAATATAGAAGAGCAGTTCTTTTTTGTTTTAGCAAATGCTAATAGTGACCTCCTTCTTTCTTTTATTAATGTTTATTCATTTGCAGGAGAGGGGCAGAGAGAGAGGAAGGGAGAGAGAAAGAGGCAGAGAGGGGGATACAGAGGATCCAAAGCATGCTTGGTGCTTACAGTAGAGAGCCTGATGTGGGCTCCAACTCAAGAGCCCTGAGATCATGACTTGAGCCAGTCAGATGCTTAACTGACTGAGTCACCCAGGGACCTCCTTCTTTCTAATTGTCCATCTGATTGGGTTCCTCTAAGTCTGCTCTTTAAAAGAGCCCCACGGATCATGCTTTAGGTTGGCCTTTATTTAAGTCACAGGGTCCTTCTCATTTCTGTTTACTAGAACAGCATTTAAAAATATTTAAATGCTCATTCTCTCTATGTGTGAAGTTTTTTCATGAATCCAGGGAGCAGCGAATCATCTTTTCTGCTTTACTGTGTACTTATCAACAAAGCAAATAACCTAAATTGCTTTTAAATAATTTGTTTTTGTAACTTAGACCATCAGACCACCTGGAAATAGAAACAAGAGAATGAAAGCCAGCACAAGATGACAAGATCTCAGAATTCGAAAGCCCACGGGAGACTCCTTAGGAATCAACTTGCCCTGCTTAGGAAATCTGCCCATCATTTCACAAATGCTAATTCTGCCTATTTAATGCCTGGTTTTCACAATCAAGATGATGTATCTCAGGACTATGGGCTGTGAGGATAGAGAAACTGACTTCAAAGACTGAGGGCAGCCATAGTCCCTGGTCATTGAAGGGTGCACACATATCTCTGTCTCGTGCCAGAGTAGAGGAAATATTCTCCAAAGAAGGCAGCAGACCTATAAATTAATTCCTTATGATAAATTCGAAATGCTTCTTGAAGAATGATGTTTTTCTTATTAAAGTCTTTTGAGATACGTACGATCAGTCAGAATGTCATGGGGCTTATCAATATTGTATCTCCAGCATGAATTTGCAAGAAACTGCTTTTAGAGATCAAAAAAGTTCACAGAAAATGCAGTACCACAGAGCGCCATGTAGCCGAGTTTCCCCAAGTTTGTTTCTTTGGCATGCCTATATTTTTATAACCATGCCTCATAATCTACTCCAAAACTATTTTTTTTCCTGGAATTGTTCATTGCAAATCTGTTTTCCTAAAATTAAAGTGGGGGCACCTGGGTGGCTCAGTCAGTTACATGTCCTACTTTGGCTCAGGTCACAATCTCATGGATCCTGAGTTCGAGCCCCGTGTCGGGCTCTGTGCTGACAGCTCAGAGCCTGGAGCCTGCTTCGGATTCTGCACCTCCCACTCTCTCTCTCTCTGTCTTTTCCCTGCTCATACTCTGTCTCTCTTCTCTCTCAAAAATAAATATTTAAAAAAAATTTTTTAAATAAAATCCAAGTGAATGGTCCCATAGATGATACCATTTCATATTAGAGTCTTCTGCTGGGCTAGAACCAGGGTGAGGTAAGAGAGGTGCCTGGGATACTAACTCTAGAGAAGCAGTCACTCTTAGGGCTGGAAGCTCACTGTCTGGGCTGTGCCTAATGCCAGCAGCTAGGACCGCCTGAACGTTGTGCCCTCGCCACATCTCTTGCCTCGCACAACCACCTGCCCCGTTTCTCTGACAGGACACACAGAGTGCACAAGACACCTGAGAGGTTTGGATGCTGACTCAGCAGGAGGAAATGCAGCAATAGCGATTAACGGTGCCACCGTTGAAGAGCAGTTTCGGTTTTGCCAACATCCCGCAGGGGGGACCTGGGGCCCGCTGGGGCCAGACACCATGCCCCATGATGCAATGATACACTTTGCCACCCAGCTTCCTGCCTCGTGGATGACCAGTCACACACCCGCTGCCAAACACGACTGTCAACACTTCACAGACCATCTGCCAAGGCAGGCCTGGTACTTCCACGTCCACTTTCTATTTTCTACACCTCAACTGAATTACAGTAAGCTTGAACGCTCGGCAGCCTCCAAGACACATAGGAGACGTAAATCTATCTTCTCCGCTTCTGCGTCAGTCCGTCCCTACTATGAGCCTTTGTTGGTGACCTGCCACTTGCCATGCTCTCAGATCCATGATATTCTGCCTCTGCTCCAACACAATTTCCTCTCCTATATCGCCAACTGGCATTCTGTCAACAACAAGTATCCCCATTTCCTCACCCTCCTCCAAACACTCTTTCCTCCAGACTTGCCCTCCAGGGAAGTCACAACCTCCCCTGAAGCTCTCTCCAGCGGAGTCTGTTTGGTTACAACAAACACTACCTTGCGAACCAAGGTCAGGAATGGTGCGAGGGCCCCCCTGCTTTTGGTCTATGGCCTATCATTTCCATCAGTCTCTTATCTAAACTGTCTTGTGCCTTCCCTCCTACACTGTTGGTGGGAATGTAACCTGGTGCAGCCCCTCTGGAAAACAGTGTGGAGGTTCCTCAGGAAACTAACAATAGAACTCCCCTATGACCCAGCAATAACACTGCTAGGAATTTACCCAAGGGATACAGAAATGCTGAGGCATAGGAGCACATGTACCCCAATGTTCATAGCAGCACTCTCCACAATAGCTAAAACATGGAAAGAGCCGAAGTGTCCATCAACAGATGAATGGATCAAGAAGATGTGGTTTTATCTATACCATGGAGTACTACATGGCAATGAGAAACCTTGAAATCTGGCCATGTGTAGCAACATGGATGGACCTTGAGGGTGTTATGCTGAGCGAAATAAGTCAGGCAGAGAAGGACAAATATCATATATGTGCACGTATAGGAGGATTGGGAGGAACTTAACAGAGGACCAAGGGGGAGAAAAAGGGCGGAAATGGTGGGGGAAAGGGAGAGAGGCAAACCATGAGAGACTCTTGAATGCTGACAAAAACTGAGGACTGATGGATGTGGGGGGGAGGAGGGATGGGCATGGAGGAGGACACTTGTGGGGATGAGCACTGGGTGTTATGTGGAAACTAATTTGACAATAAACTGTTTGTAAAAAAAAATAAATGAATAAACAAAAAAATAAACTGTCTTGTGCCTTGGTTGCACCCACCTGGAAAACTCCAGTCCAGGAAGAAACCAGCCCTTCCCTGCACCAACACCTGGCACCAAGCACTGATGGGGGAACAACCATACCTGGGTAGATGTGAATTCCTGGCTGCCTGTCACAACTGGCTCTATACAGTGTCCAGCTACCATTTCCCTAGCCAACCCACCCTCCCATTTACACAGTATATCAAACTTTCCTCGCCACGTTCGAATTCCTGATTCCTCCTGTCTTTTCCTTGTCTTCCCCTCTTTTTAACTGAAGATGACCTTGCTTTCTAATCAGATAAAATAAAAGTTATGAGATTGGAACTTCTTTAACACTCTACCTCCAGATTGACAGATCTTTCCCATATCAACACCCACCTTCCTCTTCCTTCTTTCAAGGAGCATCTCTCTACTTGGATATCCTATAGGTGCCTCAGAATATTCTTAGTATGAGCTGAACTTAATGTTCTTCCCTCCTCCCAAATTCTATTCTATTGTTAACCATCCCAGGGAACAGAGCCCTAATCTCCACTGTCCAAACCAAAAGCCTCAGTGTCCCTCACTCTTCATTTCCAACAGTTACAGCCTATCAATTCTTTCTCAAGTACCTGTAGGCTCTACCACTCTGATCCAAGCTACCATTATCTTTTGTCTACACCAAGGGTTGGCAATTGAGTTTTATTAAGACACAGCCATGATCATTCATGTATGGATTGTCTATGAATGCTTGCACTGCAAGGGCTGAGCTAAGTAGTTGCACAAAAACCATATGGTCCACAAAGCAGAAAATATTTACTTTCTTGTCCTTTATAGAGAAAGTTTGCCAATTCAACCCTTGATCTACACTGTTGCAGGGATCTCCTAAAAATGTAGCCTGCACCAGGCCCAGTATTCTGTTTTCAGGCTCATGACCCATAGTACAGCTGGTCACCTTTTAAAAACCTCATATCATCGTGCTTGGAGTTCTTCAATGCATGAATATCATGCTTAGGATAAAATGCAGTGTCCCTAGCCTAGCCTGCTTGGCCTGATGTCATCAACCCCTGTCTACCTGTCATCCACACCTTGTACCACTCTGCCTCACATTTGTCAAATCCAGCAGTGCTGTCTGCCTTTCGATCCATGCATCAAGCTCTTGCATTCTGCAGAATCTGGAAAATTTTGTTTCCTCTGCCTTAGAGGCTCTTTTTCTTCCTCAATATGCCCCTCATCCAATTCTTATTTATTCTTCAGGACTCTGCTTAGACCTCACTTCCTCCAGGAAGCCTTCTCTTTCTCCTAGGTCAGGTGCCCTGTTTCACGGCACTATGTACTTTTCTTTTAAAGCGTTTGTCTCAGTTGCTCTTCATTCTTTGTAAAATGATTTTTTTAATGTTTGCTTTCCTCTTCAGACTGCAGGTATTATGATAGAAAATCTTTGTATGTCTGGTTCAGAAATGTAATATTTAGTTCTTGACATAGTGCCCAGCACAAGATAAGTACTCAGAAAATATTTGTTGAATAAATGGATGAATAGCAAACGCCTAATAAGATGTTCATGATACTGAGAGGTAATATACACATACCATTTAGTTAATTGCCTCATACTGGCAAAGTTGTATTATTATGCTCTCACTTTGACTTGCTTCTGGACTTCTTTATTCAACAAAAGGAAGTACCTAAAAAGCATTTTATTCTTGTAACATGTAGCATGAATTGTTCTTCAATTGATTTTTTTCTATTTGGCTGCCTATCACAAGCATATTTGATTTTTCACAGGTGTGAGACTTCTAAATACCAATGTATCTGGGATGCCTTGGTGGCTCAGTCAGTTAAGTGATTTTGGATCAGGTCATAATACAGCACAGTTGTGAGATTGAGCCCCACATCGGTCTCTGAGCTGACAGTACAGTTCCTGCTTGGGATTCTCTCCCCCCTTCTCTGTGTTCCTCCCCTGCTCACATGCTTATTTATAAATAAATACACTCTAAAAACAAAACAAAAACAAAAACACACCAATGCATCCAATCCTGGAAGCCAAAAGTCACACTAACTTGTGTCTCCTGGGCTAGGTAGTCCCTACTTGCCCTCCAGATCCGCTTCCCAACATTCATTGTGTTCTGAGCCTTGGAAGCCGACCTCTTGTTGTGTGCCTTCTGGTTTCTTGCCTTCTGGTTAGGGTAGCACCAACAGGACATCAGACGCAGGATAGCAAGAAGGCACTGATTTCTCTGGCTCCTCATTTGGCTGTGGGTTGACAGTCACTCTGCTGTTCTACCTAAGTTCCTAGCTCATGTCAGGGAACTGCTCTAATCCATCACTCTTACCAGGCCCTCTCTCTGTAGGGACTCCTTCCTCTTGCTTATTCTGGCCTACAGTAATTACAGCTCACTGCAGTTGCTAGCCTTGGCATGCTTCATTATTCCTTTTTGTTTTCTGTAACTTGTCCACACCTTTGTCAATTAAGATCTCCCCAATTATTCCTGTGTGAGTGCACTGTTTTCTGATAGGACCCTGACTCATACAATTCCATTGCCTAAATAAGTATAATGAAATCACACCAAGATGTTTTGATGAACTTCTCTACATCTCTCAGCAACCTCTCAGACAGTCTGCACGCTTGGCTGATTGGAGCTTAGGTGCCATTATCCTCATTTCTCAGGTAGATAACAGGAGTCTGGAAGTGATAAAAGTATGAGATGTACCTACAATCCCAGAGCTTGGTGGTGGCAGAGTCAAAGCTACCCCTCAAACTCTGAACCTTACACATCAAATTCAGAGCTATATCTTGGCTCCTTCCCTCCCAAAGGACCACCTGCCGGAATCCGTACAGCTAGGGTCCCAGATAAATCATTCTCGGTGACAAACCTCTCTGCAGTGAGTCTAATCCAGGTGAACTCTGAAGCTGGTGGGTGTGCAGCTGGCTCCGTGCCCCAACTTGGAGAAGGTCTGGGAAGCATTCCCAGATGGCTCTTGGATGCCATTACTTTTTCTGGCTGCATTCCTGGGGGAGGTGGGAAAACACACATAGGTCTCCTAGCTGCAAACCCAAGCAAAGAGCACATTGTCATATCTTTAGCAAACGATAGCACACAAACACAGAAAGCCAAAGGACTAGAGAGAGACATATCCACCAGGCTGAACTAATTCTCTCCTTAGAGCTTTAAAGACAGCCAGTATAGAAGATTCTCTTCCTCTTCATGAAGGCAAGTGCCCAAGACTTTGAGCACTTCCAGACAGCTCTTCATTCTATACTCTCAATTTCTTCCTCTGGAAAATGGAGGTTCCTTCTCAGGAAAAATTTTTAAAAAGGGGAGCAATTACCCATTAAGGGAGCAAAAATCTCTATGGGCTTTCATTTTAAAAGCTCAAATACAAAACTACTACTGATTTTTCTCTTTTGGGGGGCAAAGGCAGGTCCCATAGAGAGATAGTATGAGTCATAGTTAAAAGTATAGACTCTGGAGCCAGACTACCTAGGTCTGAATCTCAGTTCTGCCACTAACTAGCAATGTGATCTTGGGAAAGTAATTTAACCTAACCTCTCTGTGATTCTATTTCTTTATCTGTAAAGTAGGAATAATGATAGTATCTACCTCATAAGGTTGACGTAAAGATTAAATGAGTGATTATAAGGAAAGCACTTTAAACAGAGCCTGGTAAGACTATCTATATAAGGCAGTTGAATAAAGTTGTTTCAGTAATTATCCATATATCTCTAGATAGACACATCTGGAGTACTGACTAGTCCATGATTTTTCATCATTTCTTGCTTGTGGCCTAAATAACTTCTAGGATGAAATAACAGATTCTAGAGAAGCTCTGTCAGCACTGCAATCATTAGATCAAAGGAATTTGGCTTGTGTCTTAACTGTCATCAGGAAGAGAATATACCTGGGATGCTAATCATTGGAAAAGCACGTTCTGCTCCATGACTCAGCCTGGCAAGCTCATCAGTTATGCCTCAAGAATAAGGGGGAGCACCAGGTGGCCTTACCTACAGGACTGATGCAGAATGATGAAATGCCTTTTAAGCAGGCTATTCATCACTGATAACTGAAGACTTGGTCTGAATCCCTATCCATCATTCACAAGAGTCTTTTCATTTGGGTCTCTGTCCCACAAGACAACACACTTTTGTGCTTCTTAGTGGTGGAATTAGTGTGTGTTCCTCCCTCTCCTGTCTTCATAGAGTTCCTATTGGAAATCAGTGATCAACCCAGTTTTCCATAAGTAAGCTCTGGTTTTCTCTACTGGCTCTCAACTAAAGCACAAGTCCTCAGGTCTGAGGAGGAGCTCAGTTTCTCCGGCAGGGTCCCCTCCTCTTACGGAAGTCCCAATTGATTGATGTGTTTAATGAAAATATTTCAGTTCCCCTGAGAAGTCAAGAGTTCATAAGAGTGACTGTCCTTTCACAACTCACTAATAGTGGACAATTTTTATTGAGTACTTACTGTATGCTGGGCACTAGGCCAAACACTTTATATAACATTCTCATTTATTCTCACATTCATCACATGAGATAGCACAAAAGTTCATTATCTGAGTCCTTAGAGCGGCACTGGCCTATAGAAATGTAACATGAGCCACAAATGGGGTCACATGTGTCATTTTTAAGTTTTTTAATAGACATGTTATAAAAAGTGAAAAGAAACAAGGGAAGCTAATTTTTTTTTTTTTGAGTGAAAGAGTGAGTGTGAGCAGGGGAGAGGAGAAGAGGGAGAGGAGAGAGAGAATCTCCAGCAGGCTCCATGACCATCGCAGATCCATGACCACGAGGATCATGACCTGAGCCAAGATCAAGAGGCGGATGCTCAACAAACTGAGCCACCCAGGTGCCCCAAGGGAAGCTAATATTTTTTTTTTACAAATAGTTTATTGTCAAGTTTGTTTCCACATAACCCCCAGTGCTCATCCCCACAAGCGTCCTCCTCCATGCCCACCCCCTCCTCCCCCACATCCATCAGTCCTCAGTTTGTTCTCGGAATTCAAGAGTCTCTCATGGGTTGCCTCCCTCCCTATCCCCCACTATTTTTCACCTTCTTCTCCCCCATGGTCCTCTGTTAAGTTCCTCCTAATCCTCCTATACGTGCAAACGTATATTTGTCCTTCTCTGCCTGACTATTTCACTCAGCATAACACCCTCAAGGTCCATCCATGTTGCTACACATGGCCAGATTTCATTCTTTCTCATTGCCATGTAGTATTCCATGGTATAGATAAACCGCATCTTCTTGATCCATTCGTCCGTTGATGGACACTTAGGCTCTTTCCATGTTTTGGCTGTTGTGGAGAGTGCTGCTATGAACATTGGGGTAGCATAGCTCCTATGCCTCAGCATTTCTGTATCCCTTGGGTAAATTCCTAACAGTGCTATTGCTGGGTCATAGGGAGTTCTATTGTTAGTTTCTTGAGGGAACTCCACACTGTTTTCCCAGAGGGCTGTACCAGTTTACATTCCCACCAACAGTGTAGGAGGGTGCCCGCTTCTCCACATCCTCACCAGCATCTAGAGTTCTCTGATTGGCTCATTTTAGCCACTCTGACTGGCGTGAGGTGGTATCTCAGTGTGGTTTTTGATTTGTATTTTCCTGATGAGGAGGGATGCTGAGCATCGTTTCATGTGTCTGTTGGCCATCTGGATGTCCTCTTTGGAGAAGTGTCTGTTCATATCTTCTGCCCATTTCTTCACTGGGTTGTTTGTTTCGGGCGTGTAGTTTGGTGAGTTCCTTATAGATTCTGGATATTAACCCTTTATCTGATATGTCATTTGCAACTATCTTTTCCCATTCCGTTGGTTGCCTATTAATTTTCTGGGTTGTTTCCTTTGATGTGCAGAAGCTTTTAATCTTGATGAGGTCCCAACAGTTTATTTTTGCTCTTGATTCCCTTGCTTTTGGGGATGTGTCAAGTAAGAAGTTGCTGCGGTGGAGGTCAAGGAGGTTGTTTCCTGCTTTCTCCTCTAGGGTGTTGATAGTTTCCTGTCTCACGTTCAGGTCCTGTATCCATTTTGAGTTTATTTTTGTGCATGGTGTGAGAAAATGATCTAGTTTCATTCTTCTGCATGTTGCTGTCCAGTTCTCCCAACACCATCTGTTAAAAAGGCTGTCTTTTCCATCGGATATTCTTTCCTGCTTTGTCAAAGATCAGTTGGCTGTATACTTTTGGGTCCACTTCTGAGTTCTCAATTCTGTTCCATTGGTCTATGTGTCTGTTTTTGTGCCAATACCATACTGTCTTGATGATGACAGCTTTGTAGTAGAGGCTAAAGTCTGGGATGGTGATCCTCCCGTTTTGGTTTTATTTTTCAGGATTACTTTGGCTATTCGGGGTCTTTTGTGGTTCCATACAAATTTTTGGATAGTTTGTTCTAGTTTTGAGAAGTATGCTGGTGCACTTTTGATTGGAATTGCATTGAATGTGTAGAGTGCCTTAGGTAGTAAGGTACTACTTAGGTAGTAATGACATCTTAACTATATTTATTCTTCCTATCCATGAGCATGGAATGTTTTTCCATTTCTTTGTGTCTTCTTCAATTTCCTTCATAAGTTTTCTATAGTTTTCCTCATACAGATTTCTTGTATCCTTGGTTAGGTTTATTCTGAGGTATTTTATGGTTTTTTGTGCAATTGTGAATGGGATCAGTTTCTTAATTTCTCTTTCTGTTGCTTCATTGTTGCTGTATAAAAATGCAACCGGTTTCTGTACGTTGATTTTGTACCCTGCAACTTGGCTGAATTCTTGGATCAGTTCTAGTAGGCTTCTGGTGGAGTCTGTCGGGTTTTCATGTAGAGTATCATGTCATCTGTGAAGAGTGAAAGTTTGACTTCCTCTTTGCCAATTCTGATGCCTTTGATTTCCTTTTGGTGTCTGATGGCTGATGCTAGGACTTCCAGCACTATGTTAAACAGCAGTGGTGAGACTGGGCATCCCTGTCGTGTTCCTGATCTCAGGGGGAAAGCTATGAGTATTTCCCCATTGAGGATGATGTTAGCTGAAGGCTTCTCATAGATGGCTTTGATGATGTGTAAGTAGGTTCCTTCTATCCCAACTTTCTCCAGAGTCTTTATTAAGAAGGGATGCTGTATTTTGTCAAATGCTTTTTCTGCATCTATTGACAGGATCATATGGTTTTTATCTTTTCTTTTATTGATATGATGTATCACATTGATTGATTTGCGAATATTGAACCAGCCCTGTAACCCAGAAATGAATCCCACTTGATCTTGGTGGATGATTCTTTTTATATGCTGCTGGATTCGATTTGCAAGGATCTTGTTGAGAATTTTTGCATCCGTATTCATCAAGGATATTGGCCTGTAGTTCTCTTTTTTTGCTGGATCTCTGTCTGGTTTGGGAATCAGTGTGATGCTGGCTTCATAAAATGAGTCCGGGAGTTTTCCTTCGCTTCTATTTTTTGGAATAGCTTGAGAAGAATTGGGATTAATTCTGTTTTAAATGTCTGGTAGAATTCCCCAGGGAAGCCATCAGGTCCAGGGCTGTTATTTGTTGGGAGATTTTTGATCACTGATTCAATTTCTTCACTCGTTATGGGTCTGTTCAGGTTTTCTATTTCTTCCGGTGTGAATTTTGGTAGTGAGTGTGTGTTTAGGAATTTGTCCATTTCTTCTAAGTTGTCCAATTTGTTGGCATACAATTTTTCATAGTATTCCCTGATAATTGCTTGTATTTCTGAGGGGTTGGTTGTAATAAGTCCATTTTCATTCATAATTTTGTCTATTTGGGTGCTCTCTTTTCTTTTTGATAAGTCTGGCTAGAGGTTTGTCAATTTTGTTTTTTCAAAAAACCAACTCTTGGTTTCATTGATCTGTTCAATTGTTTCTTTGGTCTCTATGTTGTTAATTTCTGCTCTAATTTTTACTATTTCCCTTCTTCTACTCGGTTTAGGGCATTCTTGTTGCTCTACCTCTAGTTCCTTTAGGTGAGGTGTTAGATTTTGGACTTGCGCTTTTTCTAATCTCTTGAAATAGGCCTGGAGAGCAATGTACTTTCCTCTTCGGACTGCCTTTGCCGCATCCCATAGATTTTGAATTGTTGTGTTTTCATTTTCATTTGTTTCCATATATTTTTTAATTTCATCTCTAATTGCCTGATTGGCCCATTCATTCTTTAGAAGGGTGTTCTTTAACCTCCATGTTTTTGGAAGTTTTCCAGACTTCTTCCTGTAATTGATTTCAAGTTTCAAAGCATTGTGATCTGACAGTGTGCATGGTATGATCTCTATTCTTTTATATTTATTGAGGGCTGCTTTATGTCCCAGTATGTGATCTATCTTGGAGAATGTGCCATGCGCACTTGAGAAGAAAGTAAATTCCCTGGCCTCAGGATGTAAAGTTCTAAATAGATCCGTCAGGTCCATCTGGTCCAATGTATCTTTCAAGTCCATTATTTCTTTAGTGATTTTCTGTCTGGTTGACCTATCCATTGCTGTAAGCGGAGTATTAATGTCCCCTGCTATTAGCACATTCTTATCTATAAACTTGTTTCTGTTTGTGATTAATTGTTTTAGATATTTAGGTGCTTCCGTATTCGGTGCGTAGACATTTATGATTGTTAGTTCTTCCTGATGGATGGACCCTGTAATTATTATGTAGTGCCCTTCTTCATCTCTTGTGATTGTCTTTAATTTAAAGTCCAGTTTGTCTGATATAAGTATCGCTACTCCGGCTCTCTTTTGATTTTCTGTAGAATGATATATATTTCTCCATCCCCTTACTTTTAATGTGAAGGTATCTTCCCGTCTAAAATGAGTTTCTTGTAGACAGCATATAGATGGATTTTGTTTTTTAATCCATTCTGCTACCCTATGTCTTTTGATTGGAGCATTCAGCCCATTTACATTCAGTGTTATTATTGAAATATGTGGGTTTAGAGTCTTTGTATCTTTTGTAGGGTTCATGTTTGTGGTGGTGTCTCTGGAATCTTTGTTCCTTGCAACCTTTCCTTCAGAGCATCCCCCTCAGGATTTCTTGTAGGGCTGGCTTCGTGGTGACAAATTCTTTCAATTTCTATTTGTTTGGAAAGGTTTTTATCTCTCCTTCTATTTTGAATGACAGGCTTGCTGGATAGAGGATTCTTGGCTACATATTTTTACTGTTCATCACATTGAAGATCTCTTGCCATTCCTTTCTGGCCTGCCACGTTTCAGTAGATAGGTCTGTCACCACTCTGATAAGTTTCCCTTTGTATGTGAGGGCCCTTTTCTCCCTAGCTGCTTTCAAAATTCTCTCTTTGTCCTTGTATTTTACCATTTTTACGATGATATGTCGTGCAGAAGATCGATTCAAGTTATGTCTGAGGGGAGTCCTCTGAGCCTCTTGTATTTCCACATTGACTTCCTTCCCCAGGTCGGGGAAGTTCTCTGCTATAATTTGTTCCAGGACTCCTTCAGCACCTTTCCCTCTCTCTTCCTCTTCTGGGATTCCTATGATACGGATATTGTTGCGTTTGACCGTATCGCTGAGCTCTCGAATTTTTCTTTCCTGTTCCTGGATCAGTTTGTCTCTTTTTTTGTCAGCTTCTTGTTTTTCTATAATGGTGTCTTCTAAATCACTTATTCTCCTTTCTGCCTCTTCAATCCGTGCATTGGAGGCCTCTAATTTATTATGTATCTCATTTATCGCATTTTTTAATTCTTCATGCCTATTTTTATTTTCCATTCTGTCTGTAGCCATAGTTTCTTTAATGTCCCCTATGTTTTTTTCAAGCCCTGCTATTAATTTTACCATTATTATTCTAAAATCTTGTTCACTTATGCTGCTGATATCTGTTTTGAGCAGTTCATTAGCTGTCATTTCTTCTTGGAGTTTCTTTGGAGGAGAGCTCTTCGTTTCGTCATTTTAGTTAGCTTTCCGGCTCTTGTTGGTTTTAAAGACCTGGTATGCTCTCTGTTTCCATGAGCGCTGCTATATCCAAGAAGACTCTTTGACTTTCCAGGGCCTATCCTTTCAGAGATTGTTTTTTGAATGGTATCCCTCGGTCTCTTTTGTTGGGACTTTAGTTATTTTATTTTCCTATTCGTAGTGATATTTGGGACTCTTCACCTTGTGTACTCTAGCTTGTTTCTTGAGGTAGCCCTGGAAAGAAAACAGACAGACAAACACACAGGGAGCAGGAGCACACAAACGCACAGGCTGATTCAACTAACATGCAAAGCGAGAGGGAAAACAAAAAAGTTAAGAGAAAAGACGGAGGAGGGAGGGCGAATAATAGGGAGCATAAAATACATAAAAGGGTCAAAAAGGGGAAAAGAAAAGGAAAAAAGAAGAAAACCGATGGACAAAGAACGGTTTAAAGCATATACCTGGATTTCCCAGCTACAGTTAAATAGCTGTGTGTATGCAGTGCTGGTTGAAGAGCATAGAGAAAAAGAGAGAAGGCAGGGCGAGACGAGGCAGATTTGGAAATAGAATGAACAGGCAGAAGGGATAAGAAGCTTTTTTCAAAGAGGTAAAGGGTAGAATATGGTTGGATAGGTGAGAGAAGGATGCTGGAATTATCCAGAGAAACTATACTCCTGAGAGAAATAGCTGAAAAAGTCGGTAGGTGTAGAATTTACATTTACAGAATGGACTTGTGATTGTTTAAGCAAGCTGGCGACCAGAGTTAATCAGGTCAGTGTTTTGGGGGAAAAAGCGAGAAAAGAGAAATAAGAAGAAAAAAGATAAAAGAAAGGGAAAAAAAAGAAAGAAGAAAAAAAGGGAAAAAAAAAAGGAAAAAAGAAAGAGAAAAAAAAAAGGGAGGAGGGCACCTCTCAGGCAGGGGGGCGTGGCATGATCCGATGCCTCAGGTGGGGCGTCTGCCTTGGCGATTGTGGGGAGGAGATTGACGGTGCTCCAGTCCCTTCTTGAACCCCGCGCTGCAGCTCGCTTTTTTTTTTTTTTTTTTTTTTTGGCGTGTCAACTCCCCGTTCCGGGGACGCAGCCGAAGTTGGTTGCACTCTTCAACCCAGGCCAGTTCCAATCTCCAATTCCCAGTCCGCGCGCCCCGCTGAAGTTGCCTTAGACACAGCTTCCCAGACAACCCCCTCGGGCTATTCCAGGCTCCCTGCTGAGCTCTGGGGGCGGAGTCAGAATCGCCGCTTCCTTCTCTGGGTCGGGCTGGCGCGCATGCACGGGGGCTTGCCTGCCGGGTCCGAGTAGCCTGATCCTGCTGGAGTGAGGAAAACCGGATCTTTCTATGGCTTGTCACCCGAAACACGAACTCACAGGCAAATTTCCCAGTTTTTAGCTCTTTGCCTTCCCTCTCGAGTTCCAGCCAGCCAGGAGCGTGGACGCCCGGTGTCTGGGCGGCTCTTTCAGGGGTCCCAGCCGCCCTGGTGCTACAATGGAGGCAGGCGCGCCACCGCCACCTCTCTGAAATCCAACCTCCAGGAGCGGCACAAAGAAGCAGTTTGTGTGCTCAGCCTCCCCCAGGACCAGTTGGCGCAAGGGGACCTGGTGTGCAGGTATTTGGCAAGTACGGTCTTTCTATGCACCGAGCAGAGGTTTTTCTGTCTCGGACTCTCTCCTTTTCCCCTCTCACTCCCCATAGTGGGGGATCGCCTCCCACCCTGGAGTCTCCGATCCCGGCCTGATTTTACCTTCCCCGGTTCGCACTCACGTTAGAAGGCTTTCTCAGTGGATTCTGCGTCCTTTTTCTCCCAGTCTCTCAGGTTTTGTAAGGTTTCCAATGGCTTCAGATCTTTTCTGTGTGATGTATGGGCGCGAGTGCAAGTATGGAGCTCCTTACTTCTCCGCCATCTTGCCCCCCCTCGGGAAGCTAATTTTTTAAAATATGGTTTGTTTAACCCAATGTATTTTATTTTCTTTAATTTTTTAAATGTTTTATTTACTTCTGAGAGAGAGAGAGAGAGACAGCATGAGCAGAGGAGGATCAGAGAGAGAGAGAGAGAGAGAATCTGAAGCAGGCTCCACTCTGAGCTGGCTGTCAGCACAGAGCCTGATGCAGGGCTCGAACCCATGAACTGTGAGATCATGACCTGAGCTGAAGTCAGACGCTTAACTGACTGAGCCACCCAGGTGCCCCTAATCCAATGTATTTTAAAATCAGCTTTTCAACATGTAATCCATATATAACCCAATGTGTGTTAAAATTGGCATTTCAAGATGTAATCCATATAAAAGTTATTAAGAAGATATTTTATATTCTGTTTTTTGTATTCAGTCTTCAAAATCCAAATTCCAGTTAATAAATGTAGAAGGAATGAGGGGAATAGAAACTTACTGTGTTTCAAACAGCTCAGTAATAATTGTTGTATGCAAGATCCAATGAATGCTATAATTAAAGAATGAGAATTTGAGGAAAAATAGTATATTTGTATACTCTGAAAATATCCTTCAAGGTTTATTACTTTCAAAGAGAAAAACAGTAACTTTATAGTGAAGAAACCCTGTAAGCATCATCTTGACAAAGTGAGCAGAATTAACATCATCACTAATAGGACATATTAACATAATGTATGCCCAGATAGGATGCACAGAGCATACACACTTCTGAGAGCTTACCAAAACTCTATAAGCTCAGTCTAATTGTGAGAAAGCATCAGAAGCATCCCAAATTGAGAAACGGTATATAAAATAACTGGTCAGTATATTTCCAAAATGTCGAGGGCGTAAAGGATAAGAAAAGACAAAGGAATCCTCACAGATTAGGAGGACTAGAGAGATACAGTAACTAAATGCAACCGGGGGTCCTGGACAGGATCTTGAAGCAGAAAAAGGACATCAGTGGAAAAACTGGTACAATTTGAATAAGGTCTATACTTTAGTTAAAAATCATATGCCAACGTTCATTCCCTGGTTTTGATGATTTATTCCAGTTATGTAAGCTGTTAACAGGTGAGAGAACCTGGGTAAAGAATATAGAGAAACTCTACTCTTTCCATAATTTTTCTATAAGTCGAGGGGTGCCTAGGTGGCTCAGTCGGTTAAGCGTCCGACTTTGGCTCAGGTCATGATCTCACGGTTCGTGGGTTCAAGCCCTGCATTGGGCTCTGTGCTGACAGTGTGGTGCCTGGTTCCGATTCTTTCTCTCTGCCCCTCCTCTGCTCATTCTCTCTCTCTCTCTCTCTCTCTCAGAAATAAATAAATGAATACATAAATGAAAGCTGTTGTATCATGCCACATATCATTTTGGTTTAAAACTTATGCCAAAATAGCCATATGAAATTTACGTAGTTGCAACTACGATCTATATTCTATTGAATAAGATAAACTTTTATTTTCATAATTTGTAGCTCCATTTTTTTAATATTTAAAAAGTCTCACTTAAATTTTTAATTCATCTTAAATGGCTTGACTTTGATCTGTTCCAGCTTCAGTTATTCTTGGATTATGTTCACTTCCCCTCATTTGGTAGGAGATCAGGACTTCAGCTCAATAATCTGCCCCTGCAGGCCATGCTGGAGTCTCATGCAGTGAGCATATACATTCTATTTGGTCCCAAAAAGGTGAGCTCTCTTTGTTTCCATTACTTGATCAAACTTCCTCTGAGTCATCCACAACTTTCATGCCCTTCGTGAGGACAAGGCACCCTAGAATGTTTTCTTTTCTAGCACTCTCTATGAGCTTATTGAGGCTGGGCAACTCCACAAATCAATGGAAGACAAAGAAGAGAGTGGATATGAATGATCACATGAACTTCATCAGCTATGCCAGTGTGGCATCTGTGAAATATCCACCTTTTATCTCCAAGATGCAACAAACCTGTTGAAGATGACATTTATTTTTAAATAAACCCACTGAATCTTAACACAGATACTAAACCTTTGGCCAATGAAATCACTCACAGTGCTTACAGTGTTCAAAATGATGAGCTGTGATATTTTTAAATAAGACTGGAAAAGACTTGAAAGACTGAGATACATATCATCAGAAAGGAGCTTCCTACATTTGAAACTATCACTAGCAAATGATTTGGACAGAAGACTAATAAATTTAATAAATTACAGTGAAGGGTAAGAGGATGCATGTATAGAATAGATGGAAGAAACTTGGAGAAGCCCGGTGAGAAAACATTCTTCAGTGGGCCCCTAATATCTGGAGTAAACATTGCTTTAGAAGGAGTGCACACACTCACCTTCACACTCACACAAACACTCCCACATGACTGAAACTTAGATGATATCAGTGGGGTCACCACTAAAATGCCATATTATAAGTTGTCGTTTTGTCTCTGGCCTTGATCTCACCTGAGGTTGAGAGAGAAGGTTGTTTTAGAGAAAAGCTCTCATTCTTTGGGAATGAAACAAAGCATGACTGTTTTCTCTAGGCATATAGGACTAGAACATGGGTTCATTCAGATTCATCTTTATCCCAAAATGACCCTCAAAACAATCGAAAATTGGCTAGACTTTTAGTAATCTATTGTGCTAACAGTTGCAGAGATTTCATACCGGAGCCGAGGCAATGTCAGAAACCTGGGCAGTAGGGAGCGGCTTCCTGACCAGCATATTGCAAAGGCAAAAGCTTTGTGGACCAATCTTCTTTTTTCCTGAAAGTTGCAAAAAGAGCTAATTACTTCCTGTTGGCACTAGGTGGGCTAAAATCCCTGTAGGGTCTCTCTCATCCCAACCGCAGTGCTCCTGCCAAATTACCAAGGTAAATAAGTGATGGGTGGAGACGGAGTGGCGATAGGGCTGGTGACTGACCCCTTCTTGGTCTAGCTCACACGGTACTTGTAGCTTCTGTTAATTCATCACAGACCTTCTGGACATTCCCTTTTTCTGGGCATCCTGCCTGTGATCCCTTGAACTGCACAGTGTGGTGGACACCTCCATGCACTGCTTGCTACAATCCCCTTCAGGGATAGAGCTCAGATCTTAGCCCTCTTTGGGAATTGCCTTAGCTAAAAAGTGCAAGGCACACCTCTTCTTAAGGCAAAATAAAGATCCAGGCTCCTTGCCCCAATTCAGAACAACTCTGAAGAGTTATTTCAGTTTCTGATTTCCCCATGGGGTTGGCCAAGGCCTCAATTAAGACTACATCACAGACCAGCTCTGCCCTCTGCCCAATTTGGTTTCTTCTCTTTCTTCCCCAGGTGTTGACCCCAGTGTCACTCCCTTTTCAACTAAGTGTGCACAAATCTCCATCTCAGAGTCTGCTTCCTGGAAGGCCTAACTCACAATACTCTCCCTTCTCTGTTTTACCATCCACTGTCTGCCACAATGGCCCCTTATCAATGGCTTTCCTGGCATTTCTTCAGTACATTGACTTCCCAGCCTCACTGATTCTGGGGACTTGCTCACTGTGGTCTCTAGTTTCCAGGGAAGCTAGTCCCCAGCCCTCTGTGCATGGTTAGCCACTTCATTCTGCCAAAGGGAAGAAAGATCTGACCTGCTGTCACCATATATATCCATCCCCTTCACCTGAAACTTCCCAGAGGACAGTCAGAATTGGGGGGGGAGGGGGGAGCCAGAGAGGTTCATGCCAACATGAGCTTCATCTTTCTAGTGGTTCAACCCATCCCCAAATTCTTATCTTACTGGAAGGCGGGATATCCTGACTTTAGTCATTCCTGGGCCAGAGGCTCACAAAGTCTTAGGCATCTTCTATTGTATATATATGGCCAAGTGTTTTCCTACCCAGCTGGGCAGTTGTGTCAGGTAAGCACAGAGAGCCAGAGCTGTGGATCCTCTGTTCTTGCCTGAATGTAGCTGTTGCTAGTACCTGGAGAGGCATCAGAATAGAACTGAGGAGCAGCCGCATTGCATTTGTGAGGATCAATTCTTTTTTTTTTTTTAAAGATTTTTTTTAATATTTATTTACTTTTGAGAGAGAGAGAGAGAGAGAGCAAGCAGGGGAGGGGGAAGACAGAGAAACACACACACACAGAATCTGAAGGAGGCTCCAGGCTCCAAGCTGTCAGTGCAGAGCCCGAGGAGAGGTTCGAACTCACAAACTGTGAGACCATGACCTAAGCTGAAGTCAGATGCTTACCAGACTGAGCCCCCCAAGCGCCCCTATGAGGATCAGTTCTAATGTGAAGGGAAGAGAGCAAACAGGCCCAGAGAAAGGTATATACTTAGAGTCTTCTTACGGTGTGTAAACTCTGGGAGTCAGAATGACAGTATGGACAGGAGAACAGAGCTCAAAAAAAAGCAGGAGAGGCTGGATTGCTACTGAGCAGAGAGGAGGTGAGGGCAGCCTTTGGGAGAGAGGGCAGGTGAGGGCAGCCTCTGAGCAGTGAGGTGGGGGAGGTAGGGAAGAGAACACTGTAGGTGAGGGGCTAGAAGGTCAGAGTAAGACGAGACAGGGGCTAAGTCAGGTGGTGTGGTAACCAAAGCCACAAAACAGTTTCTTTCTTTCTTTCTTTCTTTTTTCCAGATCCTCTGAGGAATTCTGCTAGGTGTGGGCCACTCCTCTGAGGTACTCCAAATACAAAGAACTCCACAGACCTTCCAAACCCAAAACAAGGTGCTCGTTATTGACAGCCTCAGCCAAGATGCCACCTTCTCATGGCACCCAATTGTCAAGGTATCAATAGTCTCAAACACAAGGTGCTGAGTCCTGACACGAGTTCTCACTGCTGGAAACAAAGAGACATCTCACACTTCTCATGGGGATTGGAGGGCCCTGCGTATTTTTCCTGTGAGATGCACAGAGCCAAGCCCAGCAGCCGTGGTAGCGCCATGTCTACGCAGAGCGCAGCACACCATACCTCAGCAACCCTGCCCACAACATCTCCCACCAAGGCTAGGGTGTACAGCTCCACTCAGTTGCAATTTCTCTCGGTTCTCTCAAAAAATAACCTTGGGATTTCCTTGCTCCTGAGCTTTGAGAGCATGTCTAAAGAAAGAAATGTTCATGGAGGAGGGCACTTGTTGAGATGAGCACTGGGTGTTATATGGAAAACAACTTGACAATAAACTAAGAAAAAGAAAAAGAAAGAAATTTTGGAGGTCGCTGGGGCTAACAGCCCCCCGTGCAACTATCAATGTGCAAGGAACCCCAGCTGGAGCGAGAGTCACCGAGGGGAGGGCCACATGACCTAGGCCTGAGCTGAAGCCACATTTTGCTCTGCCCACGCCAGAAGGCTTTCAAAAAGCCCTGGGTGTGTGGCTTGTGTGGCTACGTGCTTTACATCATTCACTGACACTGATTTTCATGAGCTACTCCCACAGTGGATCATGTATGCACTAAGGACCTTGGCTGAGGCTTATGCTTTTCTATTAATTAAAAATTAAGGCTCCCTAAAGGAAACTGCTGACCCAGAAATTAAGACAGGCACAGTGGGTAATTTTTTTTAAAATGCACAATTTCTTCCTCCGCTTGTCCATTTCCTATAACAGTCCCTCGAAGTGCTTTCTGTGCCCATTGTTTCCATACCAGAGTCCTGTTGGGGATTAAAAATACACACACAAAAAGGAGGAAATGAGTAATCTATGTGGAAATGCTCAAATCAATAATTGTTTCTCAGTAGTAATTGTTAAGAATTGTTGCAGTCTGAAGATACAAGTGGTAATGCCTCAATAACTAGAATGATGTTTTAAGGAAGTTTTCCATGCTCTATGAGAGTGTGTGTGTGGGGGGGGGGGAGACCCTCTTGAAGCAGGAGAAAGGTCAAAGCACGCAGCAACTTGGAACCTGGCCTGTGTTTCAGCTTCTCATCCAGAGGAATTTCCTACTTACAGAGTGAGGCTGGGTTAATGGTACAAGAATATTTTATCAAGTTGGCTTGGCAGTTAGTGGTCTAGGACTAGGTAGCCATGCAGAGAAGCCTTGGGGTGCTTGGGTGGCTCATCGGTTAAGTATCAACCCTTGATTTTGGCTCAGATCATGATCTCACAGTTTGCGAGATCAAGCGCCATATCTGGCTCTGTGCTGATAAGTGGAGCCTGCTTGGGATTCTCTCTCCCTCTCTCTCTGCCCCTTCTGCCTCCTCCCCCATCTCTCTCTCTCACACACACACATACTCTCTCAAAATAAATAAATAAACTTTAAGAAGAAAGAGAGAGAAGTCTTATGTGAGAAAGGGGAATTAATTCTCCCCATTGTTTGGAGCTCTTTCCCTCAACTTGACATCCTTTGCTGAGCTAGGTTGGCAGAAGTGGACACAGATGGGCAGCCAGGACAAGATGTCCCATAAGACAGAGGGTGGGGTCTACGTCACAGGCTCTGTCACAAACACACACAGGCTGTAGATGAAGTGACTTCCTGGAGAGGCTCTTGCTTTCTCGTCTCATATTTGCAATAAGACCCTTGGGACTGACTCAACCAAGCCAGGTTTCTGAATGAGTGAAATCTTTATGAATGTCCTTCATTTTCCATGTGCCTGGCAGTCTTAGGCAGTGATTAGACAAGTCAAAACAACCCTCATCCAGTTAAACAGGAAAACAGTTCTCTTTCTTGCCCTTGTGTGCCGGGAATGAGACCTCTTGGGTTGGCAAAAAGTAGGTCTCCCAATAGAGTGTTAATAGTCAAAGACCATGATTTTTGTCCACACCAGTGGATGAGCCAAGTAGTTAGGTCAGCACTTTTATGCCCTGGCAACATTTCAGGGTCTTCATTCTGCACATCTGCGTAATCTTGCACATCTGCAAGGTGCTTTGTATATGCCAGGCACTGAACTAGAAATGAGGGTGCATACCGGGAAGGCCCTAAATCCTGATTCTGGAACAAGGCAGGTAGTAGGCCTGTCTGTGCAAGTGGGACTCTTCCATACCAAAGGGTGGCTTAATTGGTTGACAGGGTAGCCACAGACCAAGTACAGAAGCAGCCATGCTACTTGACAGGCCCTGAGGCAGACTTCTCCATCCACAAAGTCTTTGCTAAGGACACTGTAGAGCCACTGAGGTTGCTGTGGGACACTGTAGAGTGACTGAGAGTGGAGGGACCTGGGTGTGTCCTCAACTCCTCACTGAGTGTGTGGTCATGAACAAAACCCCTTACACTCCCTCAGTCAGAGGTTCTTCATCTATAAACAGAGGGTGAAAAATATCCTGGGTCCCATACCAGGACAGAGTATGGGAAACTGTATTTAGAACTGTAAAACACTGTATAACAATAGTTTTATACAGATATAGATTCATCACTTGAATAGATCCTGTTATTTAATACATGACTGGTCCCTGGACAAGCACTTTTCATAACATTTTCCACACAGATAAATACCAAGGGCAGACAGGTTAGGGAGCCCCATTACAAGGGTTTTGAATATCCTTCTTGCCCCTCTTTTAATCTAAATGGGGCCCATGTTTGCCTCCTCAGATAGCAAGGTGAGTGCAGATACTCATCGTACATTTTCGCCTGACACAGCAGAGATTTGACCTTACAGAGTGAGTTAGTGCAGCTTCTTAGGTTTTTTTTTTTTCATCAATCACAAATATCACCCCCACCCCTGCCCAGGCAGCACAAAGACATAAAATTACATGCTTTCAGATCTTCTGGTGTTTTGTTTTGTTTTGCTGCTTGTATTTAGGTACAACTTAAGATTGTCACATTGTGTGATCCGTTTCCCATCTTTAATTGGGGATGGGGTGGTGAGCACAACTCAGAAGAAAAGAACATTATTTGCATTGTTTAATAATATGATCTGACTATGGTGGTCTACTATGTGGTCTCACACCCATGCACAATTTTAAATACCATAAATGAGTTCTTTTACACATCTAAATGAATGTGTTTGATGTTTTAAAATGTTCTGAAGAGGATTTATCCAAGAAGACTATTTTTGAGTTTGTCAGGTTGAAAGTACTAATGTGAGTGTAACTACTAAAATCAGTCACCTTATTTTACTCATCAACATTATGTACATCTGCATCTTTTTTTTTTTTAAAGAACCTGAAAACTGAATCTAATTAGTAGATATTCAGAGCCCCCACATTCTTTTTTTTTTTTAAATGATTTATTTATTTCTAGGAGAGAGAGAGACAGCGTGAGCAGGAGAGGGTCAGAGACAAAGGGAGCCACAGACTGAAACAGGCTCCAGGCTCTGAGCTGGCAGTCAGCACAGAGCCCGACGCGGGGCTTGAACCCACGAACCACGAGATCATGACCCAAGCGAAAGTCAGACACTTAACCGACTAAGCCATCCAGGCGCCCCCATCTGTATCTTTTTTTAATATTCAAAATATTTAACAATTGGAACAGACCCAGCCTGAAGGCAGTGCCAGGGCATGCTGGCTGACTAGTAGGCAGCAAAATAGATAAAGGGATTCACATGCCTTGAGTTGTCTGGGATATTGAAACCCAGTATTGCAGATGGAGGACAAATTCTATCTTTGAGAACTCTTAACCTTAGACTACATGGTAAACTTAGATGAACTGGTGCAGGGACAAGACCACTCAGGGAACAAATTGTTCCCAGTGAGAGTTCTTTCTTTCTATCCAGTGAAAAAGCAGTCGAAGGGCTTAAGATCTTCTCAGATATTAAAGATTTATTTAAGGTTATTACCCCGCCCATAATGATATTTTGCTATTTATTATAGCTGATGGCTCTGCTTTTCATAATGTTGATGCAAAGATGACTGCTTCCTCATGGACAGGTCAACCTAACATATATAGTCACTAAGCAATTTAGCCCAAACCCAAGATTTCACTTCTACTTCTCTAGGTAATTAAATCGGTAAAAGCTTCATTTAGTCAATCTAGTTGCATTTTGTATTGTTCTGGATCACCGTTCCTCACAATTAACCAGTCAGCTACACATGTGCTATTTGGAAAGACAAGTCTATCAAACTATTCCCGATATTGAGCCAAGGCTCTCCTTTGCCATATCTTGCATCCTCTTTTACTCTGCCAAAATAATAGACTCACTCGTTTGGTGTTTCATATCTCAGACATTTCTAGGTTTTAAGAATCTATTTCCCATTTAGTAACTTAATTCTTTCTTGGGTTCATTTCAAATTCATCCTTCATCTGGTTTAACGGGAAGTAGGAAGTTTAGGGGCTACTTCAACACAGGATGATGACCAAAATTAAAACAATAATATTATAGATTATGGATGTAGCAACATATCAAAATGCTCTTTACCCTTTTTGCTCTTTCTTTGTTGTAAAGTCAACATTAAATAAAAGAAGTCTTATCCACAATCCTTGGACAATTTCCTTTTATATGTATTCATGTCACTCTTAATTTTGTATCTCTGTTATTGCATTTATTACATCATGTTGTAGTTATTTGTTCATCTTCCAGAATATGAGTTCCTCAAGGGTAGGGTATGTGCCTTATTGATCTTTTGCCAACCACCACCTAACACAGGTCCTGCCATGTCATATGAATTATAAATATGGGGGTGTGTATGTATGTATATGGAAGAGAGAAATTGAGGTCACTTTGGTACTAATTTTGTGCAAGTCATTCATTGATGGTGAACCAACTGGCTTGGCCAATATTTTCAATAAAGTGGTAGCTCATGCTATGAGATAAGATTAGGTAACCAAGGTTTCTAATCCTATAAGGATACTAACAGCAAAATTCTCAGAATCAAGTTCCTCAGTAATGACTCCTTAACACTGTCAGGGACACGTAACCACTAAAGAGATAAGGACTCGAGTAATTACTGCATTCCAGAAGAAGCTCCAGCCTTTATTATTATTCTAAGAGCCACATGGAGGCAAAAAATACCCAGATTTATACCACAGACAAAATCTAAGTTAACTTGTTGGACCATTTTAAAATCCAATCCACGTGTCCCCAAGGAATTCAATAACTGTTCATGATTAGAGAAGAGGCTTCTAGGCACCAAGCCATTCCATCTTTTATGGGATCACCTTTACTTCCATCTTGTGCCTGGTGACTATTTATCACTCAGCTTAGTCTTATCTTAATCAGCATCTCCATAAAGCTGGATTAAACAATTCTTGACATTATCCAACGATGCTTTCTCCTAAATTATTTTATGACTTTTGTACCCAAAGTTTGCTTTTTTATATAAGATGATTCTCAAGAGTTTAGACTTTTGTAAAAAGTTAAAAGTTTGCACTTAACCCCAAGGCTTAAAGCCTTTAACTTTAAGATTCCTTCTGTCTCCTCTGTCACTCTGGATTTTTATCCCACTGAATGTCATCTGAGTAGAAGTAAGAAGCATGCATTGACTGGGGTTGAATGGCTGTATAGAATGCTGCTCTGTTTAGATGTGTGCCACTGTTGGGTAGAATGTCACATCTTCACTTAGTCATGGTCAGACGGAAACCCATCACCAAGCATCCATACTTTTTGGCAAAGAGAATACTTCTCTGCTATTAGCTATTGCTGCCTTTCTGTTCTTCCTTTTAACCATCAAATTCCATTGCATATTCCAAATAACATGTTTCAACCTAATGACAGCTGTATATTACAGGGAATTTCATAGAATTAAAAGGGGAAAAAGTAGACTGAAAACTAAGGGTAATATATATACCTGGCAGTATAACTCTTGGAAGCTGCCTGAACCAATTTTTAACCTTACTCAATTCCATGAAAAATTTAAAAACACAAAGAGCATAGTGCTTGACACATAAAAGACACTGGATAAATATTTGTCCAATGATTGCATGAAAACTTCTGCACTTAAAAAAATCTCCATATTTAACAATTAATTTTAAGGGCACAGACCCATGTGACCAATTCAGAAATGTTTTATTCAATACTAATAATTACCACTTCCTTGAAAAATAAGAATCCCACATGAATGGTTTAAAAAGCCTACAAAGTTCTCTTAATTTTCATGTATAATCTCTATACCTAGGCTGACCAATAAAAGTTTCTGCAATGAAATGGACTATATCTGCACTGTCCACTATAAAAGCCACAAGCCACATGTGGCTCCTAAGAACTTGAAATATGGCCAGTTGGGGTGCCTAGGTGGCTCAGTCAGTTAAGCGTCTGACTCATGACTCAGGTCATGATTTCTCAGTCATGAAACCAAGCCCCTTGTGAGGCTCCACATTGAGCTGAAACTGCTTGGGATTTTCCCTCTTTCTCTCTGCCTCTCTCCCACTTGCTCTCTCTCTCTTTATCTCAAAATAACTAAACTTAAAACGGAGAAATGTGGCTAGTGCAACTAACACATTGAATTTTAAATTTTATTTAATTGTAATTAAAATGTAAGTAGCCACATATGGCCAGTGGCTATTATATTGGAACACATGACCCTGTAAAAAAAAAAAAACAAAAACAAAAACAGAAAAACAAAATTTGAAACATGAAAGAACACATTGAAAGGCATTCCTATAAGTCTTCACCATTTTCCTCTCCCACCGGGGGAGCGGGCAGTTTAGTCATTTATCTGAACTTCTGTTATTGTGATCATTTTTTAATTTTGTAGTTTTAAGGATGGTTAATGCTGTTCCATCAACCAATTCTTTGCTCTGTGGTTCTTAAACTTGGCCGTGCATCAGCATCACCCCCAGAGATGCCATTCAGCAAGTCTGGGGAGGGGACTGGGCATCTGTGTTTTTTAAGCTCCACAGATGATTCTGATCTGCAGCCAGGCTTGGGAACGACTCCTTTACACCAGAGATCCCAAACCAGCAGCCCTGGGGCCAAATACACCCTCAAAACATATGTTCATCCCACACTGTGTTTTAAAATGTTTTGAATTAGTTGCCAACTTCTGCAAATTGTATTTTTTTATCCAAAAAAAAAAAAAAAGTGGAGTTGGGTAAAGGCTGCCACCTTTGGATATAGAGCATAACTTCTTTGGTTCAATACTACTTCTGCCTGGTACTGGCCCAGCTCCCAGTAGACATTGAGTTTGAGACCCCTTTCTCATCCTATAATCTATGTAGTACTTGTCAAAACAGGCAAAAATTCCTTTATATCAGTGCACCATTCCTAGGAGGGAGTACCAACTATTTCATCCATGGGACTGCCTATAATGATCCTGGCAGTCTCAAGAATATTACCCACCATCTTGTAAAACCCCAAGTAAGTATGATGAAATTCTCAGAAAGAGAATGCTTCCCTCACCCCAACCATGAGACTAATGCTGTTCAGAGACAAATCATTAAATTGATGGGAAAAGATGGTCTTACTTTTTATTTTTTATACCCTGAACACTCTCGCCTAGAGGGCCCTAAGGCGAGCCAACAAGACTGTCAGTGAGGGCATCTTTGTTATGAACTCCTATCCCTGTTTAAAAAAAAAACAAAACAACTTTTTTATGGCCCTCCCATCCTTCATCCAGTTTCCTTTTCAATATGTTTGTATTCAGCCATGGTTTCTCAGCATTAAAAAACAGCCAATCATACTTGTTTATCTTTCTCTTTCTTAAGAATCCCTTATAATAATAGCAAATGAAAATATGTAAGCCCAAACAATGAGATACAAGGTAAAAGGGCCATTAGTTGATGAAAACTAGATAGAGGACTGTTAATTAATTTAGAAGGGCAGAGGAAGGCTTAGCTTTGGAGTATTTATGGAAACAATAGATCTCTGTGAAAACTGCATGCATGTCAAACATTTCGCAATCAATTTTGGGGATTTCACAGGTCCCTGAATCCCATCCACTGATTCCTAGTAGAAAAAGTCATCAACCTGAAATAAGACACACTACTTGATAAATACTTATACTGGATATGAAGCACCAAAATGTCAGCCACAGCCCTGCCAAATGAAAAATAATTTTGAATCAAATACTATGATTAGGCTTTATTATTAACAAAAGGGAATACCACTACGCTTTAAGTAAAGTGCAAGGAATAAATATTCTCCATTCCAGGATCACGTTAAACTGTCATCTAGGATGTATAGCTGAAAGTACAGTGGATTTCTCAGCATACAATAAATATGTGACATTTGAATTTTTAAACAAATTCTTAGAGACATCCATGACAAGATGGAGACTTTTCTTGAAATTGCACACATTGGAGAGAGTCGCTTGATGCCTTAGCCTGGTCAGTTCCACTAACTCAGAGTTAGCTCCTATTTTTCCCCCGAGTAGCAGTTGGTTCTACCACTGAAGTGATAAATTAGGAACCACCTTAAGGCATAACATGCAATATGAAACAATCTTATTTTCTAATTTGAGATGCCTGTATTTCCACATATGACAGGTACCAAAGGTAAAGAAGTTTTCCTTTTTTTTTTTATCCTGCAAGATGGCTTGCAGTTTTCTTTCAGCCACTTGAGAATGTTTATACTGCTCACACATCTTGATTTCCCCCAAGTTAGGCAACAAGTATTTCTTAAAATCTTTATGTGCTAATCTCTGTCCTTTTTGCTTCCGTAGATACACTCTCTGCCTGCTCTAGGCCCCTGGGAGGCTGACCACTGTGAACCACATCTCCTAGTCTCCCCTGACGACTGGCTTCCACTAATTGTTAGGAGATCTGAAGGCAGGAGAAGAAAGGTGTATTAGGTTATTTCTTTCTATCTTCCTTTCTGTTTTGCGAAGTCTGATAGGCTGCATCCCTCCACAGCTAGAGATTGGGCTGGTTGGCCCCTCCTCCATATCTCAGGTCTCACTGGGCTCCAGTCATTCTATTCCTCCCCCATGTCCCTCTTGCCCTTGATGTGGTAATGGCTGTCGGCCATTACTAGCCCCTGGGTGCCTCAATATCCCTTATTTGTTTCCTTATCTATAACTCTGAAGGAGTTTCCTTACTAAAGTCCCTTCTTTGGAACTAGTTGAGGTAAGTCAAGGTAAAGTCTTCTTTCTGCTAGGACCATAGTGGACACACTTCTTTCTTCCTTCCTTCCTTCTTTCCTTCCTTCCTTCCTTCCTTCCTTCCTTCCTTCCTTCCTTCCTTCCTTCCTTCCCTTCTTTCTTTTTCTTTCTTTCTTTCTTTCTTTCTTTCTTTCTTTCTTTCTTTCTTTCTTTCTTTCTTCTTTCTCCTTCTCCTTCTTCCTTTATTTAGAACATTAATAAATGAGAGGGAGAGTATGCAAGAGAGAGAGAAAGAAAGAATCAAGAACGATCTCTGCACTGACAGCTGAGAACTTGATGCAGGACTCCAACCCACCAACCATGAGATCATGACCTGAGCCAAAGTCAGATGCTTAACCAACTGAGCCACCTAGATGCCCCAATCCATCTTCTTTTCAAACAGGTGAATCAGAAAGAAGAGAGGAAAAATGCTTGTGGAAGAATAAGAAACAGTATGGTTTTAAAGATAAGAATTAACCAGATAACAGCAAAACTGAAACTCATCAAAAAGAAAATGCTCTTTTCCTTGCAATAGATGCCCTAGTAACAGGTGACTTAGTAAAATGGTCACCAACCTACTCTTCAACTTTGCCTTTAATGAAGACCAGTCTTGATAAACATTTCACTAATTTCCATCTTTCATTTATTCATTTCAAAGCAAAAATAAAACATTTATTTACCAAGTACATATAGAGTGCTTATAATTCTTAATAATACTTTAAGGTATTGTTGTTATTTTTTAAAACTAAGTTATTTATTTGGAGACAGAGAGTGAGTGACTGGGATGGGTCAGAGAAAGGAGAAAGAGAATCCCAAGCAGGCTCTGCACTGTCAGCACAGAACCCAACACGGGGCTCGAATGAACTCACGAAGTGTGAAATCATGACCTGAGCAGATATCAAGTGTAAGACTCTTAACTGATTGAGTTCCCAGGCACCCCTACTTAAGGTATTATTAATCTCACTTTAAAGAAGAGGGAACTGAGGCTCTGAGGTATAAAATAATTTCCCCAGAATCATGTAGCAAACAGGTGGTAAAGCCAGAATTAATAACTTAGCATATATGATTTCATATAGAACATTGCTTTTTTATATTATTGCAAAGTATTTTTCTTTGATTTGACCACAATCTTCAGATGCTTTTGATGCTCTGAAAAACAATCTTATTTTGCTTAAATATTTTTTATTAAAACAGTTGATCACATTTGCTATTTTTTATCTTTCCTGAGATTCTTCTATAATTATAGTTAACAAACAAAAAATGTAAGACCAAATGATGAAAAAAATAGAATAGTCTTCAGCTTGTGAAAACTAAACAGAGGAATGCTAATTGATTTAGAAAGGGACGACTTAAAGGGCTCCTAAAAGAAAAATATGGCAGAAGGAAAATCACTTGACTGACAGAACCCTAGAAAAGTTTGGGACCAAAGTCTGAACATACTTTGAAGGGCAAGAATAAGAAATAAGGCTGAAAGCAGAACTGATGAAAAACAAATGTCTAGGGGCTCCTTGGTGGCTCAGTCAGTTGGGCGTCCGCCTTCAGCTTAGGTCATGATCTCATGGTTTGTGGGTTAGAGCCGCATGTTGGGCTCTGTGGTGAGAGCTCAGAGCCTAGAGCCTACTTCGGGTTCTGTGTCTCCCTCTCTCTCTACCCCTACCCCATTTGTGCTCTGTGTCTCTCTCTCTCTCAAAAATAAATAATAATTAAAAAACAAAACAAAACAGGGGCGCCTGGGTGGCTCAGTCGGCTAAGCATCTGACTTTGGCTCAGGTCACGATCTCATGGTTCATGGGTTCGAGTCTCCCGTCTGGCTCTGTGCTGACAGCTAGCTCAGAGCCTGGAGCCTGCTTTAGATCTGTATCTCCCTCTCTCTCTGACCCTCCCCTGTTCATGCTGTCTCTCTCTCTACCTCTCTCAGAAATAAACAAAACACTGAAAAAAATTTAAAAAACAAAACAAATGTCTGATGATCCTTTATTATCTGTTCATATTTTTTTTAATGTTTTATTTATTTCTAGGA